>OX352292.1:24562500-25026820 GCA_947086415.1 Pammene aurita
AGTTTCCACTGAGAAATTTATGTCTTTAGCTCTAATCAATTTTATTTCAATTATGCTGTAAGATCTTTACGTTTGACAGTAAATTTTAATACACATTTTGCATATTTTTGCACCCTTTTTTACCCCTCAACCGATGATTTGCGGTGTCATAATGAGTAGGCACGTACTTATTTCGACAGCTCAACAAGAATGGAGTGTTTCTTGAATAATTTCATAAAAATAAACGAGCAAATCTCCTCCTCATCGGAGTGGGAGAGCAGTTCGTGCCTGGAATAAATTTCTTCAAAGGGATCGTTTTCAATTTCATGGCTCAATCTTCGGGATCTCACTGAGAATATGTAAAAGGGCATTTGTCGGTGTCAACACAATGTAATGAGCCCCCTCGCATTAGCTACGTGGCTGTAGGTCTTACCATCGTTATCCGTGCCGCAGTCTCATAATATACGCTATTTTAGCCCAATATTCCACCGTACAATCGAAATCGAAAGGTAAAAGGCGGCGTAGGCGGCGGTCTTCTAGGGCAGCTAATATAATATTACAGCAGTGGTTAATAATGAGCACCGTAAAACACGGGTTAATCCGAATGGCTTTTAATAAAGCTTTATTATTTTTGCTACGGCCATCTTTGAAGTAAATTAAGTAACAATCTTCACAAACTACATTGGTAAAATGGTTACTTTTCTACATGGTATAATGAGTTAGGCAAAAAAAATATTTGTAGTAATTACCTATATTTTATACTAGCTGTGCCCGCGGCTCCGCCCGCGTGGAATTCGGTCTGTGTCAGTAAGCGGCTAATTCACCCCTAATTTCTCTCCCGCTACCCTGGAGGCGGAACTTAAAGTAAAGTTGACAGATGGATACGCTAGAGGACAGTAGTCCTAATAAAATATTTTACAATTACCACTAAATGAAACTACACTCATAAATGAATCCTTTTTTTTATTATTTTTTTTTGGCATGATTTAAACGACATAGAGAGTATAGTAGGTGTTAGTGGCTACCCCCCTCCCCTCTTTTAGACGTTGAATTTTTATAGGCTACGTATAACCTGGCTGGGGATTTTCTGGAATTGGAATTAGTAATCCTTAAGGGGTGATTTCCGGGATAACAATGCAAAAAAAAACCGGCCAAGAGCATGTAGGGCGATGCTCCGTGTAGAGTTTCGTAGATGCTGCCCTGCTACAAAACATCCGTTCAAAAGGTCGTTTATTTGGCGGCGCTTACGTCATTTACTATTCGGCACTTCCTTTCACTATGCGTTTTTGACTAATAATTCAAAAACGGCCGGACCGATTTTATTCAATATAGTTTTTATTGAAAGTTCTTATCAGGCCTCACCAAATTTCAGCTTTCTAGTGCGAACGGTAACTGAGCTAGACCGCGGACAGACGGACGGACATGGCGATATAACTGTTATTATGTACAGAAGCATACACTGCTTTACCTACACACATATTAAAAATCCATTGAAACCATTAGAATGACCGCCATTACATCGCCATGACCTACTGCGCCGGCGGTCGGGGGGGCGAATTTTCATTACGTTACCGTAGGTAATGAATTTTCATACGTTTTTACCACACTGTCACAGATAATACACTGATGTTACGTTACTGGTTGCAATAATGTTGGTAATTAATTACATACGGTTCTGAACGCGGAATAGAGGATTTATGATATTGGTGTAGATCAGGATATTTATTCGTCAATGTAAGCACATTAGAATGCAATAATGAACGTCAGAGAAAAATAAAATACAGGAAAGTATGTGAATCGAGTGCGATTGGAACGAAGTTATGTTATTTAATTTTATTTCATTTTGACTTTTTCGTAAATTTTGTGGTTTTAATTATTTTTGCACTTTTTTTAAATTTTAGAAATTTTGGATGATTTGGAAATTTTGGAAATTTTGAAAATTTTGGAAATTTTGGATATTTTGGGAATTTTGGAAAATTTGGAAATTTTGGAAATTTTGGAAATTTTGAAAATTTTGACATTTTTGACATTTTCGACATTTTTAAAATTCTCGACTTTTAAGGTTCTCGACTTTTTCACTTTTATCACTTTGTCACTTCTCAATTCCACTACACTTTATTCTATTTTATATATTTTTTATTCCATTCCATTTTACATGTTTCTCAATCGTATGGGTGTCGCGTTTTCGTGACGTGACGCTTTTTCGTGACTGTCACGTGACTTTTTTTCGCCTAGGCCGGATCCGCGAACCGTCCGATAAGGAACTTCGTTCCAAAACTACCACCGGTTCTAACCCTACACCTCTGGCCCAAGAAGTATTATGACCGAAAAGAAATTCGACGGGACTTATTTTTTTCAAAACAGTAATACATTATTAGATCTTAAAGATACAAAATAAGGCGTAGTTCTTCAAGAAGACATATCAAAACAGTACCTATTGTTTAATTATAAAGAAAAATAAATCCTAATCTGACTGCTTCACAAAACGTTTGATATGTTTATCTACACTCACATTGTAAGTTCTCTAAAACGTGTTCGAAAACGGTAGGCAATGCTAGCATTACCACAACCGATTTTACTATGATAAAAAATTCCTCATACCACCTTCCAACCCCCTTTTCACCCCCACACGGGTTTGAAAACTATCCTTTGACGTTTCTCGAGACTCAAATTATCTCCATACTCATTTATATCTAAATCGTTTCAGCGGTTAAAAATTCTCCATACAAACTTTCAACCCCATTTTCACCCCCACCAGGGTTGATTTTCGGGATTAAAACTATATATTATCCTTTACCAGGACTCAAACTATATCTATACAAAATTTCATCAAAATCCGTTCAGCCGTTTTCACGTGATGCGCGGTCAAATAAACAGACAAACAGATAAACAGATAAACAGATAAACAGATAAACAGATAAACAGACAAACAGATAAACAGACAAAAATTCTAAAAATTGTTGGAACGTGTTCTGTTATCGATTCCAAGTATCCCTAGCCAACTTTTTTTCGATTATCTTCCATGTACAGACTTTCGACCCTCTTCAGCTTTATTATATGTATAGATATAATTTATTGTAAAAAATATTAAAAACTAAGAGATAGGTACTAAAAACCAAAGATTAAAAATGTCTGAAAATAAAACAAACTAATCTTATACTTACCTAAGAAAAATTGCCCACCCTCGGCAAAGTGCCCATCACGCAGGCGGCATACCCGTGATGAATTGCAATTGCAAATCTTTGCGTAATAAACGCGCGTCGATTCCACATTATGAGGCGTTTGATGAGCACCTTGTGGAGTAAAATTATCTACTACTTATTCCAAAAACAAAGCGGCCAAGTGCGTGTCAGATCACGTATAATCCAAGGTTCCGTAGAAAGTACTTTTTTCGAGATAACTCAAAAACGGCTAAACTGATTATGTTCAAAGTTATTTTCGTAGAAAGTAAATGTTGAGCTGTATCATCCTGATTTTTTTCATATTTTTTAACTTACGGTTCAGAAGTTGAAAAGGGAAATTATGTATCGACTTAATCGAAAAATATTTTGAGAAACCTTAAAGTTATTTTAAAGCCCTATCGATTTATGTGCAACATGTTACATTTGCAGTAATTTTTTTTGGAATTCAGTAACATGTATGGGTGTGCCCCCTAAAAGCATTTTGTCAGCAATTTAACTACAAAACTAAGCAGCAGCACACAAAACATACCTCTCGATAAAAATTCATCAAAATATGTTTCATAGTTTACGAATAAAATGACTGTGACATACGGACGGACGGACGGATGGACGGACAGACGGACATGATAAAACTATAAGGGTCCGTTTTTGGCATTTTGGCTACGGAACCCTAATAATGAAAAAAAAAACTTTTTTTTAATTAGTTCCAATTAGAACAATTTTATTCATTATGAAAGTTACCTAAACCAATCGTTTCATGTTTATAGACTTTGTTGTTTTTAATTGACATAAAATTAAAAAGTTTCAGAAGATGTTCCTATCTGGTTTGTAGGACTGAATAATATCTCTGAGCGAGTTAACTCTATCACAAAGACCGCGTATTTCGAAATCTTAATTACTGCCAGTGGCAAGACGAGTCGTTTCTCCAGTAACTCCTTTGGTTAGGTAACTTTAATTCGCATTATTAAGGTTTTACTCGCTATTCAAAGAAGCAATGAAGCGGAACAGTTTCAGGACAGGTAGATGAATATGTCTGTGAATGATAAATTTTTATTTAAAATATTTTATTATGAAGGCTAGGAGATATGTATTACTTCGTTTGCTGAACCCGGAGTTCGTTGAGACTATCTATTCGCTATTGTGTTTAACACCGTTAGCTAGAGGCACCATAAAAAAATCACAGTGCTAATTGTTGTTAATATTATTTGCTCTAACCAGAAGATGGAAATAACCGAATAACAGCATGTAGCGGCAGCGTTTACCTAATATATTATATGGCACGTGCTTTCCTCCACGGAAGGTGCTTTACATTTCATTATTTATTTTGCATCCTTTTTTCACTAAATTGTGAAGTTGATAAATCATTAACAATAACTATCGCTCTGCTCTGGAACTTTTCTTATGAAGACTTTGGTTTGTTGTTTAGAGAACATCAGTGAGGACAGCAGACGAACTAAAACAAAAATAAGACACTATATCAACATGATGAACAACAATAACGAGTTTGGGGAATAGGCCGATGCGTAGAGACTGCCCGTTGCAAGCCAATTTCTTATTTAATACCCGCGTATATGATATTATAAACAGATATGAAGTTTGAGGAGTTTTTTCAAGTGGTTTTAGTTGCCTTATCTTATACATCACGAAACGGAACAAAAGCTAGCCCAATAAACGCACACGTGTTTTGTTTATTGAACGAAAACCTTATTGCGAACTAAACGCGCGTGTTGAGATTTGCTATTCTTCTTTTCCTTTGACAGTGAAGTTCCCGCTATTGCGAATTGTTTCAGAAGAACATTTTGCCTGCGGAGCAGTAATAATGTTTGTTCAAGAAATTCAAACGTGAAACTATTGCGGCACTCGGTGAAGAGTGCGCGGTGTGGCATAAACGTCTCTGCCATATTGAGTCGCGCCTTTGCCTATCAAGGCATTTGCACAAATATTCGATCGTCGGGATATAGAAGCATAACAACATGAATATTTATTTGGTGCTCGTATTCGAATGTTTGATGAAACGTCGCGCTATCAGATTGTGTGGCCCAAACAATATTTTCCTGACGTTTTTGTCGGCTCGTGTCGCTCATTATTTATGACATGCGCTATTTACGCACGAAGCCGAGATTTGATCTAAATTTGAAATGCTATCTAAATTGTGAGAATTCGCATGGTAGGTAGGTAATAGAGAGCACAATATGTCTTATGGATCGAATGTGGTTCCCAAAAGGTTTAGTAATGAAGCTTTGAAAACGAAACGTCACAATGAGTGGAAAGAGTCGTAGTTGATGAAGCTGTGTTCGACGGCGCGGGTGAGGTGAGATTGCGACCCTTTTGATTACACAATGTTGGCTTTCATCCCTTGTGCAAGTCGCGCTCCGGATATCTTTTGTGATTCGACTTCGGTTACTGCGGTTCGGCATACTAATATGAGGCGTGTAAAGCCGAAATATGTTCGGGATAATTTTACAGATGAGGTTTATTCTACTCCAACAAAAGTTTTCATTAATTGTAAAAGGAGAACTTTAAAATTGCATTTCAGCACTCAAAGAGACGAAGTTTAATATACCTACTTACTTAATTATAGGTGTCTTGTATACAAAACTTACATAAGAAATGAACTAGGTAGATATTTTACGTATTATGAGTTCTACACAAACTAGGCAATATTTAAAGGTGTGAGTAAAATGACCGTCCTCAAAGAAAGGGTTTAAGTCCGTGCTTCAAAATCTCGCTCGAAGTGTGTTTCAGCTCTGATAAGAAAGAATACGTAAGAACATAAAAATAAAAGTTCACATCGAAGGAACAGGGAAAATGTCGTGGAATAATATTTGGGATTCCCGTTTTATTTGAGTGCAGACCCTCTGCGAATGGAGACAGAGATTTCCCGAGATGGCCCTATCAAACATTTATAGAGTACCTACATAAAAGGACAACACTTAAGAACAGTTTCAATAAGTGTTGAAAGTAACAACCGAATCGCATCGCATAATATAAAAATACCAATGTTATTTTGTTAAAGCTCTTTCTGTGCGCTGTATTGAAATCAATACAGCGCACAGAAAGAGCTTTAATTTACTGACATTAAATATATCGTACCTGTTAACAACAACACTGTTCGCTATTATGTTTAGAATGTGCTCTACAAAGCGATAAATAGGGATCGTGAATCTAGTGTAGGTAATTATCGCGAGCTTTAGCGTTTATTACAAACGGAGAGCCCAAATACAAATTATTGATGCGGCTCGAGTGAGCGTGGGTAAGCGCTTCGTATAAATGCAAATGAGCCGATTGTACTCTTCCTTGATTAGTCTAAAACATTTAGTGCCTCATTCCTGCGCGTATTTAGTTCATTTCATTTGCTATCTCTTTATTCCGTGTTGCAGCGGCATATTAATAAATGATGTATTTGACGCGTGACATTAAATATGCAAGGCATGTATAAAATCCGAGCGTTTGACTTCTTTGTCACATCGTTCGTGTATATTTATCGTTGGAATAACAAAGGACTTTTGGGAAAAGCGCAAATAACTAGTTTGACGTTTGTATTTTTCTTGTGTAAATGTTATTTTAGTACATAGTTAGCGTGTTGCAGGTAATCCATGTGCAATAAGTTACTGCCATAGAGTTCTAAGTAAATAGATAACAGTCAAGTTAACGGCTCTCTACAGTAGGATTGGCATGTAACATCAACGAAGATGCTAGTGTTGTTTAGTAGACACCGACATCCTTCAGTTACTTCAACAGTATAGTCACAGAGAAGTAACAATAATAAGTTACACGACAAAGTATGTATTAAAGTCAATGAACTTAACTTTTGTAAAGTGAATTGAATGTGGAGCTAGCTACAGCGTTTATCAACGTCAGTCGTGTCACCTGTGTCTGAGTCCGGCGAAATTTGTGCAAACAAAATTTGCGAGATAACTTTGTTAAGTAAGACTGATAGACATTTTTACGACCCCAGAAGGAAAAAAGCGTTTTGATTGACATATTGTTAATATTTAATTACAACGTTATTTCTTTACCGCTGGGTTCGGTATCGGAGTTGCAAATAAGTTGGTAGTTAAAAGTTCATGATTTTTTTGGAATGTTTAAATTAAGTTGCATAGTTAGCACTTTAAAGTTATTTATTTTTATGTTTACATCAAGGTATTTATTTAAAAAGCTAAGTGTATAAAAGAGCCATTATTTATTTGAGAGATCAACTCGTTTTTGACGAGTTTGTAAGGTTTTTGATGATATATAACGATATGTTTTATTCATATAAATGGTAAAATTTATGTCTGACCTGAGATGACTAGGTACCCTAGGCACATTTAGTGATCAGAGTATATTTATTTGCCCTAACTTCGTCATATTATGGCGCATATTTACAGAAACAAAATGGCATAAACTACGAGTATCTGTTTCAATGTAAAACGTGTAAAGTGCAACTAGGTACAAATCAAACTATGTATTTGAATTTAATTTGATTTGTGTTATTATAGGGCGTTAGCCGCGAAACCTGAATGCCCCTGTTCAAATCCGTCTTCTGATAGTTCTGATATTGGAGGGATTGGACAATTTCTCCGAAGTAGGTACATAAAAACACATTATATCTTTTACTATTTCTGTTAATAACGTGACACATTTTAATCTAAGTCTTACATTTTTGTAATCAAAGCATATTATCGTACATGGAAAACCAAGCAGCGTGTGAAAGATTAATACACAGGGTAAGCAGGGGAAAAATAATCCTTTAGTCGTTTTCTCTTCATTCGCGCGTAAGAAGACACGCGCGCGCGTGATTGTGATTAAGCGCAGGTAGGTCGGCAGCGGCGAATAAAATTAAAATTACATTTTCTTGTTCCTCATTACGCTTGTATCTACAGTGCTGGACAAAATGGATTTTACTTACGCGAAAAATATTTTTTTTATACAACTCTTTTGTGAACTTCGTCACGTGTTGATTTTTATAGAAAACTTTTAGCCCATTTAAATTCTATTCGAGCTATTTAGACAAAATAACCAGTATAGGGCACAGGCAAAGGCCTGGAGAAGCGTTTTCAAAACGAAGCATCTAAACTGTTAAGCATGACGGGGGCAATGTTATGGTATAGGGCTCATTTGTTTGGTCTGGAGTGGGTAGCTTAGCTCAAATTAATGCAATAAAGACTGTTGAAAATTATAACAATCAACACTGCGAGACAATTTAGAGAATTCATTACTTAAATGTGGCATGGAGTGAAGGTTTGGTATGCATTTCAGCAAGATAATGAGTAACACAGCTTAAATATCTGCTGCATTCTTCAAGGAAAATAGGATCAAAGAGCTTGAATGGCCGCTACAATCGCCCGATCTCAACCCGATTGAGGATTTGTGGATGGTTCACGCTGTTCCGTTTCGCATTCTACACGACACTTCCGACACTTAATTTTGTATAGAATGTGTCACGTGATCCTCGGAAGTCACGTGATGTTCTGTATACAAAATTAAGTGTCAGAACGTCGGAAGTGTCGCGTAGGACGCGGAACTCCTTTATTTGGATATCAAAATTAACCAAACAAAAGTCTAAATATATAAAAGAAGAAACTGACTGACTGACTGACTGACATATCAACGCGCAGCCCAAACCGCTGGTTCTAGAGATTCCAAATTTGGCACGTAGGTTCCTTATAAGGTCTAGGGATGCACTAAGAAAGGATTTTTCAAAATTCACCCCCTAAGGGGGTAAAATGGGGGTCCAAAGTTTGTATGGCGAATCAAGATTCGTTGGACTATTTTATTCGAAACTTCACAGGAGTATTTCTAACGATAAATGAGTAAACACGTGTTTCAGGTTTTTTGTAAATTCAACCCCTAAAAGGGGTCACAAAGTCTGAAAACCAACATGGGTATCGTATGCTTTTTGAGTACTTATAGTACGCGGGCGAAGCCGCGGGAAAAGGCTAGTAACCAATAAGGATTCCTACTTCAGTGCACTGGATAAAATATGGGACAAACTAGACCCTGAATACCTAAACTATTTGGTTAAGGGCGTGCCTCGAAGGTTAGCAGCAGTGTTGAAAGCAAAAGGAGGTCACACAAAATATTAGATTCAGTATAATGAGGTGTAAAATAGTTTTAACCCAGGTTTCTGTCGTATTTTATATTGTTAATAATTGGAGTACCTATTAAATTTACACGATACAATTCAATTAGGTTTGAAATATATTTTCTAGTAAACAGAATTTTTGTCAATGGTTCAGTCTATGATTCGACTCGAATCTTTAATAAATAACACTCTGTTGAATAGACCGACTGCTATACACTCCGTCGTTAGATTCAATGTAAAGTTTGAGGATTACATTTTTATGAATAAATAATCGTTTAAATTTGTAATACATTCTTAGAATCAATACTATCTGAAATGATGATGTTACATCTGTAATAGTAATGTTTGTTTACATCGGACGTTCTGAAAGGACCTAGAAATAGTGAACGCGGGTCGTTTGGTTGTAGAAGTTTTTTTATATGCACGGCTCGGGGGCATAACGAGCACCTGCGGCTTCATCTGCATAATGTGGCCAAGTCTGCGGCCGGACACTTTCGGGACTCCACTCCACGCGCCGCGAGCGCTCCACTCCATGTACACTGTACAAACAACAGGATAGTCCTCTTGTGTTGGAGTACAGCCACGCAACATTACAGTATCGTATACGACTAGGCGTGCAAAATAAATAGGTAAATTAAGGGTCAATAGAAAAGTTTAATAATGGAAACAATAGTAGTTTATGTAACTGTTACATAATAAGGGTCCTTAAAACATGAGTGTGGTTTTCATAATAAGATCATATAAAGTTGCATACACTGCTTTATCTACACTCATATTATTTACTAGCTGTGCCCGTGGCTCCGCCCGCGTGGAATTCGGTCTGTGTCAGTAAGCGGCTAATTCACCCCTAATTTCTCTCCCGCTACCCTGGAGGCGGAACTTGAAGTAAAGTTGACAGATGGATACGCTAGAGGACAGTAGTCCTAATAAAATATTTTACAATTACCACTAAATGAAACTACACTCATAAATGAATCCTTTTTTTTATAATTTTTTTTTGGCATGATTTAAACGACATAGAGAGTATAGTAGGTGTATATCGGACGATACAGGACCACTTTTGTTTTTATACGTTTATGTCTACTGCAAATATCATCCAAATCGATCCTCCCGTCAAATCAGTCAAAGCATGAAAGGTAAGAACAGGCGCGGTTGAAATTGAATTGGGGGGGGGGGGGGGGTCACAAATGCAGAAATGATTTTTTTCTATTTGAGGTGCACTTGGAGGAGGGAGTTCCATGACCCATGCAAATTTAACTCAATCGAGTGTAGTGGCTACCCCCCTCCCCTCTTTTAGACGTTGAATTTTTATAGGCTACGTATAACCTGGCTGGGGATTTTCTGGAATTGGAATTAGTAATCCTTAAGGGGTGATTTTCGGGATAACAATGCAAAAAAAAACCGGCCAAGAGCATGTCGGGCGATGCTCCGTGTAGAGTTTCGTAGATGCTGCCATGTTACAAAACATCCGTTCAAAAGGTCGTTTATTTGGCGGCGCTTACGTCATTTTACTATTCGGCACTTCCTTTCACTATGCGTTTTTGACTAATAATTCAAAAACGGCCGGACCGATTTTATTCAATATAGTTTTTATTGAAAGTTCTTATCAGGCCTCACCAAATTTCAGCTTTCTAGTGCGAACGGTAACTGAGCTAGACCGCGGACAGACGGACGGACATGGCGATATAACTGTTACGTAACAAGGCCTAATTATGTACAGAAGCATACACTGCTTTACCTACACACATATTAAAAATCCATTGAAACCATTAGAATGACCGCCATTACACCGCCATGACCAACATTACTGCGCCCGCGGTCGGGGGGGGGGGGGGGCTAATTTTCATTACGTTACCGTAGGTAATGAATTTTCATACGTTTTTACCACACTGTCACAGATAATACACTGATGTTACGTTACTAGTTGCAATAATGTTGGTAATTAATTACATACGGTTCTGAACACGGAATAGAGGATTTATGATATTGGTGTAGATCAAGATATTTATTCGTCAATGTAAGCACATTACAATGCAATAATGAACGTCAGAGAAAAATAAAATACGTGAGTGTCGTGGAAAGTATGTAAATCGAGTGCGATTGGAACGAAGTTATGTTATTTAATTTTATTTCATTTTGACTTTTTCGTAAATTTTGTGGTTTTAATTTTTTTGCATTTTTTTTAAATTTTAGAAATTTTGGAAATTTTGGATTATTTGGAAATTTTGGAAATTTTGGAAATCTTGGAAATCTTGGAAATTTTGGAAATTTTGGAAATTTTGGAAATTTTGGAAATTTTGGGAATTTCGGAAATTTTGGAAATTTTGGTAATTTTGGAAATTTTGGAAATTTTGAAAATGTTGACATTTTCGACATTTTTAAAATTCTCGACTTTTAAGGTTCTCGACTTTTTTCACTTTTATCACTTTGTCACTTCTCAATTTCACTACACTTCACTTCACTTTATTCTATTTTATATATTTTTTATTTCATTCCATTTTACATGTTTCTCAATCGTATGGGTGTCGCGTTTTCGTGACGTGACGCTTTTTCGTGACTGTCACGTGACTTTTTTTCGCCTAGGCCGGATCCGCGAACCGTCCGATAAGGAACTTCGTTCCAAAACTACCACCGGTTCTAACCCTACACCTCTGGCCCAAGAAGTATTATGACCGAAAAGAAATTCGACGGGACTTATTTTTTTCAAAACAGTAATACATTATTAGATCTTAAAGATACAAAATAAGGCGTAGTTCTTCAAGAAGACATATCAAAACAGCTTGAGAGACAGATAATGTACCTATTGTTTAATTATAAAGAAAAATAAATCCTAATCTGACTGCTTCACAAAACGTTTGATATGTTTATTTATCTACACTCACATTGTAAGTTCTCTAAAACGTGTTCGAAAACGGTAGGCTAGCATTACCACAACCGATTTTACTATGATAAGCTTTTTATCTGTATCAGTAACGTAATTTTAACTTTACATGCTCAAATATTGATGTGTTATGAGTTTTGATAACATAATGTACACCTGCACGCTCCCGCGCGGCCGCCGATACGCGTCCGCGCGACCGCCGGCACAATCGAGTTGGCCATGGAGGTGCAATGGCAGCCATTCTATGGTTTCCGAATAATGCATTTAGGATAAATAATATGAGTGTAGATAAATAAGTGTATGCAACTGTACGTAATTAGGCCTTAAAACACTCGTGTGATCTTATTATGAAAACCACACTCATGTTTTAAGGACCCTTATTACGTAACAGTTACATAAACTACTATTTCCTACCTAAACGGTGTCCTATAAATGTTAGATGATTTTGTAAGTAGTAGTTTTTTGGTCTGGGCCATGCATCTTTGTACGTCATATATAGTCCTCGAACCTGCAATAACCCTTTGACATTCATGAGATTTTCAAATTTTCTTAAGAGCGGGTAAAGGTAAATTTAAAGCATCGACGGGTAACAGGCGTTACTTCCTTTCTTTTTTTCAATTTTTTGGACCGACGGTTCGAAAGTAAGATGGGGGGGGGTTTGAAAAAGAAACTATCCTTTGTCATTTCTCGAGACCCATACTATCTCTATACCAATTTTCATCTAAATCAGTTCAGCGGTAAAAAATTCCTCATACCACCTTCCAACCCCCTTTTCACCCCCACACGGGTTTAAAAACTATCCTTTGACGTTTCTCGAGACTCAAATTATCTCCATACTCATTTCTATCTAAATCGTTTCAGCGGTTAAAAATTCTCCATACAAACTTTCAACCCCATTTTCACCCCCACCAGGGTTGATTTTCGGGATTAAAACTATATATTATCCTTTACCAGGACTGAAACTATTACTATACAAAATTTAATCAAAATCCGTTCAGTCGTTTTCACGTGATGCGCGGTCAAATAAACAGACAAACAGATAAACAGATAAACAGACAAACAGATAAACAGACAAAAATTCTAAAAATTGTTGGAACGTGTTCTGTTATCGATTCTAAGTATCCCCAACCAACTTTTTTTCGATTATCTTCCATGTACAGACTTTCGACCCTCTTCAGCTTTATTATATGTATAGATTCTAAATGCCTTATTTGGAAACCATAGAATGGCCGCCATTGCACCGCCATCATGGCCAACTCGATTGTGCCGGCGGTCGCGCGGGCGCGTGTCGGGCTGTCGGCGGATCCCCGGGAGGGTGCAGGTGTACATTATGTTATCAAAACTCATAGCACATCAATAATTGAGCATGAAAAGTTAAAATTACGTTACTGCCACGGATAAAAAGCTTATCATAGTAAAATCGGTCGTGGTAATGCTAGCCATTGCCTACCGTTTTCGAACACGTTTTAGAGAACTTACAATATGAGTGTAGATAAACACATTTAGCTTCATTGCTTCGCAATCGCACACCTTTAGAGAACAACCATGGTTTCATTGTCAATTTATACACATAAACTTGTTATTTACATTTTTTTTTAGTAAAAATATCCGTAAATTGTAAATTACTTATATTTCGGTGAAAACGGATTTCTTTGATAATATTTTGTCATGTGTCAAAAGATGTTTTGCCTGGTAATTCAGCCATATTTGTTTATTTTACTTTTATATGACCCCTACACTTCGATAGCGTCTTTGAAGTTATGCATTTGGTTGCACAGTCCAGTTCTGAAATATAGATGAGATTAATTGGAGAAAAAATTGTACACGAACTTGAACCCATAAAATAAGGTCGTGTAAGTCGTGTTCATATATTTTTGTCTAATAAATCGCTATATTTTTGAACTCGACTGTACTTACATAATGATGTGCCGTTACTAGAAAATTTCCCATGACGGGTAATTTCCCGGTAACGTGCCCGGTAAGATTCCTCCTCAAGGTAATATTGTTAATTTGTTTCCCTTGCATTCATGAATTTGAACTTTGGAACCCTCAGAGAAATAAACCAAATGGAATGGTAATTGTCAGGCGTCCCCCCTCTGCCAAAAGTACAAGACCACTGGTTATAGCGGTTATATAAAACTAGTTGTCGCGCGTCAAACGCCATTCAATGAATGTCAGTCAGCGCGGAACGATCTATGGTAAAAATGCCGAATTGCTGCGTGTTTTCATGTAAGAAAAGATCTGAATTATCTAGTTTACAGAAGCATAACGTTTCTTTTCCTCTGTAAGTATAATTACGTCTAAATATCATCAAATAGTGCACGAAATTAGCAAAAAACTAAAAAATTATGTCAACATCTTGTACTACATCTGATTTAGGGTAATTTTTAAACTTGACTCTTCATAGT
The DNA here is from genome assembly GCA_947086415.1 of Pammene aurita. Lineage (NCBI taxonomy): Eukaryota > Metazoa > Arthropoda > Insecta > Lepidoptera > Tortricidae > Pammene > Pammene aurita. Next base: position 24,577,018 of record OX352292.1, read on the forward strand.
ACATTGTACCATCGGGTTCATAATTGCATACCCAATTTATCAGTGAATTCATTCATAAATTGGGTATGCAATTATGAACACGATTACATCGAGGGAGGTAAGTGAAATATTGCAAACAAGAGTAATCGACTCCACAGTGCGGCAGAAATACGTCCGCAATTATGTCATTCATTGTCATTGTTATGACAGGTTAGGCAATACACTTAAAAGATACTCCGTGGGTTAGGCAGAGACCCATTCGGCATACAGCCATAATTGTGAAGCATTTCTCTGTTAAAAAAGCAGTGTGTCTCTGTGTGTGTGTTGTTATTAAATTGTTTCTAAACATATTTTAATCGACTTTCAAATTATTCAAATTACATATTATTTTTTAATCATTAACAAAAATGAAAAGATTAACGTCAGTACTTCAAAGGTAAAACTCATTCACACGCATAGCTTTTTAAATTATATACGTCGTCGAGGACGGCCGAGGGCAGGGCAGTAAGGCGGTTTGGAACTCAAAAAACTGACACTATCAGGATAACCTAGCTTGTAGCACATAACGCACGGACGCACGGTAATGAAATAAAGCATAAACACTTGTTTAACAACTGTATTGAATTCAAATCTTTTTAAAACCGTATTATGGAAAGGGCAATAAACTACTACTGGTTCGGAAAGGAACCAACTGAGAAGAACCAGCGTAAGAAACTCAGCGAATGTGTGCTTCTAGTACGGCACAATAGCTGAAATTTGTCTATGGTCTCAAAAATACAGCTACCATAAACAAATTTCCGTTTTAATAGACAAATTTCAGCAAGTGTGATGAATTCCGCTCTAATGTGTGGCGCCCCTTAAGTGAAATATACTTGTAGATGCTTGAAATAACGATATTACTGTTTAGAAATTAATTCATTCCTTTATTTTCACCATACATTTTATGTAGCATTTTAATTTTGTATGGATTATACTTTATTTATTATAAGGTACGTTATACACACTTATCCCCTTAAATAGGCACTTTTAATTTCTGACTCTGGTATCACTGTACCTAACAGGTAAGTTTTAGTGATGGGACAGCACAAAAATAAATGTCGATATTAAAATTAGCAGTATATTATCCTTTTTATTTATAATAGAAAATGAAGAAGAGATAATAGAAATAGAAACACAAATTGGAAACAGATGCTCATTACAATCAAAATATCAACTGCGAAGGACTCTGGAACATCACGATGTCGCTAGTGACTGATTCATCATTGTTCATTACAGTGAAAAATTCACTGAGGTGGATAGAGGAACGTTGGAACGGTAATCTAAACACGTGGGTTCGAATCCCGTGATGTTCCAGAGTTCTTTGCAGTTCATTGTTTCATTGTAATAGTTATTTGTTTCCAATTTGTAGTATTTTCTACTAAATATAAAAGCAAATACACATCAAAATATTAAATTGATAATATAAAAGTTATTCTAAATCAGCTTGCAAGATTTTTCCTGAACAAATAGACAAACTAACTTAAGTAGAATACTAACATTGTAAGTAATATGCCGGTAGAAAAACTTGATATTTAATCACAACTTAACATTATAATTTTATCAATAGCTAAACCCTATACTTGGTAAAGAAACAAAAATATATAACTAACCTACGATCAATGTTTCTCTGCGTCCGTAGGAAACACCTTAGACAACCCTACACGTGATCCCTGGGTGGTGCTAAAAGAGTTACAAACTTGGCGGCTCTACTGTCCTACTTGGACCTCGCAGCACTCACTGGATTTTCTTCATCATCTGCTTTCCCACTACCCTAGGGAAGAAATGCCTATCTATATCCAGAGACATGTATTAGGCAGACGATAAATAAATCTTAGATAAAATGTGACATTTTCAAGTCAAAGGTACATCATTATCGGTTGTCAATAAGGTGTTACCATAAAAAAAACAACGGGTGGCACTGCGGGAGTGCCGGCAGAAGTGAAAACTTGAATAATTAACTTTGTGCATTTTTGATATTTTGGAATAGTTAGGAAATAATTTTGCACGAATTGCTTTAATTATCAGTATAAAAGTACTATCATTTATGTGGTAAAATACAATATTCATTTATTGCGCTATCGTACACAAACATGACAATTTATATTACATTAAAAATTTAACACTTCAGAACTATTACAATTATTCAACATTAAAAAGTTTATCTTTCAGAAATATCAATTTCCATCCATAATTTCAACGACTCTTACACCATCATCATTACTAGAACCATCATCGCCAATCTCTAAAACTGATACGATAGGTTTATGGTAGCTGAAATAAGCAACGAACAATTTTAATTCTAACCTATTTAAATGTCTAATAAATACCGCATCAATAGTAGTTTTGTATTTCGTAGTGCTAAGATTGCGATTTCCAACGAAACAGCAGGCGCAGGCATACATTTTCGCCGCGCGGTAGAAAGAGAGGAGAATACTTCCTCTCCTACGCCGCGCCGGCGGTCTACTGGCTTCAATGACATTGTAACCATTTTTCGATCAGGTCACGTGTCCGTCTTACGAAGTTTCATGAATTTTATGTTATTTATATTTATTTTCAGTAAAAATATCCATCTTAACTTACCCATATTTCAGTGAAAAGAAAACTAATTTCTGTAAGAATATATTTTGTCGTGTGTCAAATGCTTTTCTTGCCTTGTCAGTCAGCCGGGTTTTCCTAATTTATTTACTTTCGTCCTTCTTTTGACCAACTAACCTGTCAAATATGCCGGACGTAAACATAGTTCACAATTTCCGAACGCACCCCTCACTGTCAAGTTGTCAACCACTAAAATATGTAATATGGCCTACCATTTCTCATTAAATTAACACTTTTAAATGCAAAATACGCGACAATCCGAATTCGCCCATATACCTATGTCTTCAATTCAAAACTGTTATTTTTTTACGCTTTTTCATTTGAGCATAATTTCATTCGTGTCTACCGTACCCCTCGACGGAATTATTAATATAGATTTATTCGATCAGGTCACGTGTCCGTCTTACGAATTTTCAACCTGACGAATCTGACGGTCACGTGACCCTGACGCGAGTTTAACATTTTTTCCCCATCACAAAAAGTGCACAGCGCCGCTAAAGAAGTTTTCACTTCAAAAATCATTTCGAAATTAACTCTATTAACAACCGACAATGATGTACCTTTGACTTGAAAACGTCACAAATATCGATACTTAAGTATATTATTATCGACGCGTTCCTCGCACTGTCTACGTTTACTTAAAGATGACATTATCTCGTTCACGGACAGGTTGTCTGTGTCTGTGTTTGTACTTGTGTGAGTATATTTTATGCTAGTGTTTGATAATTTTATCGTGTGCGTGTGTAGCGACGTCAATGAAAAATGCACTAGTGTTAACAGTATTTGTGTGCGTTTCCTCGTCCCCCGCGCCGAAATTGGCAGACTTTTTCTGATAGAAATTAGTGCGCGTCTCGCATCCGGTTGGATTAATTATCAAAGTTGGAACCAAAACATCTGTATGTTTGACCATGACATTATTTAATGTAGGTCACTTTTAAAAGAAAATTATTAATGTTACCGAGAAATTATGTCACACTTCTAGGAAAAAAAATCAAATGCTGGCGGAAACGGCACCCCTAACATTGGTTAGACAACAAGAATGAAACGATTCTTCTTCTTCGAGTTCTTTACTTGATCAACATTTGCTTGATTGTAAAACGTTACGTTACTAACAGTTGTGTTACAGATTAACACTTCCCAGTTATTTATTCATTGGGAATATTTCTGAGAAAGGAAAATTACAGTTCGACAAAACTATTTTTCTTTTACGAATGTTATACTTCAGTTAGATTCTTCCGTAGTTCTTCTGGTTCACAGCGAAATCATAGTATGTAATTTTATAAGCACATTCTTAAATTCTGGTGAAATAGTTCCGCGTGTTAAAAGCAAACAATGGCATTGTTAACCTATAGTAAATATTAGATGGAGTTAACACCCCGAATATGAATAGCGAATACATATGTATAATATACTAATATGCATAATATTGTATTTGTGATATCTAAACGGGTCAATTAACTCTCCAGGGACTATTTTACTGTACATCATAGAATAGTAAGTAATGTTATACCCTACTTATGTCCTAGAATCTATTTTCTATCTTGTCTAAGTAATAAAAACAACACTTTCAGTAAAGCAGTAAAACTGCTATGTACATAAACCATGAAGGTTCAAATATTTGCCCCTTGATTATCTTTGTTTAAGGAGCCGTAACTAAAAAAGTACACCGAAATAAAAATAAATGTTCGCGTCCCTGTTTATATGACACGCAAAAACAAATAAGACCCTGTTAAAAGGGCGTTTTCGATAGCGTCATTCCACTGGATACAAAAATATAATTGCATTAGGTAGGTACTTATATTTGATTTAGTAATAATGTTTTTTCTAAGCTTATGTAATTGACGTAATTGTGTACCTAGATAGCTCGGCATGTTTCTAATAAATTTGGATGGCGTCAGGCCTTTGATTTTTAGGGTTCCGTAGCCAAAATTGGCAAAAGCGGAACCCTTATAGTTTCATCATGTCCGTCTGTTCGTCCGTCCGTTCGTCCGTCCATCCGTATGTCACAGTCATTTTACTCGGGAGCTATAAGACGTATCTTAATAAAATTTATACATAGGTGTATTTTGCATGCCGCTATTTAGTGGTTAAATTGCAGAAAAAAAAAATTTGGGAGGACGCTTCATAGATGTAACTAAATTTCAAAAAAAGGTTTTTTACAAAATATCAGCATCTTGCGCAAGAATCGATAGGTATTTAAAATTAACATATGGGATTCTTTGAACATTTTGTGATTAAGTGAATATTTTCAGAAATAATCGCTTCGTAAGTCCAAAAAAATATTAAAAATTTTGACAAGATAGAAGCCTCATCACAAACTTTCTACGAAAATTTTCATTTCTGAGTTATGTCCAAAAAACTTTTTCCATAGGCATCAGATACGACCTTTTGCTATTAGTTTGGTTCTTATTCCATTGAAGGTAAGGAACTCTCTATTATGCGTGGTCCGACAAGCACTAGGCCGGTTTTTTTTCAACAAACGATCAACTAAGTATCGATTATAAACTGAAATCGTATTGGGTGAATTAAAAAAAATTGTACGTAGTACTCAGTCTTAAAATTACAGTCTTGAAATTAAGGATAAAAATGTATTGTATGTATTGTACTTAATTGTCGTAACACAAATGCAATAATTAACACTAGACTAATTGCAAGTCCTTAACTACGTACAATATTTTTGTTATTCACCCGTTTGACTCGAATATCATAATAATATTTAACTGGAAAACATAATCATATTTATATCCATTTTATTGTTAAACCTGTGAGACTGTGAGAATTTAATAAGTCAATTATAAAAGGCATAAGGTTAGACTAGTACTAATTGTTTAGCTCGTTAAAAGTACGTCGAATAAAGCATAGGAACAAAATGTTGTCTCTGCGGTCTCAATTAGGATAGCCGGGTTCTAATTACGGGCAGCGCGTGCGGCAATGCCACCACCGCGCACCACAGCGCGGATCAGCTCGGACAATTAACTCATCATTAACCTTGCTAACGATAGATAGACAATTTATACGAGTATCGAATTGTCAACATTTTCATAGACATTTGGCGCCACCAGAATTTACCTGTACTACCTCATCGGATCGGCGTCATTTATTTATTAAAGCCTGACCAGAAATATATGATCATTGTCAAGAGGGCGCTATTATTCTCATTTATATGGCAACAGTTGAGTATAGTGAAAAAGTATATTATTCTCTATGGTGTAATGTCATCTTGATTTGTTTACCTGTCAGCTCTGATGTTAATTTGTAAATGTTTCGTAGCGAAATAGTTTAATTTCCCGAGTTTTTCCAGCAGTTTATTACATACATTATTTAATTTTTTTTTTCACTTGACTATGAATAGTTTTGGGCATTTCTTGTGATTTATTATTTAACTAGCTTTTTCCCGCGGCTACGCCCGCGTGCTAAAACTACTAAAAAAGGAGGTTCTCAGTTAGACTCGTATGTTTGTATGTAGGAATGTATGTTTGTCCGCGATCATCTTGCGTTTCGCTGAACTGATTTAGAAGCGGTTTTCGGAAAAGTATTCGTTACATTCTGGAGGTTTCGGTATACCACGTTTTGAAGACGGCGGTTCCCTCATTTTTTATTTTAAAGAAATTATTGCAATAATTGTTTAATTGTTACGCCATCAACGACTTACTACCGAGAGATTAATACAGATTTCTACTCTTGAATAGAAGCTTTTCCCCGCGACTTCATTTGCGTGGAATTAGTAATCCATCCTCCTTTTTACCCGCTTAAGGAATGACTTCTGGGATAACAACTATTATATATCCTTCCCCAGAATGCAAAATATCTCCATACCAAATCATCTAAATAGGTTCAACGGTTATTAATTTCCCATACAAACTTTCAACCCCCGTTTCACCCCCTAGAGGGTTGATTTTCGAGATAAAAACTATCCTATATTGTTTACCGCGACTCAATCTATATAATATGTACCAAGTTTCATTTCAATCGTCTGTTTAGCGGTTAATAATTCGCCATACAAACTACCAACATGTTTTCTACCCCTCTAAGATTGATTTTCGGCTTAAAAAATATTCTATATTGTTTCCTGGGACTCAAACTATATCCACAACAAAATTATCTAAATCGGTTCGCGGTAAAAAAATCTTCATACAAACCTCCAACCCCCATTTCACCCCCTTAAAGATTGATTTTCGAGATAAAAACTGTCCCATGTCGTTTCCCGGTACACAAACTATCTCTATACCCAGTTTCATCTAAATTGGTTCAACGTTTAAAAATTCCCCATACAAACTATCAACCCCCATTTCACCCCCTTAAGTGTTGATTTCGTAATCAGCGACCCGATAAACCATAGAAACAATACCCATGTTGATATTTAAATTTTGTCACCACATTTTCCCCTTATGGGTTGAATTCTCAAAAAAGCTGAAATACTTGTTTTCTCATTTATCGTTAGGAATACTCCTGTAAAGTTTCGAATAAAATAGTTGAACTAATCTCGTTTCCCATACAAACTTTGAACCCCATTTCCCCCCTTAAGAGGTAAATTTTTAAAAATTATTTCTAAGTGCATCCTTATGCCTTATAAGGAGCCTGGTACCACATTTGGAATCTCTAGAACCAGCAGTTTGGGCTGTGCGTTGATATGTCAGTCAGTTTCTTCTTTTATATATTTAGAAGATTGCAATTTGGCACAAATATTTTCAAGAATTTTCATGTCCACAATATTAAATTTCAAAATCGATGCCATTTTCTTAATTAACTTCCCAAAAAATCACAAAAACGACACCCATATGGATATTTAGACATTTCAACCCCATTGTACCCTAACAGGGGAGATTGTATTTCACGTCCGCAACGTCGGATTTCAAAATCGTTGTTGTTTTCGTAATCAACGACCCGATAAACCATGGAAACAATACCCATGTTGATTTTCAGACTTTTGACCACATTTCCCCCTTTTATGGGTTGAATTCTCAAAAAACCTGCAACACGTATTTACTCATTTATTGTTAGGAATACTTCTGTGAAGTTTCGAATAAAATAGACTAACTAATCTTGTTTCTCCATACAAACGTTGGACCCCCATTTCACCCCCTTAGGGGATGAATTTTGAAAAATCCTTTCTTAGCGCACCCCTAGACCTTATAAGGAACCTACGTGCCAAATTTGGAATCTCTAGAACCAGCGGTTTGGACTGTGCGTTGATAGATCTTATGTCAGTCAGTCAGTCAGTCAGTCAGTCAGTCACCTTTGAGTTATATATATATATAGATATTCAACACTTTACTAGTATTCAAGTAAACTGCCACTATGACACTGCAAACAGTGACAACCTATCATTAAAATTATAGCCAGTGTAAGAAATTAGTTCCAATGAAATTCCGCAACATGGCGCATGATCGTATATTTCTGGTCAGGCTTTAAGTAAGACTAATTTTGTCACTCATTGACCCCCTTCCTCTCCTACGTAGTGAGAAACTGCTGGAGGTTATTGCCAGCGCTGTCTCGTGACCGAAGGGTGTGGTATTTTGGCGGTTCTGAAATCTGTTGACTACAGAGTGGGCGAAACAACAACCATACAACCATTGTGTTGGTAAAATAATAGTTTTAGTTTTTATTAGGTAATAGGTACCTATGCTACATAGTTTTGGAGTATTTGCCTATGAGCCATTAGTTGCCTAAAAGTAAAGTATTCTCAGCTATAGGTACCTACTACTTAAAAAATATCACATAAAAATAAGGAATATATATTTCCATGAAACCCTTTAAGTACCTGAAACCACGGATTGTTTTATTTTGTTTATTAAGAGAAACAAAACAACCAACATTTTACTTCTTTAGTTGATATTTGAATGCAGTTTCTTCTGACTTTCCAATATACATATATACTCGTACAGTCACCGGCAATAGTATCTTCCTAGATGAAGGCCGCAAAAATATGTGACACGCTCTTATGACCCTAATAATACGAGTAAGAGCGTGTCACATATTTTTGCGGCCTTCGTACAGGAAGATACTATTGCCGGTGACTGTACATTGTGGAACAATTACGAAATTAAAAACAAGTATTTTTAAATTTAATGTATTTTTATTTTACGTATATTCTATTATACTTTTCATTTCTCATGCTCAAAAAGTGCGTCATATTATGCTTACCAAGGCAGACTAAAGTAGTACATTTAGTCTCGAGGGAAAATATGTACAGATATTTATGATTTACAGAACATTTGAAACTGACCAATCGGAACACTTCACCATATTAAATCCACCAATCACAACACATATCGAAGTTAATCGGAACGCTGGATTCTTTATTGGTGCGCATACTGTATAATGTACTTTACGTCATACCTGGCTATAATGTGAGTTTTACCGCACGCTACGCGTACGGTAAAATTCGCATTATGGCCAGGTGGAGACATAAAATTGTGTAAAACGGGCAGTAAAAAAGAAAGCCCTCTATCGCATATTTACAACCCTCGCCTGCGGCTCGGGTTACAAATACCTGCGACTTCGGGCTTTCTTTTTTTTACAGTCCTTGGTAAGTAATGTACTAATAATTCCTTAAACAAAACAAACATTTAGTATCAGCCAACCAGAATACAGCAATGTTAAAATCGACCAATCAGGAAACGCAATTTCATTTCTAAAAACATAACATGTTTTTAGTTTCTACTTCACAATCATTGAAAAAAGGTTACAATCTGTTGGAAGCGCTTTAAATCGCTAATTGCCGTCGTTTGTGGCATTTATTCGCGGTGTTTATATTTTGTATCTGTGTCGACCATATGTTAAGCCATATTTTCACCTCAGATTAGTCATGGTACGTAAACATTGCGTAATTATTAAGTTGTTTTTTTTCTCGCAATCGAAGTGAATAATAATAATATGTATAACTCTGGTCTAAAAGCCATATTACCACTCGAATAATTTCCCCTCACTTCGTTCGGGAAAATAATCACCTTGTGGTAATATGGCCTATTACTGGACCCTTGTCAAACAATCTACTATTATTTCTTATACTTCAGTATTTTATGATCACACATTTGTACTAATATTTAATTATTGTGCATGGTGCAGAATTCATAAGATTGTACGTACGTCTACTTAGTTTATAATATAATACTTGCATACCCTAACACTATTTTGACACTAGGTTTCGTTCAGCCGTCTTCTTATAGTTATACTATTTTTCAAAAGCTTCTACCCATTTTTTATCTTTTAATTAAACTTCCAGAATGGTACAGTGTTGTTATCATGCAAATAATAACGATAAATCAACTTCAAAGTTTAAACTCATGCTAGTAAGTGGCATGATCTCATTTGAGGGTGAAATAAATAAAAATTCGTAGTTAAAGACCTGCAATTAGCATTAGGTTAATCATTTCATTTGTTTATGGACAATTAAGCAGCTTCTATTTAAATTACTTACATACTCACATGAAAGTGTTTTGGCGTATGCAACAAACTTATATGTGTATGAATTAAGTACAGTAAATATTATAAAATATAATGTACTACGTTAGTTTTCGTAACACAAATGAAATGATTAACTTAAGACTAATTGTAGGTCCTTAACTACGAACAATTATTTTACTTCTAGGCGTAAAATAAATGTATGGAATTCCATTTCACAATTGCATACAAATCGCCAAGGCAAAAACAGATTCAGCCAATCAAAGCCATTCATTTAAACAGCCGTGTGGAGATGGCTTAACATAATGCGCGCGCGATTACGCGATTACATTATGCGCGTAATGTGTCCGGCTATCTTGTCTATTATTATTAAAAATAAAAGTAAACAAAGGCAGAAAAGTTACTTGGTTACGGAAAATTACTTTGTTTTATTGTCAAGAAACAAGTATAGCAGGCTTTATGAGATTATGACTTATGTATGAATTCGAAGACGAGCAAAAATGCAAACATATTTTCTGAAAAAGTGTTTTAGCTTATTTCAGTGATCAATCAAAAACAAGAAGCCAACGGCGTGGTATATTTATTCTATGCTCAAAAATATTTATTATAAAACACAGCATTAACACAATTTATCCAGAATAAATGATTTATACTTTTCTTATTTTTTTTTCCTCACGTGTTTGAGAAAAGCACTATACTTATATAAACCTCAGCGGAAACAGGAATTTTCTGACTCGGAACTAGTGCCTCACCCAAGTACCTCGCCAGAAAATTCCTTACATTCCGTACCTCGGCAATTCATCCTAGTAATAGTTAAAGCAATGACGTGTAGTTAAAACGAAGTCCAAGTTGGTTCAGTTCGGGCGGCAAAAGGCCAGTTCCACGACACGTCGGGACCTTAATAAATACCGCGAGGCTTGCTTCGTGCACGATGCAACTACGCGTCATTGCTTTGAATAGTTTGAATATAATGGTTATGTTTATCATCTGCAAAAGTCCGTGTCAGCATTGTTCGCGGCACAGGAGGCCTCAGCGACGGCCAGAAACAGTTTTCCCGATGCGCACGCGCACAGCTGGTACACTTTCTGAGGCCTTAAATGTTTGTTCGGGGCGGCGTCCGCTTTCATAGCCTCTTTTAGGTTAGAGATGAAAATACTTGGAGTGTCGATTTTTAGCTGAAAATAATAATGAAACAAGACCCTATATTATGAAATATGAATGCGAAATTCTGTATGTTACTTTTTCACGCTAAAACCGATAAACAGAATTAAATTAAATTAGGAAATAGTTTGAATCCCTGGAAATTACCTATTAATTACCTTTTTTTTATCACGGAAATCATTCTTTAAAAGGGATGAAAAGGAGAGGAGGAACTTTCTACAAGTAAGCTACCCGAAGTACTACAATTTTACGTAGATAAAGTCGCGATTAGATGCTAGTATTATATAAACTACAGTGTACTTAAATTTTTTATTGATGATAATTAAATTTTAGAATTTTTTAATTATTACCAAACTATAAACACATATGTATATTAGATGTTTTCACTTCTCATGCTCGTAAAGTTCGACTTTAAGTCGTGCGTGGACGACATAAAATCGCATTTTAAGCTCTAGTGCATAAAGTAAAATTTTCTTCTAAGACTAAGAACGAGGCTCAACAGCGAAACAGAGTCAAAATATATTGCACAATTTAATTGAGCAGTAACATTTCGTAGAATATTGAAACTTGTTCTTTTATTATATTCTTGCTATAATTATTTTAATTCCGTGTTTTCTATAATTAAATTAATGAAATCCGGTAAAATAGGAGTTGATAATAGTTTAAAAATGCCCCGAAATGTTTTTATGACTTGGCAGAAAACAAGTATCTATGTCTAAAGTCATATTTTAACGGCCTCCTAGCCTAGTCGGTAGTGACCCTGCCTATGAAACAGGAGGTCCCGGGTTCGAATCCTGGTCGGGGCATTTACTTGTGTGTTTATCACATATATTTGTTCCTGCGTTATGGGCGTTTTCTGTGTATTTAAGTATTTATCTATATCTATCTATTATATATATCGTCGTCTAGTACCCACAACACAAGCCTTATTGAGCTTACTGTGGGACTAGGTTGATTTGTGTAAGATTGTCCCATAATATTTACAATATTTATTTATTTATATTTATTTTCATTGTAATATTTTTGTTACAACTTGAAATAGTTTAACGATTAACGATAAATAATTTCCTCACAATTGAAGTGAAAAGTAGAATGTAAAACTTGTCCATAAAACCCATTTTACACTCGACTTTATATCAATCCTCGCTCGCAAGCTCGCTCGGATGGATAAACGCCTCGCGTAAAATGGTGCGTTTTATGCACTTGTAGTACAATCTACAATTTCTGTGCATTAAAATTTGAAAAAATACTAACCTAGCTATAAAGAAAAGGTACCTAGTGAGGAAAAACTAGTGACTTACGGCGCCGACAACGGAATCCAGCTTAATGTTGCTATGAGCCATTACATCGATGCCGCCCGCTCGACTCTCCAGGTGGATGGACTGCGGCGCTATCAGGTCCAGGTGTCTCGTTAGAGATTCCAACCTAAATATTTAGAAACTATGGTTAGGAAGCTATACAAAATATAACCTTCAGATTGAGACGACTCGTAGTGCATTTCGCGTGCGGTAGTTAATAAGTGTCCGCACGAGCCAATAATCAATCGCTCTAAAAACTTTTACGTTGGATAATTAGGTATGAAAAACTCTGAGTGCTAAGAAGACCTGCTATGTGTGCTACGCCTACAATAATACACTGACTAGCGCTGCGATAGTGTGTGATTTGCAGTAAAAGTGACTCGTATCACTAAATATTTACTTTTATGACACGTTGGTAGATTTTGAAACAGAAGGTGAAAGAAGCGGCCTGAGATCTACACCTTGATCACCTTGATGATACATTTTGAATGAATCATGAACAAGCTAACTAGTTATTAATATCATCAGTACGAGTATTTCACAAACAGTCAACGTTTCGATATGCAACCGATATAAAACATGTAAAATAATGCGAAAACTAAGGCCGCGTTTCCACCAAAGATGAGTGACGATGCGTTGTGAGGATTGCATTTGTAAGAACCTATAGAATCACTTCATTTACCTACCCTCGGTACCAGGATTAATTATTATTAAAACACACATTCCTCGCAACGCATCCTCGCTCATCTTTGGTGGAAACGCGGCTGGACGCTCTTATACACGTATTACGAACGTGCACCCTGACGCTCGGTGCCTGCACCGCCGTCTTGACCGCGAGTCCGCTAGGCCCGTCCACTGCCAACGCGTCGCTGAACACTCGCACCTCGTCGCGTGACGCGCGGAAATAGATATTTGTGCAACAAGAGAGCAAAGTTAGTGTTTGCTTCGAGTGTTAATTTTGAGTCCCGAGCAAGCGAAAGATTCTATAATAGAATCATGAGCGTAGCGAGTGATTCTAGGTTAGAATCTTGAGCGTAGTGAGTGACTCAAAATTAACACTGCTCATACAACTTTTGACCTCAGCAGTGAGAACATAGCAGAAAATTTAAATAATTTTTCACTCCCACTGACTTCCACTCCATCCCGATCAATCCCACTTCACTTCCGCTCAATTTCCGCCACTCCTACCATACTTCTAATCACTTCCGCTCCTATTCCGCCAGTTCCGCTCCACCTCCGCCTAGTACCGCTTTACTTCCAATGACTTCCACTCAATTCCCGCCAGTTTTATCGAGTTCCGCTTCTATTCCGCCAGTTCCGCTCCACTTCTACCCAGTTCCGCTACACTTTCACTGACTTCCACTCAATTCTCGCCACTTTAAATGAGTTCCGCTCAAGTTCCGCTTCAATTCCGCCAGTACCGTTCCACTTTCACAGAAAATCCCCGCCACTTAGAATGAGTTCCGCTTAAGTTCCGCTCGAGTTCCGCCAGTTCCGCTCCACCTCCACCCTGCTCCGCTCCACGTCCACTAACTACCACACAATCCCCGCCACTTTTAATGAGTTCCGCTCAAGTTCCGCTTCAGTTCCGCCAGTTCCGCTTCACCTCCACCCAGCTCCGCTTTACTTCCACTAACTTCCACACAATCCCCGCCACTTTTAATGAGTTCCGCTCAAGTTCCGCTTCAGTTCCGCCAGTTCCGCTTCACCTCCACCTAGTTCACTGCTTTACTTCCAATGACTTCCACTCAATTCCCGCCACTTTTAGTGAGTTTCGCGCAAGTTCCGCTTCAATTCCGCCAATTCCGTTCCACTTTCACCCAGCTCCGCTCCCCCCCACTGACTTCCACACAATACTCGCCACTTTGAATGAGTTCCACTTAAGGTCCGCTCGAGTTCCGCCAGTTCCGCTCCACCTCAACCCAGCTCCGCATTACTTCCACTAACTTCCACACAATCGCCGCCACTTTTAATGAGTTCCGCTCAAGTTTTGCTTCAGTTCCGCTGCACCTCCACCCAGCTCCGCTCCACTTCCACTAACTTCCAGACAATCCCCGCCACTTTTAATGAGTTCCGCTCAAGTTCCGCTTCAGTACCGCCAGTTCCGCTTCACCTCCACCTAGTTCACCGCTTTACTTCCAATGACTTCCACTCAATTCTCGCCACTTTTAATGAGTTCCGCTCAAGTTCCGCTTCAATTCTGCCAGTTCAGTTCCACTTTCACCCAGCTCTGCTTCCCTTCCACTGACTTCCACACAATCCCCGCCACTTTGAATGAGTTCCGCTTAAGTTCCGCCAGTTCCGCTCCACCTCCACCTAGTACTGCTTTACTTCCAATAACTTCCACTCAATTCCCGCAACTTTTAATGAGTTCTGCTCAAGTTCCGCTCCATTTCCGCCAGTTCCGCTCCACCTCCACCTAACGCACCGCTTTACTTCCAATGACTTCCACTCAATTCCCGCCACTTTTAATGAGTTCCGCTCAAGTTCCGCTTCTATTCCGCCATTCCGCTCAACTTCCACCAAGGTTCGCTACACTTCCACTGACTTCCAGTCTAATTCCGCCACTTTTAGTGACTTCCACTCCAATTTCGCCAATTCCGCTCTAAATCCGCCAGTTCCGCTCCATTCCCGCCAGTTTTCCTCCACTTCCGACCAGTTCCGCTTCACTTCCACTCTACTTCCACTTACTTCCACTCAATTCCCGCAACTTTTACAGAATCCCGCTCCAGTTCCGCTCCAATTCCGCCAGTTCCGCTTGTCTTCCGCTCTACTTTCACTGACGCCCACTGACTTCCGATCCAATTTCGCCACTTATTACAAATAGCACATTTACTAAAAACTAGTGCCTGCGCCAAATCTTGTGATTAGGTTTCCAAGCTATTTTGGTGTGCATCGGAGGTCTGGTATTCAAATAAAAAAGAAAAGCGTGAATATGAAGTCTGAAAATATTACCTTCTCTGTCTTTTTACTGAGGACATCTCAAGGTCATTTTGTCTCACGCTCGCAGCAAAATTGAATTTTGCTCACTGTTATTGAGCACCAAAGAACCCCTGTTCGAGCTGCTGAGGTGAAAACTATATTAACTGCAGGTCAGACCCAGGTGGCGCCCTGACGCTCGGTGCCTGCACCGCCATCTTGACCGCGAGTCCGCCAGGCCTGTCCACTGCCAACGCGTCGCTGAACACTCGCACGTCGTCGCGTGACGCGCGGAAAACTATACTAACTGCAGGTCAGACCCTGGTGGCGCCCTGACGCTCGGTGCCTGCATCGCCGTCTAGACCGCGAGTCCGCTAGGCCCGTCCACTGCCAACGCGTCGGTGAACACTCGCAACTTACGCGTGACGCTCGGAAAACGATACTAACTGCAGGTCAGACCCAGGTGGCGCCCTGACGCTCGGTGCCTGCACCGCCGTCTTGACCGCGAGCCCGCCAGGCCCGTCCACTGCCAACGCGTCGCTGAACACTCGCACTTCATCGCGTGACGCGCGGAAAACTTCGCTGCCGTGAGCGTCGCGGACCTCAAATGTGCGACCGCTGCATTCAATGCTATCTCTTTCTGAAAAAAAAAAGAATGGGTTGGTAGTATAATAATAAGTGTAGCGATGTAGTGTCACCGAATCGAGTAATATTTGTTACTTGAAGTTTGTGAATCATGAATCAGTTTCTTTATAGAGCTACATCAACTTTATCCATACAGGGCTGATTACAAGAGATTTTAGAAAAAAGTGTAAGTACCTATTCCTTTCTTTTCAATAAATTAACAGGTTTTGGGCTATATAAATGAATAAAAAATATGTCCCTGGTTTAAAAAAAAAGAAGTTACTTTTGTGACGGCAAATACAAAACGTACCGTTGTGACACAGCGTGACAGGACTACTGTCTAATCATTTAATATCAGTTTAATTTACAAAAAAGGGTTATAGTTTCGCTAAAACTTACTGAGCACCAATTTGGCTGTTTCCTTCCGCTCGGGCTCTGCGACTACGACGCTGAAGTTCCGGTGCGAGTGCAGCGTTATAGGCTGCCCGACGCGTGAGCTAATTGACGACGCGATTAAATTGTCCATTACGAACGCTTGGCCTTGCAGCTCTATACCTCCTCTCACAATGTTTATTGGACCAAACCCACCCTGGAACAAATTATAACTGACTGAATATGTAATACAAATACAGATAATGTAAATATACATTTTAAAGAGGTGTCAAGTAGACCCTCTAGTCCCTCTACATTATGCGTAACTTTGGTTTGCTCTTCAGACTTGGAGCCTCAAAAAATTCTTAGACTGTGACGCTCTACATCATATACTCTCTGGTCAAAGTGACAGATATGGACAAACGATTATTGGTTAAACGAGGCTTCGTTTATGAGTATGGGAAAAAGAACAAACTTATCATTACTTACATCGTAAATTAGAAGTGTTAATATTCCGCCCCCCCCCCATATTTTTCTCGGAATTTAAATACCTACAACACCACGTGACAACGTATGTTATATTATACATTTTGTGGACATCATATAAGTACAGACAAACGGCCGTACCGTACCAAAATTAATAAAAGTTGCATATACATTTTGTATAGAAGCTTTCAGATAATGTGACCAGTTATCATTTTCCTTAAGTCTATTTTTTTTTTGTTGTAACAGATATCATTAAAATCGCTTTAAAAGACGAAGTACCATAAAAACGAGTAACAAGAGCGAGGTAAGGTAACAAATTAAATTCAACCGTGAATACATCAGTTTATGCATTAGTCTGCGGCGTAGCGTTAATGGTTATTACTTGGCTCAAAGAGATGCTGCTGCAATGTAATACATTTAATGAAGTCATTTGCTTATTTATTAACAGCTGCAAACGCAGACAAGACAACTCCTCGGTGTGTTGGGTAAGACACAACTTGGCAAATAATTGCTATGTTTATGGCGGTTTGTGAAGTAAAATTATTGGTTTATACACTTACCATTCTCAATTTCAAACTACTAATAATCCACAGCGTCAGTCCAATATTTAGGAAAATTAACACCATTAGTAACACTAGGATGCAGTAGAGGGCAGTTTTGCGCCAGCCCCTGGCCAGAGCTGGTAGGCACGCCGGTTTTGTGGCGTTCTCTCCCGCCACGGTCGGTGGTGTGTCCGCGGTTGGCGTGCAGCCCCACCCGTGCAGCGAGCCCGGGGCTCCCCCCGCCATCCTTTACACCCTTGCTTACAATCCGCTATTATCCTGCAACAAAGGATTACAACTAACTGCAATTAGACATGATTAGACTCTAATGGTGTTGCTAGCGGAGTACTAGCACGCGTATGAGTCGCATAATAAAAGGGATAAGTAGGTAAATTACACATCCAACACTGTCCACGGACAATGACCCTTCACGAACATCCGGATGTAATTGGCAAACCAGTTTAATCTAATAGTTTACTTAACATAGGATCTATCAATGGCTTTGACATACCTACGTTATTATATTTATGAACTTTTGTCATAGTAAAATTAAGTTAAGCAACACTTTGTTACAATCACGGACATGTATATAGTATGAACTTCTGTCATGGCATAGTTACAATTAGTCGGTTTAAAGTGAATGAATAACAAGGTTGTGACAAAACGCTTGGATAAAGCGCAACGTAGTGCGCTAATGAACGCCGCGCCGGCGACTAATGAATATAACACGGAGGCTTTTAAAAAACAACGGGAAATCGGCCGATGTTAATAACACTGCTCCGACTACCGACGAGTTTTATTCAAATAGATTTCATGCTGTGACAAATATTTTTGCAACCAAGAGCAAATATATTGGGTATTGGCGGCATACCTGTTAAATAAAAGAAAAAATGGTTGTCTCGAAGGCCTTTGCCAGATTTCAGCTAGAGGTAGAGAATATCAACAAAATTAGTTTACCTAACCTTTTTTACATTTGTAGATATGTCTACAACTACCTAAGTTTATAACTACCTCACTTATACAGAATTTCCACACAAAGTGTTGGCTGACGGTAAAATTAAGTCTTCAGAAAATTTTGCCGTCCGTTATTTCAAGAGAAGTTCGATTCTCCTTGCTTTTCACTTGCTACGACTCCGGCTGGTCAGGGTTGACTTATGGCCGGTTACACCAAACCGTCTGTTAACGTCAACGTAATCGTTAAAAAGCTTGACAGTTTTCTATGGGATGACAGCCCCGTCACCATATTGAACGTTGATCAGTTCGTTATTTATGCGTGGTGCAACCCACCCTTAGACCTGCCCGAGTCGTAGTAGTAGAGTGGAGTAAGACAAACGCTTATCCGACAGTAATGATTGTGTTAGGGTTCCGTACCTCAAAAGGCAATAAGGAAACCTTTTAGAATCACTCGTAGACGGATCACAACAACTCGACGAGGGTAAGTCATTCGTTTAAAGACAATACTCGTTTATTAGTGTGTGCTTTATGTGTTTTGGAACTTTTTATTGGTATCTTTTGTGCATACTTTTTATTTCACCATTTGTATTTAATCCTTTCTCATTTTCTCATGGGTTGGCTGGAAGAGATCCCTATCAGGGATAAGCTCGCCTTTGTGCATATATTCTATATATGTTACTGTTGTTTTTATGTTATACCTACTTGTTTATGTGCAATAAAGTGATACATACATACTCGTGACTGCCATAGGCTTTATAGAAGTTGACGTAAGTAATGTCTTGAGTTTCCTATTCAGAATACTATCGTTGCACGAGTTAAAAATAAATTGGTTATTCAATCGCACAGTCCTAACTGTATATGCCACTCTAGGTCTGCAATGCAGATGATTAAGCGCTAAATTATTTATATCTAGACTGTTACAAGGAACGGCAATTCAATATGCTTTTGTTAAGTGACATTGTGATATTTAAGTGTGAATATTCATAGTCAATGTCTGTTTAACAAAATACGATAAATAAGACCTAATTTAGGCAAACATTTTGAAATTTGCTACTGTTGTTCTATCATTTTCGTGAAGAGAAAAAAAAACCCAATCGGTTACAATTTGTTTTTATTGCACAGGTACGTTGATGGCGACTGTACCTAAGGGATTCGATGTACACACGTCTGATATTATTTCGCATTTTGGACGTTATTGGTATATAATAGACTTATTTATATAAGACGCTATAACGCTCATGGAACAATAATGTAACTACGATTGTCAAAGTTAACGTCAAAAATTTATTAGCGACAAGTGAAGGGATGTTTACAACAACAACATAATTATGGATACATATATGGCCACAAAGTTAGGAATATCTCTTTATTTGTTTTAAGTCTCTTTATTTTTCGGGAAAAATATCAAATTAACGTTGTCACTTATGCTATTTTTGAAAAAATTGGTTAGTTACGTTGTTCTTGTGCAAAAAGAAACATTTTTTTTCCAAAAAATATTTTTTTTAAAGAATGTTTTCGTTACATTTACTAAATTTGTAATAAAAAAAAAATATAATTCTTAGTGCCGCTGTTTTTAAGGATATAGTACTATGCAGGAAATTTTAATGGCATTTTTTCAATAGTTTTTGGACAAACATTTTTTCACCTTTCGTAGCCCCTTTATAGACGAACATGATGACATCAAAAACTCAAATCCGCCAAAAAATTACATTTTTGTAAACATCCCTTCAAGTACTTTCGATTCGTCACTTACGAATACTATCTTAAGTTAATATATAATTTAGAGCAATTGATTGCTAATAAGCTAATATATAATTTAGAGCCATTGATTGTTTATTAGCTAATAATTTAGAGCTTATTGATGCAATTGTAATAAAAATTTATATGTATTTATATGTTGTAGATGTCAAAATGAATGATAAGCTAGTCAAAACTTAAAAATGAAGTAAAGTACTAGTCTAGAACGTTTCTAGAATAAAATCGAAATGTCAAAAGGAATGTTTTTTTAAATAAACCAATAGCACATTGTTAACATTTGTAATTTAATCCCACGGTGTTTTATCATTAGTCTTGTATGCTTCTTTATTATAATAGGCTTTGTAAATAAAATTACGTTTTAGAGTTTGTCCGGAAAGAGAAGTGTCGTGGTTTATATGGGAGCTCATACATTCTATGACACTTTTCTTTCCGTACTACGTAATTGTTTTTCTACTCGTCGACTTTGTAGACCGAACTATTAGCGTATACTTTTGGATGGAGCTTTTATGGTCGTTAATTTTAGCATCATCGTCTATGCTGAAATGGATTTTCATACAATGCGGGTGCTCATACAGAGCTTCATTCCCTATATTTTAATCATCTTTAAATGTGATGATGAACATCACATAAACATAAATGATTCATCATCATCTCATGATGAATCATCTGTAAAAGTCTGTTACAAAAAAAAGTAAATCTCTATACAAATTTTCAGCCCCGTTTTAACCCTGATAGGGGTTCATTAAAAAAGAAGTTGAAATTACTTTAATTATTTTTAATTAGCAGAAAACGTACGAAGTTTCAAGTCTCTAAATTAAAATTTTAAACCCTACCTATACAAATTTTGAACCCCTTAATACCCCCTTAGGGGTAGAATTTTTAAAATCGCTTCTTATTACTTGTATGTATTATAAGTTATAACCTGGTGTGCAAATTACAACTTTCTAGCACTAGTAGTTTTGACCTTGCTTTAATACTAACTTTGCAACCCAGTTTCAAATCTACTGGAATGGAATTTTGAAAAATACTGAAATCTGTTTTTTTGCTTTTAAGTGAGTATAGTACAAACGAGCTATCAAGTCTGTCACAAAAAAAATTGTAAATCTCTCTACAAACTTTCAACCCCTTTTTAACCCCGTTAAGGGTTGAATTTCAAGAAACGCTGAAATCAGTTATATCAATTTATTAGCTACAAAAATGCGAAGTTTCAAATCTCTAACTTAAAATTTTAAATACTACCCATACAAACTATCAAACCCACTTTTGAACCCCCTTAGGGGTTTAAGTTTTTAAAATTGCTTTTTATTATTAGTAAAAAATATAAATGTAATCTGACCTGCAAATTACAACTTTCTAGTTTCAGTACTTTTGGCCTCGCTTTAATACAATCTTTTCAACTAATCTGGGGTAGAATTTTGAAAAACGCTGAAATCATCTTTATAATAAGAAACAAACGTACGAAGTTTCAAGTCTCTAACTTTAAGTTTTAAATCCTACACAAAATACTTTTTACCCCCATTTTAGCCCCTTAGGGGTTGAATTTTTCAAAATCACTTCTTATTACTTGTACACATTATTAATATAAACCTATCTGAAATTTTTAACTTTCTAGCTTCAGTAATTTAACTGGTGTAGATATCCAGATAATGGAGAGCCTCCCCCCCCTAAACATTTACATGAAAAATCTTGGTGGCTCCTCTCCTCAAATCCATCCTTGGGTCCTAAGGAATAATCATGCCAAACGAAATCTTTGGTTCACGAAAAGTATTTGACCTTTTTATGTCGCGTGACTATTAGTAAAACTATTATTTTAGCTGTTAAATATTTTTTTTTGCTGTAAAATCAAGGTGACCCGTTTTCATTGTCCTTGAGTGTAGGTACCAAAAAGTTGTTGTAGATAATATAATAATTATCGTCCAAATTTAACATGTTATCTTGAGTATGGAACATGAATGTATGTCACCGTTCTATCACGCTATATCACAGGGCTTTGTCAAGCGCACTCTACAAGTCTATACAATAGACCCCTCTTCAAAGCGAATACTTTAACCTCGCATACTACTTACTAATATCGAAGGTTGTCTCTAATGTTACCGTTTTCCATTTATTTTAGTCTTTGCCTTGCGTAAATTAATTGAGTCTGATAGTGAGTTTTTATTTAAAAGCAAAGACATTGACAATTGATTTTGCATTTGTAGTAAAAATTTAATAACTGCATTTCATACCAGTACGCCACCGACGGTACGCTTGTCCAAGTGCACCAAGAATTCGTTCATAACGGGGCTCTTGACCGCGACGCACGATGTTTACAGTTTTAATGAGATGTAAATAAATATTATTAAGAATAGCGGCAATGCGCGATACGGGTGGTGGTGCGAGAGCTACCTTGTGACTGAGAGCTTAGGTAAATTCATAGGTGGTGGATGCAACACTCGAAATATCTGGCGCGAGGCGGCGAAGCGTCGTGCTCCAGAATATAATATCAGGTGTAGTGGCCGGCGAGAGTCGCGGCGCGCCCGCCCGCCCCGGCCGCGTGCCGTGTCGGCGCCGTGCCGGCCCGCCGCCGCCGCCGCCGCGCTCCGGACGGTTCTCATAATAAACGATTTAGCGCAAAAATAGAAGCTCTGGAGCGGATACCGTAGTTCACTCCACGTAAATACTGACGTTTGTAGCAGCGTCCCTGTCTTTCGTTAGCCGTGTTCCTGCATTAGAAACGTCGATTGTGAAGTAAATTTATTCTGAAATTGGACACTTTAAAAATATATCTGTTAATTTTAAATAAGTACTGAAGAGTAAAATTGTCTTTATGTCACATGCAAACATTGATAAAAACATACCAACAAGCTTACCATAAAAATCGCTGACATCAGATCCTTCAATCACCTTAATAACGTCATCAGTTTCGGAGCACTATTTGGTCACGAGCACTCAATCCGAAACTTGTATTATGGGTTTTTACAGGTATGGTATCTAAGAATGTGGAGTAACGCGGAGGCAACCACGCGGTCCAGGCGGTATAATAACACTGACGGGCTCGCCGGTTGCGCCAGCGTCGCCCTAGCCCATGCCGAATTCAACTCGTTTTGAAGTGTTGCATTTTTAATCTGCTGCCCGTCTCGCGCGGGACATAACTCCGGGTCGCCCACAGCTGCCTCTATTACAAAATCTAGTTAACGTTATCATTAACCGTCACCTTCATGCAGACTTGTTAATAATTTACGCGGACCCCTATCAACTCGTGCCGGTAGGAAACATTGCCAACAGCTGTACGTCGTTTGGCTTTGCCGATATATGTGGGTCAGGCTGCTTTACGAACATATTTTTGCCTGTATTGGGATAACGTTATTGTAGAGAGAAAGCGAGATGTAGGTACGTTTACATAGTAAGTAGATTTGTTGACAATATTTTGTAAATAACCTAGCACTTAAACTTGAGGATACTTAAGATTTCAAAAAAGCTCCATAGATATTAACTCATTCAGCGGTAATCATAACACGTTGTCGTCACGCCTCTACGAAGTATTTTCGCTACATAGCGGAAAACCCATGTTATCCGCTACAGCGTAACGCTAAATAAGTCAGAACATTTTTATTTTAGTTACACAATCAAATACATTCTAAATAAAATAACTTAAGACTATCTTAAGCCTAGTCACAAAGTCCCCCTCGAGTTGTCCCCGGCGCAAAGGTGTCCATCACGCTAGCCGCGTTACCACGTTGAATGGCGATGGACAACCTTTGCACCAGGTACGAAACCGCGCGGGCGTCAGACCCCTTATCTATGACTTACGTCCCACTTCCCTAATAAAGGGAATAAGTTAAACACAAAAATATTAAAATTTATTTATAATGGATCAGGGTCACTCATGGGTGAATGTGCAACTTACATATTCACCTATGAGTATAAATATATTTAAATACTACTCATTATTAACTTTTCACTATCCACTCAGTTGCTAAGGTTAGCTGTAAGGGATCCCTTATCGTTTTGTAATATATTTTGTGTACAATAAAGTGCTACTACTACTACTACTACTGCTTTTTTATCTTGGAAAAATGCGCCAAGGTAGCTTCCGAACTGCAATGGAATATCAGCATCACTTGGTTCAATTTGTTTCGCATATAGACAAGTCGCGAATCAATAATTTGGCTATTTCGAGCTAGGTTCGCCGCCAATGTTGCACTTAAGGCGATGGGATACGCAAACAAGTAAAATTGAGGTGTTTTTGTACAGGTTTTGTGATGAAACCAAGGCACTTGAGAGCGCGGATGTGCCGTGATCTGAAGGGACATATAGTCAGGTTTAATGTTAGCTTAATGGTTTTCTCCTATATATCATAATATTATCCTATATATCGACGAATCCGACTCGGTTGGGCAGCGTTTGGGAAGCTACGGCACATCTTTTTGTCCAATATTCCGCAGTGTCTCCAGACGAAAGTCTTTGACCAGTGTGTATTGCCAGTGATGACATATGGCACTGAAACGTGGTCGCTTACTATGGCCTCATAAGAAGGCTCAAAATCACCCAAAGGGCAATGGAGAGAGCTATGCTTGGAGTCTCTCTGCGTGATCGCATCAGAAATGAGGCCATCCGCAGCAGAACCAAAGTAACCGATATAGCCATCCGAATTGATAAAGTGGCAGTGGGCGGGGCACATTGCACGTGGAACCTATGGCCATTGGGGCGGAAAGGTTCTCGAGTGGCGACCACGAATTGGAAGGCGCAGCGTCGGTAGACCCCCACAAGGTGGACTGATGATCTGGTATAATGGTCGCGGGAGTCCACTAGATGCGGGTGGCGCAGGACCGGTCATTGTGGCACTCTTTGGGGTAGGACTATGTTCAGCAGTGGACGTCTTTCGACTGATATGATGATGATGATAATATTAGATCCCGTGCCGCTACGCGAAAATGTTCTTAGAAGACCTTTCCTAACTATTTAATTTAATATTATTGCTATTGTTATTTTTTTCGATAATTGTACAGTCAGCGAAAGTTAGATGGTAAATATATGTAAAATGTTTTCTTTTATTTGTTCCTAAGAGACTTTTAATCCCTTCTTCATTCTGGAACGATTAAAAAAAATGTTTTTTTGATAACGTGTGATTTTCTTGCTGAATATACAATTTTAGAAATAATCATAATGATGGACGGGGGTGGCATAATCACTGTGTGATAAAACCCCTTTGTAAATTAAATAAAGATTTAAAAAATATATATTGTAGGAAATAAAACACTTCCAGATCAAACTTGGGTTCTATAAATTCTATAATCAAAGGTTTTACAATAATATCAGGCAATCGGCTCGAATTAACTAATTTACAAGATAAAGCCATGTCCACCCACGCGTAGCGCCGTAAGGATAAGTGACAGTTCTCCCGTGTTCCAGCCTAAATTGACAGCTACTGTCAATGTCACGCTTAAGGCGTTCTATACACTCTACATAGTAAAGATAGGTCTAGACAAATATCTAATACGGCCAATCCTGATGATGCGGCGGCCTCGACCGCTTCCTCAGCTCTCGCCTCTTCAGTTGATACTGGACGCACACACGCGAAGAGTTGGCCGCTCCCCGCTCAGCTCCCGTGGCCCTGCGCTCCAGGTCTTGAGGAGGTCCAGCATTAGTTCGTCATCTGAATAACCGAAAAGTAATCTTTAAACTCTACCTAATGAATGACGCATTAAACATTACTCTCCTACAAACACCGTTCGGCCATTCATAATTATCAGACAAGAACTTATCATTCACAGTAATCATTTGATCATTCATAATCAACAGGCAGTAAGTTTCAACAACAACCAAAAACATCAATCATAACAAATTATCATCATTGTTGTTCACTCATTCATCACGCTTGTTGAGAATACACGAATCACGCTACAGATGAGAATAGAAGAGACGATGCTGCATGCATGAATCACGCTGCAGATGAGAATAGAAACGACGATGCCGCAGCGCGGATTTCACAATATCACGATGCCACAGAGGGTCTTACACGCGAAGACTTCACACCTGAGCAGAGGCATCACTGAATTGCCTGCCCAGGAAAAGACGAAATTACGTTTTTACACTCCCTCCAATACTTGATCAAGCTTTTACCATAGTAGAATAATGAACAATCTACTCAGAGTAGAGACGTCTCCAGATTGGGTACCCTCGATACTGAAGTACTTTGTGCACACCACGTCAAAATAATAAACAATCCCCTCAGGGTAGAGGTACCTCTAGATTGGGTACCCCCAAAACCTTGGTACTTTGTTCAAGCGCATAGTAAAACAATGAACAATCCCCTCAAGGTAGAGGTATCTCCAGATTGGGTACCCCCAAAACCTTGGTACTTTGTTCAAGCGCATGGTAAAACAATTAACAATCCCATCAGAGTCGAGGCATCCCCAGATTGGGTACCCTCAATACTCTAGTACCTTGTCCACACCATGGCAAACTCCTAGTCATATATAGGTAGCCGTATTGTAATTCGTTTTATCATAAAAGAGAATATCAGTCAGTTATGTAGTTAGTTTAGTCAGGTCAATTTGTTTAGTTTTAATAAATCTTGTTTGGGAACAAATTAATTAAAAAGAGAGAGGAGAGAGAGAGAGAGAGAGAGAGAGACGCTTAATGATAAACATAACTTTTAAGCACTCTGACAGAGTTGTTAAAACTCGCTTCTAGAGAATGCAGCGCATAACTCTGGAAACTCCTGTGGCTCACTAGCCTCAAAACAGCACCCAGTAATCCTGCGGCTGACATCGTGATCTTGCCGTGGGATCCATTTAATAACCACATTTCATAGCACAGCGCCCTCCTCCAACACACAGGTGAATACATCGGCTCCTTCTGAATCCAACTTTCCCGCAACATGGTTGCTGACATGAAAATCTCATAAGGGTGTTGATTTTCATCTGAATGGGCGTCCTGCTGTTCCTTGAATTGCCACAGTGAGGTCAATCATAAGGCTTCAAATCTTTGAGGCCAGCTTGCGCTCCCAGTGGCCTCAACATAGCCAACAAGTCCAACAACAACAAAAATGTAGTCACTGAATCCTTCTGTCACCTCCCGTGAATCTAATAATGACATCACGGGGCATCAACACGTAGAAATCTAGCAACTGAAATTTAAAGACCAAAGCACACATAGCCGGAAATAGGCATAAGTTAGCATTAGTAGTTAACTATTCCTCCAAATTCTCAGAGAAACAATGCATGGCAATACTGTAGTTTGACACATCTAACAACAGTGAACTAACATTTTATTAATAATCTATGACACAATGCCATAAGGCAAGGGCACAGATAGTTGTCACTAGTTCTCGACAGTTAACTCAGGATGTAAACTGCTGCAAAGAAAATGTTACTAGAATCGTCATTGATTGGACTAGCGTCGTTGTTTACTGGGCTATCCAATACTATAAAAATGCATAATGCCAAAACTCCTTTAAAACAGGTCGTAGTTTAAACCTGGTTGGCTGCTTGCTTACTTTTAATATTTCAACTCGTTTGGGCTTCTCTGACTCTGACACATTCTCAAATAAATCAATTTCAATAAAGAGACCAGTTTCATTTCAGTAAACTCAAATGAAATATTTATTTTCCATACCCCAAACATGTGCTTAGCAGTCATTACATGTGTAGTGTCAACTTGTCGAAACTATAAGTAACTTTACCAACTGTATGCTTTAACAATAGTCACTTAACTACATGCCAATTTAAATCCTTGTGGTAGAAGAATGAAATTAAGTTTTATTTTTATATAGGACAGCATTGTTGGTAAACTAACCAAACTTAGTTTAAAATGAATTAAAACATTAAATTTATCCATTAATGACAATTCATTTCTCAACACAAAAATGTATTAGTGACTAGACCAGTGGTTCTCAACCGGTGATATGCAGACCACTGGCGGTCCCCGAAAGCACTTGAAGTGATCTATGTGTTCACATGAACAGTACAGCCCTTTGTTGACTTTATTTGTCATAGTTACTCATTTCAAAACAGTTGGTGGTTCATGCCAAAAATAAATTTTGTCGGGTAGCCCCTCACCACTGAAGGGTTAAGAACCATTGGGCTAGACCAAATTGCCTCATTCTCAAATGTAAACAACATTTGCAAGAAATGTCTAGTAAGGACACTTTCTAGCAGGATAATGCAAATGCCCATAGTCAGTAATAATCATTATTTAGAAATCACTTGCGGATTTTATTATTGATTAACCTTTCACCATTACTGTTCTTTCTTGGTGGCTCGTCAAGACTTGTACATTGTGAATCAAAATCAAATGTATGATCTGATCACTCACCTGTTTTATTCTCGTTTATGAGTTTTATGACTAAACACATTACTTACTTCCTCACCATTTTATTGCTGTTAGACCATCTTACTTGTCATGTTTCCTATAACTGCATAACTCATGTACATAGAAGTCAACTTAGCTTCCTCTTTTTGTTTTATACATCCAAGCAGCTGTCAATCATATGATGCACTTATTAATTTAATTATGCATCATCATCATCCAATTCATCCGATTATCTTATCTGTATCTGTAAACATGATACAAGCAAACACACACACACACACAACACCTGAAGTAAGTCCTCAAACATGTCAACATCACAAGCTGTCAAATTAAATCTTCGCAGTGAACCCGATCCTTGTCCTCCTCCTAGTGTTTGCCCCAGCTTTTGCCACGGCTGAATTGAGCCTGGCGTCTGCTTCGCAACCTAAGCCCATGAATTGGCATAGGCACTAGTTTTTATGAAAGCTACTGCAATCTGACCTTGTATGCTTGTTAAAGATCAGTGGCCATAATGCTTGAGTGGCAATCGTCCATAGGCTCCGGTGTCTGCTTACTCATAGATGAAGTTTACACATGTTTGCCACCATACTGATGTAAGTGGGCTCAGTTTCACTTTGTAAGTCATAATTCACTCTATAAGATCCATTAAGACTGGCATCTAATTGAAACACTACTAGGGTCAATATCGACCTGAAAGCCTTAACATTTGTAAGTAGTGAAGAAATCTCCGAATTTGATTATTGTTTAGACTAATTACTCAGAAAACACAAAAGAACCAAGATACAGAAAGATTGATACTGAAACTTATCAATGTCCTGGGTCTGCACTGCAGCCTTGCATAAATTACATCGACGGGCTCTCTAATAATTATGACTTAATTTTTTAACTAAGTGCCTACTGCAATATTCATGTTTCAATAATGAATAAGAAGAGATTTCTCAATGTCTCTGCACCATATCACTGAGCATGAACTGCTTGAATAGGAACATAGGGTAGGCAGCCCATACCCGCTGTGCTAAAGGACGGAAGCCATAAGATGATTTTGTTCAAATAGGAAAGCTACTATTACATTTATCTTAGTTCACAAATAAAAATATTGAATGAACAAGTGTTTATGAATGTAGGTACGAGTACTTTAGAGCATTTTCCTATTTATTTATTTTGAATCATTTAAACTGAAAATGATTAATTACTCTTTAGCATAAATGTTCCTCACAATTGAGCGAAATGGTCACTGTAGGTGCTAGGCATGAATATCAAAACTGATCTTTATCAACGGTCTAATATGATGACATAACTCTAAGAATAGATCTTAAGTTTCAATAATATGAACTTTGCTAGCTAGACAAAATGATTTCTAAGAGCATGTAGGTAAATAAATATCCGCTTTGAAAATAAGCAACTGATTACTAGCATACTCTATTTACCTGATGAGTGGTGTACCTGTACCAATGATAAATACATTACTCCATACCTTTACATTAATGTATTTGTTCACATATAAGTTACCACTTGCTAGTAGGTACTAACAGTTCTTCATTCTATGAGAAACGCCACCATCTCTTTGACCATCCCTGCGTTATAGGAGCGCTCACGCCGCGCTACACCTTGAAAAATGATTGGCAACACACTCTTTTCATTTGCATTTGTAGTTTATTGAACTTCCATGTTAGGCACTTGATGACTTTTAGTTTGCGCAACTAAGTGGACAGAAGGTGAGGTATCCTCCATAGAGCTGTATACATTTAGTTGGGGGCCGGCGACTGGTAACGCCGCCGTAGTGTCCTGGTATGGCCTAGGCTCTAGGCTGCAACTAAATCCTGATGAAGCTCCACTATTTGTTTTGGCTTCGAAGACTTCATCTGTACATATCGGTACTTTGAATATCACCTGTAAATGCTGAAAACAAAATGTTTCGCACTATCTGCGTCCACAAAGGCCGTATGTAGTGGCCGTACGCGAGAAGTGCGGCCCTTTTGATCTCGCCGCGGAAATCTACTACGGACGTGGACATTGCTATTTGCGATACATGTTTGTGATACACTTCTTGTTTCGGATTTAAAAAAAGACAAACGATGCCAAAACAACGTTAACTTGGACCAACCCGGTTTGTAGTACGGCAAGCACTTTGTAGGCTATAAGCTCATTTCCCACGTCTGATGTAGGAAATAAAACACTTCCAGATCAAACTTGGGTTCTATAATCAAAGGTTTTACAATAAATAAATAAATAAATAAATATGGGACAATCTTACACAAATCAACCTAGTCCCACAGTAAGCTCAATAAGGCTTGTGTTGTGGGTACTAGGCGACGATATATATAATAGATATATACATATAAATACTTAAATACATAGAAAACATCCATAACTCAGGAACAAATATCTGTGATAAACACACAAATAAATGCACTGACCAGGATTCGAACCCGGGACCCCCTGCTTCGTAGGCAGGGTCACTACCGACTAGGCTAGGAGGCCGTTAAAATATCAGGCAATCGTCTCGAATTAACTAATTTACAAGATAAAGCCATGTCCACCCACGCGTAGCGCCGTAAGGATAAGTGACAGTTCTCCCGTGTTCCCGCCTAAATTGACAGCTACTGTCAATGTCACGCTTAAGGCGTTCTATACACTCTACATAGTAAAGATAGGTCTAGACAATTAAAAAATAATAAAAATGATTTCAGCGTTTTTCAAAATTCAACCTCTAACGGGGTTAAAAAAGGGTTGAAAGTTTGTATGGAGATTACTTTTTTTTTGTGACAGACTTGAATTTTCGTTTGCAGGCCGAGAACTTAAAAGCAAAAAAACTGATTTCAGCGTTTTTCAAAATTCCACCCCAGAGGAGTTGAAACGGGGTTGAAAAGTTGGTATTAAAGCGAGGCCGTAACAAATGAAGCTAGGAAGTTGTAATTTGCAGGTCGGGTTACATTTATAATTTGTTAAAATATTAAGAAGCGATTTTGAAAAATTCATCCCCAAAGGGGGTAAAAAGGGGTTAAAAGTTTGTATGTATAGGATTTTAAATTTGAAGTTAGAGACTTGAAACTTCGTACGTTCACTGATATTTAAAAAATAATAAAAGTGATTTCAGCGTTTTGGATCATTGCACCCCTGAGGGGTTTAAAAAGGGGTGCAAAGTTTGTATTGGGGAAAAAAATTTTTTAAGCTAGAAACTTTTAAATTTGTAGGAAAATTACTTATGCAAATACAATAAAAGTATTTTTAGCGTTATGGATTATTTCACCCCTGAGGGGGTTAAAAAGGTGTGCAAAGTTTGTATGGGGGATTTTTTTTTTGATCTAGAGACTTTTAACTTTGTAGAAAGATTACTTATTAAAATACAACAAGAATACTTTCAGCGTTTTGGCAAATTCTACTCCTGAGAGGGTTAGATAGGGGTGCTAACTTTGTATGGCGGAAATTTCTTTTTTTAAACTAGAGACTTTAAAGTCTGTGGGAATATTACTTATTAATACACAATAAAACTACTTTCAGTGTTTTGGAAAGTTTCACCCCTGAGGGGGTAAATAGGGCTGCTAAGTTTGCATGAGGGAAATTACTTTTTTGACCTGGAGACTGTTAAATTTGCGGGAAGATAACTTATTAAAATACAATAAAAGTCCTTTCAGCGTTATGGAAAATTCTACCCCTGAGGAGGTTAAATAGGGGTGCTAAGGTTCTATTATTCGCGGACGAAGACGCGGGGCGGAAAGCTAGTATTCGTATAAAACAGAAGTGAGGAATTCATAAATTAAGTTTCTTATACTCGTCAGTTGGCCAGTGAAGTGGAATCGTAGGCATATCGCAGGTTAGATGACTGCCTTTTCACACAAACGTAGTTCCTGTTCTTTTCCTTAGATATTGATATTATGACATTTTTTATTCAATACTTTCATTATTATACTAGTCATGGAGCATTCAAATACTACAAGTTTTTGGAACGCTCGCCGAGCGAACCAGTGCCGGGCCATGGTCATCGACATGATCGGTCTCATTGCGAAGAGTCTTGAACAATTGTTTAGGCTTTATAGGTATTGCTTTTTCCATGTTCTAATGTCTAGACACGCGGTAGCGTGTCAAGCCAAGTTCAAGTATAACAGAACTGGATAGCAGCACCGTGTTTAATATTACATGAACCATTTGGAGCTATTTAGCGCCCTCATAACTCAAAAACTATTTCACATAAACATGTCAAATTTGGCTCATACATTGAAACTTGCGATATACATATGTTCTCCAAATTTTATAAACACACCTTAAACGGTTATTTAGGTATTAACGTCCAACAATCTACTAATAATTTCTGTACAAAAGGTAATGCTCTCCCATCAAAAACATAAATGTGAAATGAGAGCCAAGTTCAATATACCTTTTTTTGTGATGTTATTGACTATCTGGAACTGTTTTTAAAACATTTCATAAAATTAAACACTTAGGAGTGGTCCTAAAGAGCTAAAAAAATAAAGGTAATACCCGACTAAATTACAACGATTCGTCTGCATACATACAACTAGGTACTAGGGTATAAACGTAACTTGATTGGGTTTTAAATTGCCGCACTCTATCGCCGCACACTATTGCCGCAGTGTTTAATATCTAGGATTATTAGCATAAGAACGGTGGAATAACTGCCCGTTACAAGCAAATGTGTTGAAAAACAATATGCCACATCAGACTATCTATTACATATTTAGTTTCGCTCAATAACCAACAGAGTTCATTCTCAAAAGAACGCAAACGATATCTTTCACACTATTTAGACGAGCCGCAGATTTCCTAGCAAATCGCGTATGCATTTGAAATGTGGATGAATTTGTGCAGAACAAATCCTATTACTTCAAATGGGCTCATAAAGCCGTACAACATGGCGCAATAAAGCAAAATAGTTGATGTGACTGCGCATAAGGACCCTTCGGGACGCCGGGATCATATTGGACGTCATCGAGTGTTTTCATCGGAGTTTTATTGGTTAGATAAATGCAAGCCTCGGGGGATAGGCCGCTCTTCCACATCAGTAGTAAAACAGACATTGTGTAAACTTGTTCGATTGCTTTTTCTTATGTTGGCAACCAGGACGAATGTACCTAGGGTCAGGGAGGGAACAGTCGCTAGGATTTTTTCAACAGGCTGTGGCATGAAAAATATAAATCCCTGAACCAATTGTTGCAAGCACAGAGCACCGTGCATTATTAAACTTTCATATGTAGCAAATATATTTGCTGTTACTTTCACGAAAAAAGATATATCCATTCTTTTTTAGAAATTGGGAATCGAGCCGCTATGTACTGGTTGCTGTACACAGTGACTAGGACCCGCTAGTACACAGTGGTTCTAACAGTACACAGTAGCTCGAGTCACTGTGTACTACGCCCTGTAAACAGTAGATCTAACAGTACACAATTGCTAGGTATGTAGAAATCGAACCTAAATTATATAACAAATTTAGGTAAGTAATTAGAATAGGTAAGCACAACCCCCGGAATAATCGTTCCTGATTTCATTCTTGATTTAAAATAGGTACCTACCTAAATGTCGCATGATTTATTCACTTTCATTTTATTTAAAAAAAAGAGTGCATGAATTATTTTTAATAATCACAGAATTTTTATTCTTATTCATATTCAAGTCAATTTTAGTCCAACTCTGTAAGGTGCACAGTGGTTCGCGAGCCACCGTGTACTTTTCCAAAACGAACGACTGTTGACCTTGGCGTCATTTTGTATTTTAGTTCAAATTAAAAACACAAACAAACGCCTAGTGCCTTGAATTATCAGCCAATACTAAGTAGATTAGACACACTCTTCGATAATAACATAAGTAATTGAAAATCTCGTACGAGTTAAGAAAAAAGAGGAGTGAAACTGATCTGGAAATGTAATTTTGATAGCATTAAACACAAAAACGCACCATAACACATTCGCATGGTGCCGGAGCGCCTCACTAACTAGTTCGTACATGGTCGGGTACGGAACGGTTCCGATTGATGTAGAGGACAGACATAAAGCTCTTTCCGTTTCTCTCACAGCACATTTGAGTCACTGTTCCCACCGAGCGACTGTTCCCTCCCTGACCCTACGTATTTTTTAGATACATACTTTTTCCTTCTTCTTAATCTAAATATGTAAAATATTTATATTTGTCTAGAATCCGCCCTATAGGTCAGGACAGCCATGCTTTATTAGGGTTCCGTAGCCAGAATGGCAAAAACGGAACCCATGTCCGTCTGTCCGTCCGTCCGTCCGTATGTCACAGCCATTTTACTCAAAAACTATAAGACGTATCTTAATAAAATTAAGACATAAGGTGTAGTTTGTAAGCCGCTATTTAGTTATGTAGTGAAATTGCAGAAAAACATATTTTCATGGGGGGCGCTCCATAGGTATATGTAACTAAATGAAAAAAAAAATGTTTTGCCAAATATCAACATGTGGCTGATGTGGCACATCAATCGATAGGTCTTTAAAAATAACATTGAGGTTTCTATGAACATTTTGTGATTAAGTGAATATTTTCAGAAATAATCGCTTCGAAAGTCGGAAAAATAGGCCCCCTGTAACTTTTGAACCGTAAGTTCAAAAAATATGAAAAAAATTGAGAAGATGCGCGTTTTCATATACTTTCTACGAAAATTGTTTTGAACATTAGCGGTTTAGCCATTTTTGCGTTATTTCCAAAAAACTTCTTCCATAGCCATCAGATACGACCTTTTGGCATTAGTCTGGTTCTAATTCCATTGAAGCTACGGAACCGACACGACACGCACTTGGCCGGTTTTTACACCTAGTTTAGATGGATTGTAAAGGTCGGTACTGTTAGGTGTTTAGGGTTCTAGATTAATTTCTTAACTGCCGCTGTCCGTCTGCCTGTCCAACATAGATATTATTTTAGCAAACCTAATAATATAAAGCGCTTCCATTGTTTTTTTACAGAGTTCTTATGCACCTTCGACCCCCATAGACCAGCTCGATGGTACCAATACGTTGTATTGCTATCCAGCTTACGCAGGTATGCTCAATTTCAGTTCAAATCGGATATTACGAATTGGTTCAAATCCGTCTTGTAAGATAACTACCTAAACAACAAACCGGATGCCAGGGGCCGCATTCTAGCTTTGAAATACGTTTAGAGACGATCTAGCTTTAATACAACTCCAACGCATTAACTACGCAATACAGGGGGCCCATTTTTGACAATCGGGCGCTTCAAATTCAAAGAATTTAACCTCGAATATAATCACACACAAAAGTCTGTCGCCATTATTTACGCATGAAATTAATATTATAAATAATCATGATTTTAAATTACTATCCCTGCTATTTTTAGAGCATCATTTCTTCGTTTTATTCAGAGTTTTAAATGTCATATTCGCGCGCCGAATCTCTAAAATCGCCCCCCAGTTAATGCATAAAAGTTTGAATCAGAAATACAAGAATTTGCTTGAAAATTATTCCAATGCGAGTTGCTATTGCAATCAATACATCAATACTGATTGATTATTTGTTGTGTGTTGAAGTTATGTTGGGGATAGATTGTGATTTTAACGTATTGTTTATATATTTTAAAATTAGAATACAGCGTACGACACGATTCAACTCCAATGCATTAACTACCTACGCAATACAGTACCGCTAGTGCCTAAACGTCTGAATCAGAAATATCAGAATTTGTTTGAAACTTGTTCCAATGCAACTTCAATATTGGTTGATTATTTGTTGTGTGTTGGAGTTATGTTTGAGATCGATTGTGTTTTTAATGTATTGTTTATGTATTTTAAAATTAGAATACGGATATGGTGCCGTATTGTAATTTCTATCTATTTGGATATCAGGAGAGATGGTTACACTATCGGAAAAGTGCTCTCAAATATCAATTCTAGACAAGTGTTCTGGTCAATTTACTTCTTCGGCGGGAATTACGAGTCGCCTACCTGTACGTATATGTATTATGTACCTATTAGAAGGGTTTTATAAGTTTGGCTGCTGTGAGTGTCTGTGGCCCCGTAGCTCTTAAACGGATGAACTGATTTGAAAGCGGTATTTTTTAGTTAAAAGCAGGCTTCCAAACGATGGTTTATCTAAATCGGATCAGCCGGTTCTACTTTGGTTTTTTTTCAACCGACTTCAAGATTTCGAAGGAGGAGGTTATGAATTCGTCGGGATCTTTGTTTTTGCTATTTTTTTTTTGTTTTTTTTTTTTTTTATGTATGTTCACCGATTATTCGAAGACGGCTGGACCGATTTGGAAAATTCTTTTTTTGTTTGACAGCGTATACTTCACAGTTGGTCCCATTGTAACCATGTCAGGATCTGATGATGGGATCCTGGAGAAATCGAGGGAACTCTTCAACTATTATAGGCACACCTATGGTGATTTGAGTATTTTTTACAGCAGATCGAGCATTTGGTGTTGGAAAGGTGGATGCTTAGTGAAGTCGGTTCTTTTTTGTTTAAAATTATTTATATCTTAATTTATTATAGCCGGGCTTGTCGGGTTAAGTAAGAAGAAAGTTTCGCGAAGCCATAAAAAAAAACCCCAATCATACGGTTTGAAAAGCGGACATCGTGAGTGTTGGTTTCAACCGAATGCTTTCCTTAGGGTACATGATGTTCAAGTTGGAAACAAGACCACGTGTGGGTAGTTCAAAAAACTTCGCTTTGCGGTCCGAAGATTTTCACGTTAACTTTAGCCAGTAATTCTCTGGGACCACGAAGACAAAGTCGGTCTCGAAACGTCGGAGGTACCTAATTGTTTGTGTTTATTTCGTGAAACAGACATAACATAACATAAATACTCTTTATTGCACACCTCAAAATAAAGAAACACATAAAATACAAGTTACAAACAGAATAATCAGAGGTAAAACAATTACGACATTAGACATAAATATCTTATTTCTAGTGCAAATACCAGATACTATGTATCTGCTATGCCCTGAATTGCGTCAGAAATTCTACAATAAAAAATAAAAACCGGCCAAGAGCGTGTCGGGCCACGCTCACTGTAGGGTTCCGTAGTTTTCCGTCCGTCACAGTAAGTGTCCCCACTTAAGAGTTAAAATAACACCGCCATGTAGGATATGATATGAGCGTTCCACGTACAGCGACATCTATCGGCAAATTAAGTAAACTAGCGCGCGAGCATAAAGTATGGAAGATGATTTTTATGGGATAATTCTTTATTGCGTGAACCGATTTTCACCGTTTTTACTTTATTTGAAAGCACGTCATTTCATTGTAATTTTGTAGAAATTACAGGTACAATAAACACCTGCTTATACGGTTAAATTACAAACTTAGTTCAGAAATTATTTTGTATTTTTTTTTCAAAAACTATTCATCCTATCAAGTTCAAAATAATTTTCCTAGAGAGTTTTTATAAAGTTCTACTTTTGAGATTTTTTTCATATTTTTAAAACTTATGGTTCAAAAGTTAGAGGGGGGGGACGCATATTTTTTTACTTCTGGAGCGATTATTTCCGAAAATATTTACATTATCGAAAAATGAATTCATTTTTAAATACCTATCCAATAATATATCACACGTTAGGGTTGAAATGAAAAAAAAAATCACTCCCCACTTTACGTATAGGGGAGGCACCCTAATAAAAAAATAATTTCCAGTTTTTAGTTTACCACTTTGTCGGCGTGATTGATATACATATTAGTACCAAATTTCAGCTTTCTAGTGCTAACGGTCACTGAGATTATCCGCGGACGGACGGACGGACGGACGGGCAGACATGGCGAAACTATAAGGGTTCCTAGTTGACTACGGAACCCTAAAAACCGGGCAAGAGCTTGTCGGGCCATGCTCAGTATAGGGTCCCGTAGTTGCCGGCCTGTTACAATACATCCGCTCAAAAGGTCGTTTATTAAGACATATTTATTTGGCGGCGCTTACGTCATTTTACTATCCGGTACTTACGTCCTTTCACAACCTATTTTCTTCAATATAGATTTCATTGAAAGTACTTATCAGGCCACACTTCCATGAAATTTTCAAATTTTTTGGACCAACGTTTCAAAAGTTAGATGGGGTGGTGACACACCCTTTTTTGAACTTTCAGAGCTATTATTTACGAAACTATTAGTTTTATCCAAAAAATGTGTTAAAAGACCTCTATTCTTTTTGAAAGATCTATCCAATAATATCCATCACGATAGGGTTGGAGCGAAAAAAAAATCACCCCTCACTTCATGTTGTACGGGAGGTACCTTAAAAAAATATTTTTCCAGTTTTTATTCTATCACTTTGTCGGCATGATTTATAACACTGGCCTACACTGATTTTGGTGCCTAAGATTTTAGACCTGATTTTGGGTATATTCTGTGAGCTGATACAAAAATATCAGTCACATTTTTCACATCAGCAGCAGAAAGAAGAAAAACATACATTTAAAAAAATATATCAATTTATTTGGAAATTATACATTAAGAAATTTTTTTTGAGTGATTTTCTTGAGTGAGATTGTCCTGGGCAATCACGCATAAGTCTCCAGCAATAATCAGCCATCATATGAATATAACCGGAAAAAAATTAAAATAAGAATTGTAGGTAAACCAGAGCTGTCAGCTGACATCTAGTAGCACCAATAAAGTTTATACCACCTACCTTACCGACTACAGATACAGACAGAGCTGCACCAAACCAAAAATATTTTTTTGTAGGCCAGTGAATAATTGACTGACACCAAATTTCAGTTTTTAGTTTGCACGATCCCACAGTCAAACCGTGAAAACTGTTTTGTGGGACCCTTTATTTGTGTAAGCTGTATCTTTTTCATGTTATTAAATAATTAAATAAATAATAAATAGTGCGAACGGTCATTGAGCTAGACCGCGGACAGACGGACGGACGGACATGCCGAAACTATAAGGGTTCCTAGTTGACTATGGAACCCTGAAAATGTGTAATATTAATATATTTGTTTCAGTCTAGTCTGGTTTGGCAGGCAAATGGCAGAGTGTATGATCTTTTAATTCGCGCAGGGCTTCAATTATGTTTAGGAAACAATCCCGTGATCCCGGCGTGATGCTGCATAATGGGGCCCTGCATGTGCTCGCTTATCAATTCAAAATCTTACTTCACTGTCGGTTAAAAAGGATGCTTCTAAAATACTATCATTACTTATTCTGTGTTAGTATATAAAACATTTTATATAGTATCTTAGAAGAAGATACACATACTATTGAAAAATGCTTCCACCTTATTTTTTTCAAACACCCGTAAAACATAAAAAACAACGTACCTAATAAATACCGTGTTATTTTGTTAAAAGATACGAATTCTATTGGTATGACGATGACCTGTAGAAGATCTTTTCAGATATAAAGCATTTTACCATTTATTACTAAAAGTCAGAACGAATTCAAAATATCAAATGATAGTAGGTACCTACCTGCACCAGAAATGCATTGTTTTCCGGCAGTGGTTTGGAAACTGTGAGTTCGGATGCGAACACGCCGAAGCCAAAGTTCCCCATCATACCTGCGTCACTTGAAAATTGAAAAACTTTTGCGATGCCTTTCTTATGGAAATAGTTCCCTTTACGTTTGAGTGAGTTGTCATTGTAAGGATTCAGAGACAGGCTCATTGAAATGATAGTTTGTACGAGCACTTGAACAGTTTGCAGGCTACAAAGGTTTGTCTGAAAGCCACTTGGTTGTTTGCAAGTGATTAGGTATAATAAAAAAAACAACGGGGTGCACTCCGGGAGTGCCGGCAGAAGTGAAAACTTTGATATTTTGGAATGGTTAGGAAATAAATTTGCACGAATTGCTTTAATTATCAGTATAAAAGTACTATAATTTATGTGGTAAAATACAATATTCATTTATTGCGCTATCGTACACAAACATGACAATTTATATTAATTAATTAAAAATGTAACACTTCAGAACTATTACAATTATTTATTCAGCCATTTTACTCGGAAACTGCTAAACGTATCTTAATAAAATTTGAACATTAGTTGTAGTTTGTATGCCATACTTAGTATTGTAATAAAATTGCTGAAAAAATATTTAAGTCCATGTACTTATGCATGTAACTAATTGCCAAAAACATTTTTTTTACCAAAAATCAACATGTTGCACATCAATCGATAGGTCTACAGAAATAACATTAAGCTTTTTTAAACATATTTTATAATGTAATGAGGTAAATATTTTCAGAAATAATCATTCCGTCTAAAACATTGTATAGGGGGGGCTGTAACTTATGAATTAAATCATGCTCGAGTTATCTCCTAAAACCCTCTTCCAAAGGCAGATACAACCTTTTGATTATTTTTTCCTTAATCTGTTGAAGGTACGGAACCCGCCATTATGCGTGGTCCGACACGCACTTTGCCGCAACCGACGTCAACCAGCCACGGCCTTACTGTTCAATTAGCACGTACTACGTATCATTTCGCGATGCGATCAAATCCACTGCCAAACTCAGTCGATTTTACGCGTCGCGAACCGATCGTTTGCTCCAAATTACAAAATAAATAAGAACCGAGATTTCCTACTTTCTTGAGATCTAACTAATAGCGTGCTATCCTTTGATTAAAGTAAAAATAGGAAGATACCTGACGTTCATAGTACTACAGTCATTTTACGGGCGGCTAGTATGGGGAATTGGAAATAATTAATAATAGCTAATAATTTTAGTGTAACGGATATATCATGACATGATACAAGTATTATTTACGCAATGAAATCCTACAAAATATCGTTATTCGCTAACCGCCACAAATATGTACACACATATTACAAGCGTTTTACTTGTAGGATTTCAATGAATATATCGTTTCTAAGTCATTTAAAATGTGTAAGAACAAACTACCAATTATTACTATTTGTTTCTAACGAATTAGGATATATATCGCCCGCGCCGTACATTTTGTTATTTATGTGCATATACAAGACATCTCTATACAACGCTTAGCACGTTATTTATTTGAAACCTAAACTGCCAAACAGAAGGGGTGCGGGAGGGGAACACGCAATGCTGGACAGGGAACGCGCCATTGTTCCGTGGGGCGTAAGAGAGAGTCAGGCATTAATGGTTGCCATGGAGACGTAGTAAGTTTACTGTCACTTACAATAAATTAGGGTCTCACTATAGGGTGAAATTACTTCGAGCGTGGCAGCGGGGTTCGCCCGGCTATGCGGGGTCTTGGGTTATTAGTCTATGTTTATGTGGTTTTACATGGACACGGTTTCTTGTTTTTCGCTTTACACAGAAAGAAGACTTAAATATCGTCATATTTACAAATAAAAATAATTGATATTATTGTA
The DNA here is from genome assembly GCA_947086415.1 of Pammene aurita. Taxonomy (NCBI): domain Eukaryota; kingdom Metazoa; phylum Arthropoda; class Insecta; order Lepidoptera; family Tortricidae; genus Pammene; species Pammene aurita. Next base: position 24,618,736 of record OX352292.1, read on the forward strand.
AATAAAAATATACAAATTTTTTATATATTTTTTTTACCTTTTTAACTACTTCCGGGTGAAAAGTTGGTAGGATTTTTGCATATATTATCTATAAATATTCCATAAGAATGAATAATAAAAAAATCGGGCTATTATACATTAATGTTTGACGCAACCGTATCTATACTGTACTATAGCTGACAAAACTGAAATGTGTTCCGGCACCCACACATTTGTAAATGCTTACACTGCTATAAATGCTAATAATGTACTATCGGGTTCAGAATTGCATGGCCAATTTATGAATGAATTCATTGATAAATTGACCATGCAATTTTGAACCCGATGGTACATGTGCATCAGGGGTAAAAGAGATACACCAATATACTTAACACGGGCGTGTAAGCGAGACTTCCATATTTTGCGCATTGCACAAAGTGTGACAGAGACCAACTAATCTAGACACACGGCAGTGTGTCCGCCAAGTTCGAGCAAAAAAAGCGACACACCGGTACACAGACGGTACCGGTATCAAAATCTGGAGCTCATGCTGGACCCTGGGGATCCCTACTGGATCTCGGGTTTGGCGCATCATAGACTCATGCTGTTTGGGCTCATTCGACTTGTACTGATGAGCAGATGGTACCGGTATCAAAATCTGGAGCTCATGCTGGACCCTGGGGATCCCTACTGGATCTCGGGTTTGGCGCATCTTAGACTCTTGCTGTTTGGGCTCATTCGACTTGTACAGATGAGCAGATGGTACCGGTATCAAAATCTGGAGCTCATGCTGGACCCTGGGGATCCCTACTGGATCTCGGGTTTGGCGCATCATAGAATCATGCTGTTTGGGCTCATTCGACTTGTACTGATGAGCAGATGGTACCGGTATCAAAATCTGGAGCTTCTTTTTACTTTTACTTTCTTTGTGTGAAAGTCAAAGTCAAAGTCAAAGTCAAATTCAAAGTCAAAGTCAAAGTGAAAGTGAAAGTCAAAGTGAAAGTCAAAGTGAAAGTCAAAGTGAAAGTCAAAGTGAAAGTGAAAGTCAAAGTGAAAGTTAAAGTCAAAGTGAAAGTGAAGGTGAAAGTCAAAGTGAAAGTCAAAGTGAAAGTCAAAGTGAAAGTGAAAGTCAAAGTGAAAGACAAAGTGAAAGTCAAAGGGTAAAGTCAAAGTGAAAGTTAAAGTGAAAGTCAAAGTGAAGGTCAAAGTGAAAGTCAAAGTCAAAGTCAAAGTCAAAGTCAAAGTGAAAGTCAAAGTGAATGTCAAAGTGAAAGTGAAAGTGAAAGTCAAAGTGGAAGTGAAAGTCAAATTGAAAGTGAAAGTCAAAGTGAAAGTCAAAGTAAAAGTGAAAGTCAAAGTAAAAGTGAAAGTGAAAGTGAAAGTAAAAGTGAAAGTTAAAGAAAGTGAAAGTAAAAGTGAAAGTCAAGGTCAAGGTCAAGGTAAAAGTAAAAGTAATCAAAACCTCTTAGCTTAACCTAAATTCGCGTTTAGTTAGGTAAATTATTAATGTCAATTACCAATTCAATCTACACTAAAAATTAAATTAATGTTTAAATTTTTGAGAAAGACTAAAAATTAAATATCTTCAATTATTAGTTATTCGCAAAGGATTAACACGTTAGTTACAATTAATTTCAATTCTAATTGAAATCACTTTGCACTAAACTATTAGTGTTCAATTTTAACTAACGTGTTTCAATCTTCAATTTTTAATTTTCAATCACACTAACGTTCGGCCAACACTGCTAGGTACACTAGGTGCGCTAAATCAGTCAAACAAAAATGAAAAGACTATTTTTTCTCGCATTGTCTAAATAATTTCTATTTTTACAACTAATAAAATCGCAGATTCAAGAACATGGAAATCATATATACTCTAAGATGGAATTATATATACTACTGCCCATCTCACCCTCCGATACGCCACGGGATGAGATGGGATGGTGCACTTCTAGGGCTACATAATAGGCCACCAATTATAATACCTACTGGTAGGTAGGTATTACCAAGTTATTAATTATCTATGTAGGTAGCGTACTTACAAACAGTATAAAGTACGTTATTGATGTATGTAATTATATGTAAGTAGGTACATTTTATAGGTGTAGGGAGCCAGTTTATTTGTAAAAATCACCTATAAATAAATAGTAAAATAGGATTTATCATAGATTATAGGTACTCGCGATGCCCGATCGATCCCGAAATCCCGATATATGTATGTATAGTGATACTAGATAAAAATTCCGTTCCCCGTCTCGCGCACCCTCCGTCGCTGCCTACACTCGTCCGCCGCGCTCGCGCCGTCCGTGATAAAAAAATAATAAAGAACCTACACCTAACAAAAATAAATGAAATCCCATCAAAAACATAAATGTGAAAGGCTGCCAAGTTCGATACTATGGGAATGCTTCGCCTATAAAAGAAGTGAGATCTGAATAAGTACCAAGTTCCATAAAAATACCTCAAATCATAAATAGTTATAGGAATGCACACTTGATTTCCAGCAGTTTTTAAGGTACATTTTGAATAAGTATCACGTTACATAGAAATACCTAAAATTATAATATTCAGAGAAACGCACACCGGTTTTTTTAGCAGTTTCCTGATAACATTTATTATTTTCAGTACTTTTTAATGATGTAACTTGGCAAGTTTTAATAGAAAATTATATACTTGACACATTGCAGTCCAAAGGTGTCGATTCATTGCATTGAAAAGGTGTGTGGTGTGTGAAAACTTGCCAAGTAACATCATTAAAAAGTACTGAAAATAATAAATGTTATCAGGAAACTGCTAAAAAAACCGGTGTGCGTTTCTCTGACTATTATAATTTTAGGTATTTCTATGTAACGTGATACTTATTCAAAATGTACCTTAAAAACTGCTGGAAATCAAGTGTGCATTCCTGTAACTATTTATGATTTGAGGTATTTTTATGGAACTTGGTACTTATTCAGATCTCACTTCTTTTATAGGCGAAGCATTCCCATAGTATCGAACTTGGCAGCCTTTCACATTTATGTTTTTGATGGGATATAATTTACAGTAGCGTAGACAAGATCGTCATATTTCTAACAATGACGTATAGAAGTAAAATAGAGTCATTTGGGTTTGAAAAAATTAAAATAATGAATTGATATTAATCGTAGTAAGTCCTTGTCGCATCCATATGAAAGCGGCAAGATGGACCGAGATAGAACTACTGCCCATCTCACCCTCCGATACGCCACGGGATGAGATGGGATGGTGCACTTCTAGGGCTACATAATAGGCCACCAATTATAATACCTACTGGTAGGTAGGTATTACCAAGTTATTAATTATCTATGTAGGTAGCGTACTTACAAACAGTATAAAGTACGTTATTGATGTATGTAATTATATGTAAGTAGGTACATTTTATAGGTGTAGGGAGCCAGTTTATTTGTAAAAATCACCTATAAATAAATAGTAAAATAGGATTTATCATAGATTATAGGTACTCGCGATGCCCGATCGATCCCGAAATCCCGATATATGTATGTATAGTGATACTAGATAAAAATTCCGTTCCCCGCCTCGCGCACCCTCCGTCGCTGCCTACACTCGTCCGCCGCGCTCGCGCCGTCCGTGATAAAAAAATAATAAAGAACCTACACCTAACAAAAATAAATGAAATCCCATCAAAAACATAAATGTGAAAGGCTGCCAAGTTCGATACTATGGGAATGCTTCGCCTATAAAAGAAGTGAGATCTGAATAAGTACCAAGTTCCATAAAAATACCTCAAATCATAAATAGTTATAGGAATGCACACTTGATTTCCAGCAGTTTTTAAGGTACATTTTGAATAAGTATCACGTTACATAGAAATACCTAAAATTATAATAGTCAGAGAAACGCACACCGGTTTTTTTAGCAGTTTCCTGATAACATTTATTATTTTCAGTACTTTTTAATGATGTAACTTGGCAAGTTTTAATAGAAAATTATATACTTGACACATTGCAGTCCAAAGGTGTCGATTCATTGCATTGAAAAGTTGTGTGGTGTGTGAAAACTTGCCAAGTAACATCATTAAAAAGTACTGAAAATAATAAATGTTATCAGGAAACTGCTAAAAAAACCGGTGTGCGTTTCTCTGACTATTATAATTTTAGGTATTTCTATGTAACGTGATACTTATTCAAAATGTACCTTAAAAACTGCTGGAAATCAAGTGTGCATTCCTATAACTATTTATGATTTGAGGTATTTTTATGGAACTTGGTACTTATTCAGATCTCACTTCTTTTATAGGCGAAGCATTCCCATAGTATCGAACTTGGCAGCCTTTCACATTTATGTTTTTGATGGGATATAATTTACAGTAGCGTAGACAAGATCGTCATATTTCTAACAATGACGTATAGAAGTAAAATAGAGTCATTTGGGTTTGAAAAAATTGAAATAATGAATTGATATTAATCGTAGTAAGTCCTTGTCGCATCCATATGAAAGCGGGCAAGATGGACCGAGATAGAAAATTAAATGTCGAGTCAATAGCATACTATATTTTTAAAATATGAGTAAATTTCTAGTGCTCTTCTGGTGCTCTAGTCGAATATTCCAGTGTTCAACGAAATAGGTAACGAACGATCGTCTCAAAAAAACAGTATAAAGGCATCTACGATTTCGCGTAGTTGTTACGGATCTAGAGGTTTCTCATTTTAATGCAATAATGGTTTGTCAAAAGAGACGTGTATGGTAAGCGACGGTTATATTGCACTACACAGAAACGGCGAATGATCCGTGTGGTCCTAGTACTTTAATTTCCATCGCTTACCTCGCTCACGACTCAAAAAAACCAATGTAAAGGTGTGACCTCCGATTGTGCATAGTTATAATGGTAAAAAAGATTTACTTATCCTGAACGAATTGTAAGTCTCGGGAATCAGCGCTAGGTGCCTAATTTCGTAGGTAGGGTTAGCAAATAAAACTTTTTAATACCACGACGGTGGCAAACAAGCATCCGCCTGATGGTAAGCAGCTACCCGTAGCCTATGGACGCCTGCAACTCCAGAGGTGTTACATGCGCGTTGCCGACCCTTTACAAAAAGGAGGATTCACTGTGTTTACGGCTAAATGAGCAAGAGCAAATAAAACTGTTAGAAATTTAAGTAATATACTTTCTAGAAACGTTTTCAGTATCGGGTAATTCGGGTATTAAAGATAATTGCTTACATTAATCGGGTAACACCCAAAACTCACTAATTTAAACCACCACAAGTTTAAAGCCGTAATGAACCATATTAATAACAAAACAAGGTTGATTTTAGTTTAATAATTTTATTGCAATTACTGAGTTTTGGTTGTCACCGAATGATATTTTCTTAAACGTATTTATTCTCTAGTATCTGGTATTAAAGATAATTGCTTAAAAGCTTTTGACATGAAATAAAACAACTAAAAACGGATTATATCGCGTGTACTGAGCTTAAATTACATCCCGACGTTTCGAACACTTTTCAGCGTTCGTGGTCAACGGGTCGACTGAAGAAAAATATACAATTACCTCCGTTCAAAAACTATCACAATATACAAACCTACCCACATATTAAATATTAAACAAATTTTGTCATTGCACATGCCATTTCACATTCCTTTGCCACATTCTTTATATTTTTTGTAACTTAAAATTATTTGACATTGAAAATTAGGTATTTGACATTATTTGACATTATACATAAATAATTTGTAGGTACATACGTTTAGCTTGGTAACGGTTTCAAGCACTAGGAGAACAGAATTAAATAAAAATGCATTTTTATCAGCATATTATTTGCTAACGCTACCCAAAGGGGCATGACACTCGGACAAACGTGTTTCACGCGTGGGTACTGCCTATTTAGCTGTCGCGCTTACTCAATAACAAAAATGTTTTTGATAAATTTTGATAAAAAATTATGTTTGCTTATTTAAAACAGTACTTACGAATGAAAAGTTATTCCGTGAGCTTTGTTTTTATGTTTTGAGCTATTAAGCTTTCAGAAAAGGCATAATTTGGCATGATTTACGGGTATTTTAGTCGTTATTCTTGAAAGCACGCTCTTCGGCGGCCATGACACGACTGATTCAATATAGGCGCCGGAACCTATATTTGATGGCACACGATCGTGCGCCTGGTATCATATCTATTCCCTTTGTATTTATCAAAGATGTAACCTAAACTTAGCGCCTGAACTGCAACAAGATGTTACGTTATTAAAATGATTTTATATGTTAAAAGATCAGGCGCTTTGTTTTTTCATACATCTACAATCTTTTGATGCTGCTGCCACTGACAAGGCCACGCACGGGGGCTTGCTGCACCGCATTATCGTGTAGCCCTACCCCTCCCCTGCTTCGAGGAACAAAGGAAATCTAGGAGACTTATCGTACTAGAAACCGGGTTATTAATTAAAAAAAAAAAAAATACGCCACCATTTTTTTTGCATTGCAGCATCAGCATTTCGTGTTCCCCCATTAAAGACGCGTCTAATTATATATATCCATGTCTCATATAGGAGACTTATCGAACTAGGTTCAGTGTCATGGGCTCTCCTACTATTAGTTGATAGGATGCAAAAATTATCAAATTATCCAAATGGACTCTTATTGTGCCATGCGACCCTAGTCTGTACAGTATTCATCACATTTGCGAACCTAGCTGGGCCGGTCAATCCTGCTTAGCACTGTGGCGATCGTATTACAAATCGACTACTAACGTCTTATGTGACCCTGGTACTGTTAAGGATACTAGCGAATGAAATTATGAATAAAATTAGGGCTAAGTCAGTCTAAATAGTGCTAAATTTAGCCCCAAAAGTGCTAAATTGGCAACACTGAACCTGTCGAATCTGTCGGTCACGTGACCCTGTCGAATCTGTCGGTCACGTGACCCTGTCGCGAGTTTAACATTTTTTCCCCATCACAAAAAGTGCACAGCGCCGCTAAAGAAGTTTTCACTTCAAAAAAAATATATTTATTCACTTACACAAACGACAGAAATTACATTAATACAAGAAATGACCAAAATTGTGTAGTGAAATGGATAGGAGACTCAGCGAAACCGCTGGTTTTCAGTCTCAAACCATAACTTAAATTAATCAATCAGTTACTAAAGAGTTCGCTGCCAACTGATGAGTATATGAGACGATGAAAAAATTAAATAAAATGGACTTTACTTTAAACTATATAACCCAGTAAGTATAAAATAGAGTAAATAATTAAATTAATGAATATAATAGGTATTAAAACTGTCAAGTTCAACGCGTATTAAATTGACCACTATCAGAGGGTTTTTTTGGGTATCTTTACTAGTGACAGTGGTGACCACTTACGTACGTTTCATTCTTAACTAAGTTAGAGACACCACCGCCAATCTATAGATTGGTGTATTAGCCAGTATGCACATTTTATTGCAAATTGAAACCATCTTAGCAATGGATTTTAGGGGTCCGCCTGTTAGGCATGCACCTCGCACACTGTACCACAGCACGGCTACGTCTCCGGTACATGTCACAACGTCGCGTCATCAGCACTGTATCACGCCTGCGTATACGTCCAACCGTCCACGTCACCACGTTACGTTGCAGCCGCCCGCGGCGCCCATCATCGATATTTGGCAATTAGTGGTAGCCGTACAAGCCCAATTTGAAAGAAAAACCGCAAATCGATGTACAGTTTAGCCGTTTGGCACACGCATACTAGAGGTCAAAACACATTTTTTGACCCACAGTTCTTAAAAAAAAATCCCTTAGGAGGGGAGTGCCGAGACATTTTTTTATTTGTATGGAAAAAAAAATTTTTTTTCAGAAACCTATCGTGTGTGGTATCTTATGAAAGGGCATTTTGAGGCGATTCTAAAAATATACCACATCATTACATTTCAGCCATTATTTTTTTAAGTTTAAGAAGTATAAAGACATTGGGTATGAGTAATATTTTCCTTCCTGTAACTTTGTATCTATAAGACGTACAGAATAAATACAAATACAAAAAAAAATTGAGTCTTTATAATTCTCGTAGACATTTTTGTCATAAAGTGAACTGTTCAAGCATTATGTAAAACATGCTAAAGCCTATACGGTATTTTAATAATAACTTGACAGTTATATGAAGTTTAAAAAAATAAAAATATTTTCAAGCACTTTCTTAAAAAAAAAATTTTTCTATGAAAGCGTATATGTTTTTTTGTCAAATCTAAATTCATTATACTCGAATTGATCGATAGCTATACCTGACAACGCCTAGTAGTATTTTATGATGACTAATAGAACATTAATTTTGTGTGTGAGATTTGCTACTTTCACCCCCTCTATAAGCGCTGTAGGGGTGAATTCAACTTTTGAATATCTTTTAAAAGAATCATTAGAAGATGACAAAACTGTGGTAGAGACTTCATTTCCTTATATCGAAGCACAAAACTTTGAAGCTAATAAATAAAATTCTTATGATATAAGAAAGTATAGGTACACTTTTTCACCCCCTGTATCTTTATATCTGTAAGACTTACAGATGTATTGTGTATGGAAATATTGTAGACAATTTTATCTTCTTCATACGTTCCATAGACATTTTAGGCATACTGATAACCGTTTAAGCGCCAAGGTTCAAAAACGGACTTTTGGCACCTTTAAACCAAGATGGAGCCGCGCGCCCCCCCCTCAAGGTCTCAAATCTAGTATTTTAATTACCACCCTATAGCCTACCAATAACCATTAAAACATTTTCTACTCCACCTTTTGTAAGGCAATGTATGGAGATGATTCCCCAATGATTGGATTAATTCGCCTCTCGTTGGTTGACAACTACGAGTAGGTATTAAGGATAAAAGAAAACAACTAACAGTCAACTATGAATGGACAATTTTTTTAAACACAATATAGAAAGAACCCTAAAAAAATTGTCCTTATACAACTACAACATAACGTACGCTTATTGGTGAGCGTTGATCGTTGTAACGAATCGTACCCTATTTTATTTTAATATAGTATTTTATACACTTGGTGGCCTATGCACGGTATTCGACTGAAAAGCTTTATTATGTCACTATTGTACACAATACTTTTTCTTTGAGTACTCAAAATAGGCAAGCTGGTAAGAATTGACTTTGACGAATGCCCAACCTCCTGCTTTATATTATACTAGCTGTGCCCGCGGCTCCGCCCGCTTGGAATTCGGTCTGTGTAAGTAAGCGGCTGATTCACCCCTAATTTCTCTCCTGCTACCCTGGAGGCGGAACTTGAAGTAAAGTTGACAGATGGATACGCTAGAGGACAATAGTCCTAATAAAATACTTTACAATTACCACTAAATGAAACTACACTCAAAAATGAATACTTTTTTTATCCTATAAATATTTTTTTGGCATGATTTAAACGACATAGAGTATAAAATTGGGGGTGGTCACTAATGTAGAAATGATTTTTTTCTATTTGAGGTGCTCTTGGAGGGGGGGACATGCAAATTTAACGCAATCTAGTGTAGTGGCTACCCCCCCCCCCTCCTTTTAGACGTTGAATTTTTATACCCTACACCTAACGCTACGTACGTACGCGTGGCTACGTATAACCTGGCTGGGGATTTTCTTGAATTGGAATTAGTAATCCTTAAGGGGTGATTTCCGGGATAACAATGCAAAAAAAACCGGCCAAGAGCATGTCGGGCGATGCTCAGTGTAGAGTTTCGTAGATGCCGCCCTGTTACAAAACATCCGTTCCAAAGGTCGTTTATTAAGGGATATTTGGCGGCGCTTACTTCATTTTGGCACTTTCTTTCACTATGCGTTTTTGACTGATAATTCAAAACCGGCTGAACCGATGTTATTCAATATAGTTTTTATTGAAAGTTCTTATCAGGCCTCACCAAATTTCAGCTTTCTAGTGCGAACGGTAACTGAGCTAGACCGCGGACAGACGGACAGACATGGCGAAACTATAAGGGTTCCTAGTTGACTACGGAACCCTAAAAAGAGATAAATAGTAGTTTATGTAACTGTTACGTAATAAGTCCTAATTATCTACAGAAACATAGACATTAAAAATCCATTGAAACCATTAGAATGACCGCCATGACCAAATTTATTGCACCGGCGGTTGGGGGGGCGGATTTTCATTACGTTACCGTGGTAGGTAATGAATTTTCATACGTTTTTACCCACACTGTCACAGATAATACACTGATGTTACGTTACTGTTTGCAATAATGGTGGTAATTACATACGGTTCCGAACGCGGAATAGAGGATTTATGATATTGGTGTAGATCAAGATATTTATTCTTCAATGTAAGCACATTACAATGCACTAATGAACGTCAGAGAAAATTAAAATACGTGAGTGTCGTGGAACATCCGGTTGGAACGAAGTTATGTTATTTAATTTAATTTATTTTTTTACTTTTTCGTAAATTTTGTGGCTTTAATGTTATTCGTATTTTTTTTAAAATTTTTGGTTTTTTAAGTAATTGAAATTTTTGAAATTTAGAAATTTTGCTATTTTTGACATTTTCGACATTTTTTCACTTTATCACTTCTCACTTTCACTTTTCACTACACTTCACTTCACTTTATTCTATTTTATATATTTTTTATTTCATTCCATTTTACATGTTTCTCAATCGTATGGGTGTCGCGTTTTCGTGACGTGACACTTTTTCGTGACGGTTACGTGACTTTTTTTCGCCTAGCCGTCCGATAAGGGACTTCGTTCCAAAACTACCACCGGTTCTAACCCTACCTCTGGCCCAAGAAGTATTATGATTATTACCGAAAAGAAACTCGACGGGACTTAGTTTTTTCAAAACAGTAATACATTATTAGATCTTAAAGATACAAAATAATGCGTAGTTCTTCAAGAAGACATATCAAAACAGCTTGAGAGACAGATAATGTACCTATTTTAATTATAAAGAAAAATAAATCCTAATCTGACTGCTTCACAAAACGTTTGATATGTTTTCCTACCTAAACGGTGTCCTATAAATGTTAGATGATTTTGTAATAGTTTTTTGGTTTGGGCCATGCATCTTTGTCAGTCAGCTGACGCGCGACGCTGCGTTCGGACGTGTGCTCTCACGTGCTACTGACCAAGTAGAGGACAATGACCTCGACCGGCTCGACCGTGGTGAAGTGCAGTACTTGTAATATTGTAATAAATGAATTTCTTGCGTTCGTGCAAAATAAAGCTGGGATTATGAATGAAAATAGTATTATACAAATTTGTGAAAGTGCTTTCTCGGATCAGGAAGTGAATACGGCGAAACAGTTGTTGTTCGAGTCAATCTCGACTGAAAAACGAAATGTTATAAGGAGAAAGGAGAAGGTGAAACAAAAGAATATAGCCGATATTGTTGGAGTGTTTAAAGGGACTCAACCTGGAGACAGGCCCATTTTTGTGGCCAAAGATTTGCATCGGCTACCGCCTGTTAATTTTGATCATATAGACTGTACTCGCTTGTTAAAAGACATTTTGACGTTACAACAAGATTTAAAAATGATCAAAGAGTCGAGCGTAGACATAGATCAATTTAATGTGTTAAAAAATGAGCTAGAGCAATTGAAAAGTGCATCAATAGTGAACAGCTATGTGAATTATCATGGAAACATTAATACAAAAAGGGGTGGCTGTATTCCTGATAAATACGAGAGTGGGCCTATGGGTATCATTAATATTTCGCCGCAATCAGTGAGCTCGGATCGCATAGAAACAGTCGAGCATGCATCTTCGCCGCTGTCTAAGGCTATTACGTCACACGCAGGTGCGCAAAAAGTTGCACACGGCACCATGCGGTCAGTAACCCCGGAGCGTATAGATAAGGCGACAACATCAGCGATGACTAATAATAAGACTGCGAATGCGCAGTCCTTGTCGCCCACTCAAATCGATGGTGAGGCTGTCTCGCTCGAGCATAGCGCGAATGAAGGCATGCGTAATGAGGCTCAGGACGAGCTCAGCCGGATTTCAAATGTGTCGATAGCGAATAGACCCGAGACAACGGAGTGTCCAAGTACTGAGCAAATGAAGCGCACGGTAACTAAGGTCAGTGAACCTGCGCAACCGGTTTCTAAGCTGCGCGGGAGCAAATCGTTTGCCGATATGGCTCGAACGGAGGGTGAATGGAGGAATAAATGCACCGAAAACGAAAAGGATGGAAAATGGCAAATAGTCCAGGGAAAGTGGAAACAACGTTTTATAGGTAAACAAGGTACGGCCGATACTTCTGCACAAGATAAATTTAAGGCGGCCGACTTAAAAATACCATTGTTTGTTAATAACGTTGATAAGGAGGCTACGTTGGATGATGTTAAAAAGTATATATGGGATAAAACGAATACGGCCGTGACCTTGGAAGCCATACATATGAAACGGGACAAAGGTTACAAGGCGTTCAAAGTTTACGTGCCCAGACATAAGTTGCATATTTTTATGAACTGTAATAATTGGCCAGATGGTATATCTTTTAGAAGATTTGTTAATTTTGTTAACACAAAAAGAGACAGTACAAATAACAATAAAAATTGAATATGGATAAGGTCTCAAGTAAAATTAATACAACGTGCACATTTGCTAGTTTTAATTGCAAGTCGTTAGTGCGTTCGACTGAATGTATTAGGCAACTATGTAAATCCTGCGACATAATTGCGCTGCAAGAACTATGGATCTTGGAGGAGGACGTCCCGCTTTTGGGCAAAATAGACAAGGATTTTGAATATACTGGGAAGTCTGCAGTAGACTCTTCGGCGGGTGTGCTACGGGGAAGGCCATACGGAGGTGTGGCTATTCTCTGGAGAAAATCCGTTTTCCCGTATGTGTCGGTGATACAGTGTAATAGTGTGCGTCTAACGGCTATAAAAATAATAGTACAGGACCGTACCCTTCTATTTTTCTCCGTGTACATGCCAACCAACTCAGCGGACAATTTGGCCGAATTCACTGACTGCTTGAGTGAAATATGTGCGATTATAGATGCTATGGAGGTGGAGTCAGTTTACATACTGGGAGACCTAAACGCGCACCCAGGCGAACTGTTTTGTACCGAGCTCATGAACTTTTGTTCTGAGCAAAGGTGGCGATGTGCCGATATAGAATATTTAGGAGCGTCGTCTGGCACTTACACTTATGTGAGCGAATCGCATCAAAATTGTAGGCGATGGTTAGACCACTGTGTGGTAACAGAGTCAGCGTGGCAGGGTATTGTCGACATTAGTGTACTGTGTGATGTGTTCTGGTCGGATCATTTTCCCCTATTAATTAAGTGTAACCTAGAGTATCTTAAAACAAAAGTTGAAGTATCTTGTAACAGTATAAACAAAATAAGCTGGGGAGAAAGGGGTGCCGACCAGATAGCTTATTATAAGAGCTTATGTGACAAGCAGCTCAGCGACATACATTGTCCGTTGGCACTTTTAAAGTGTACTAACTCTCGCTGCTGTGAGGTGAGCCACCGGCATTGCATAGATCGATTATATAACGACATTATCAAAACATTAACTAATGCATCGTCGGACAGCTTTACCAATTGTAGTAAGAGAAAGTACTATGTAACGGGTTGGAATAGACATGTAAAGGATGCACATAGGGAGGCGAGGCTTGGGTATCACGAGTGGATGCGTTTTGGCAGACCTTCTGACGGCCCGATATATACACATATGTGTGAGACCCGTAAAGTGTTTAAAGCGAAGCTCAAATGGTGCCAAAACAATCAACAGCAAATTAAAATGGACATACTTGCTTCGCACCATTCGGGTAAAAACTTTAAACAATTCTGGAAGGAAACAAATCGTTTGAACCCCAAGCCTAGTGTTCCGATGAGTATCGAAGGTCTATGCTCACCCGTAGACATTGCGAACTTATTTAAGGATCATTTTAAAGTGGAGTCGCCATTAGGTAGATCTGTAAATCAGCCCAAAGCTGAGCCCGTTATGTCAACTGTGCGATTCACAGAGTATGATGTACAGGTTGCGATTAAAAACATGAAGAGAGGTAAATCGCCGGGTCATGACGGGCTCAGCATTGAGCACTTGCAAAATGCTGGAATTCATTTGCCACGGGTACTCACAATACTATTCAACTTGTGTATTAATCATTCGTATTTACCATCAGACCTGATGAGGACAATTGTGGTACCAGTCATTAAAAATAAAACAGGTGATATGTCCGATGTCAAAAATTACAGACCGATATCATTGGCGACCGTCGTGGCAAAAGTGCTGGACAGCTTGTTCGATAGACGCTTAGTTGAACATATCAAACTAAATGACGCACAGTTTGGGTTTAGGCCCGGACTTTCCACTGAGTCGGCTATTATGTGTCTTAAAAACACTGTCCAGTACTACACTAGCAGGGATACACCAGTGAGCGCCTGCTTCCTTGATCTATCGAAGGCTTTTGATCTGGTCTCGTATGATATACTTTGGCAAAAGTTGTCAAACGAGACCAGTGTGCCCGAGGAGTTGATCGAGATCCTAAAGTTTTGGTATGGAAACCAGATTAACTCGGTCAGGTGGGCGGGCGTTTACTCGGATGTATACCAACTGGAGTGTGGAGTGAGGCAGGGCGGCCTGACCTCTCCTAGGTTGTTTAACCTATATGTAAATAAGCTGATGGATGAGCTCAACAATGCTTATGTCGGATGCTCCGTAGATGGTAAATCCATTAATAACATCAGCTATGCGGATGACATGGTGTTGTTGAGTCCATCCATGAGTGCACTTCAAGAGTTGCTGGTCATTTGTGAGGGGTACTCGGTGAAACATGGGCTAAGGTACAATGGGAAGAAGAGCGAGGTACTTCCCAAGTAGCAAAATTTGGCACTATAAAAGTCCTGAGAACATTTTAGAACGTGCTAATTAGTGTTCATGATTAGCACTATAATGGTGTCGTAAACCTTTACCTAACCCCAAATAGGCCCTAGTTTTATCACTGATTTATTCTATAAACATTACATAAAGGTTCTCACTGTGATAAATCAGCTCTATAATTGAAATGTCTGCAATGTTTATGTCACAATTAGGAACTATTAAAGTAACCAAAACATGTTTATAGTGCTAATTTGCGCCGTAAACGATTCCAGTGATCTTTTTTATCACCAAAAGCCTCGTGTTGTGTGCTGTCGTCGTCGTGAGGATATTTCACAAGAAATTAAACAAATATATTTGTAAGTCATTCGCCATGTCCCTTTAGTTCCTTAAAGTGACATATAAAGGTACATACTAAAAAAACATTCGTGAACCGTAATTCTGCCGGTACTTGCACTTGCGAAAATAATTGTATTGACAAAATCATTATGCTGATTTCAAATTTGACAATGCGCCTTCATAATTTTACTGTTTTAATTAAATTTTAATTAATAAAATTAGGACTTGTCCCAACTGTGGCTGCTATAGTACACATGGGCTCCAGTCATGCTGCTAATGTGCTATCACTTTCAGAAAATGGCAGCCATATTTTAATGGATTTGGGTAGCCCTATAGCGATGTTGAGGGAGCATTTAAAAAGCTAAAACGTTATGTAATGGTCGTGCAAAGTCCTTTTATAGTGCAGATTGATCCTGTAATAGTGTTTGCGATACTGCTACAATACTAGTACTATAAAAGTTAATTCGACGCATTATTAGTGCATAATAGTTACATAAAAGTGTCAGTAAAGTGTCTATAGTATTAAATAGTACTATAATCGCTTTTTGCAAATCTATTACAGTGCAACACTTTAAAGATTCTTTTTATGGTCCTTTAAGCGTTCTAAGAGCTAACTTATAGAACTAAATTGCTCTTTAATTTATAGAACCAAAACGCTCTATTAAAAACCTTTATAGTACAAGCAGTCACAATGGTTACCATTATAGGCCTACTATATCACTGATTGGTGATAAAAGGCCTTAGTTATAGAAGCTTTTGTTACTTGGGTTGTCTTCAAATCTGGAAAAAAAACCTACAAGCCTGTACCCCCTGTGACCTTGGGCGGAGAACTGCTCAAGGTCACTAAATCGTTCAAATACCTTGGTCACTGGGTAACTGAGGACCTCAAGGATGACCTCGACATAGAAAGAGAGCGTAGAGCGTTAGCTGTGCGTGGAAATATGCTGGCTCGCAGGTTTGCCAGGTGTAACAAAGACGTAAAAAAGACTCTTTTCAAGGCATTCTGCCAATCGTTTTATACCTGCAGCCTGTGGGCCAGCTATACTCAGCGAGCGTACAACGCCCTAAGGGTACAGTATAACAACGTTTTCAGGATGCTGATGGGACTGCCACGTCACTGTAGTGCATCCGGAATGTTTGCGGAGGCGCACACGGACGATTTTTACGCGATTATACGCAACAGATCGGCGTCGCTTATGCGGAGAGTGAGTGGCAGTTGCAATAGTATCCTGAAAACGTTGGCAGGCAGGTTTGATGCACCATTACTCAAGCACTGGAATAGCCTACATGTGGCAAAGTCAGATGTTGAGAAATGGTGCATCTAGACTTGTGATATGTAAGTATACTGTTCCGATTGTTTTTCTGTGTTTTTGTTTTTAGTTTTTATTCGTATTTTATTTAATTATTTTGTAATTCCATGTTACTAACCCTAATTTTAAGTCTTCTCTAGCTGTATGTACTAACAATCTATGGATCCTTAATTGATTCGAAATAAATTTTGATTGATTGATTGATTGATTGATTGATATAGTCCTCGAACCTGCAATAACCCTTTGACATTCATGACATTTTCAAATATTTCTTAAGAGTGGGTAAAGGTAAAAGCATCGACGGGTAACATATGATATTATAAACATGAATACCTTGACCAAAAAACTACAAATTATTTCAATACCAAATTTCATCGAAATACGTACAGCGGTTATTGGTTGTTTCTTCCCCATGTAAACTTCCACCCCTTTTGCATCCGCTTACGGGAATTTCCGAGATAAAACTATTTTATCTAAATCGATTCTGCGGTTAATAATTCCCTATACAAATTTCCAACTGAAAACTATCCTTTGTCCTTTCTTGAGACCCCTACTATACCAAATTTCATCTTTATCAGTTCAGCGGTAAAAAAAATCCTCATACCAACTTCCAACCCCCTTTTCACCCCCACAAGGGTTTATTTTCGGGATGAAAACTATTCTGTAGTTTCTCGGGACTCAAATTATCTCCATACTAATTTCTATTAAAAATTCTCCATACAAATTTTCAACTCCCTCTTCAGCTTTATTATTTGTATAGATAGATAGTTTTTATTGAAAGTACCTTTCAGGCTTCACTTCCATTATTTTCTTCAAATTTTTTGGACCTACGGTTCTAAAGTAAGATGGAGGGGGGGGGGGCTTTTTTGGGGGGGCTTTATCCTTTGTCCTTTCTCGAGACCAATATTATCTCTATACCAATTTTCATCTAAATCAGTTCAGCGGTAAAAAAATCCTCATACCAACTTCCAACCCCCTTTTCACCCCCACAAGGGTTTGAAAACTATCCTATGACGTTTCTTGAGACTCACATTATCTCCATACTCATTTCTATCTAAATCGTTTCAGCGGTTAAAAAATCTCAATACAAATTTTCAACCCCATTTTCACCCCCACCAGGGTTGATTTTCGGGATTAAAACTATATATTATCCTTTCCCGGGACTCAAACTATCTCTATACAAAATTTCATCAAAATCCGTTCAGCCGTTTTCACGTGATGCGCGGTCAAATAAACAGACAAACAGATAAACAGACAAAAACTCAAAAATTTGTTGGAACGTGTTCTGTTATCGATTCTAAATATCCCCAGCCAACTTTTTTTCGATTATCTTCCATGTACACTTTCGACCCTCTTTAGCTTTATTATATGTATAGATAGTTGAGTAACTTTAATCTCCCGGTGGATTGTGCCGGTGCCCACCCGGCAGCAGCGGCGGCGCCGGTCGGGTGGGTACCAGCACCTGAGTGAACTGTAATATTGTATGACAATCCACTTTAGCATGTACGTCAATTAAAAAAAAAGCGATCATAACATCTCCATCTTAAAGTATGCGCTAGTAGTTCGGTCTAAAATTTCATTAAAAAAAGGGGTAATCTACAAATACACAACGAAGGGTCTCTCGTCATGTGCCAATTTATTAGCAGAGCAAGCTACTCGTATTAATTGATAGGATTATTTTAATTATTATTATGTGTTTGTTTTTACCATATCTCGCGACCATGGGGTCCTGTACCTTTGGAAGGCATGGGTGGAGCCGAAGCCAACAGCGCATAGGTCAGATAGATACCATCTCCGAACGCACAACATGATACACTCAGAGATGGTCCCCGCCAGGTGCAAAGACTATTGGAGTGAGAAGTGCTGCGATGGGAACTAAGGTCATAGGCTATTGTTTTGAATGTTGGATGGACTGGATATCGGGCTATGGGAGGAGACTAGCGGACACCTGCCGTGACAACCTATGTATGTATTATTATATTTATATATATGTATTTGTATAATCTATACCAATACGTTACGTATTTATTAACACTACCAATAGTATCTAGGTTTAGTAACTTTTCCGTAGTTTTGCCGTCATGTACAAGTAATGTACAAATGTTTGTCTACCATGTCTGACCGATTTCTCTCAGTTGCTTAAAGGTTAGCTGGAAGAGATCCCTTGAAGGGATAAGTTCGCCTTTGTACACACTCACTATATTTTTGTTGTTCATGTATTTGTTTTGTGCAATAATAGTAGTTTATCTACACTCATACTGTAAGGCCCGGTTCGCACGAGAGCTTTTTCAACGGGCGTTAAAAAAACGTTTAAATAGAACAAATTGAAAACCTTGTATTTATTCACACGAAGGCGGTTTTAAAACGTGGCGCTTTTTTATCGAGCACTGTTCGATTTTCGACGTTGGGCGTTGGACGTTAAATCGAATTGAGCATACGGAACCGCCAACGTCGGGTTATAACGCAACGCTATTTTAACTCTCGTGCGAACGAGGTCTAAGTACTCTAAAATGCGTTCAAAAACCGTAGACAATGACAAGCATTACAACAAACGATTTAACTATGATAAGTTTCTTATCTGCGGCAGTAACGTAATTTTAACTATGCATGCTCATTTATTGTTAAGCAATGAGTTTCAAATTTGGAACATCGAATTTGATAACATAATGTTACCGCCATGGCCAACTCGATTGGTCCCGCGCGAGCGCCGGCACAATCGAGTAGGCCATGACGGTACAATGGCGGTCATTCTATGGTTTCCGAACAATTAATTTAATATATATAATATGAGTGTAGATAAAGCAGTGTATGCAACTGTACGTAATTAGGCCTTAAAACACTCGTGTGATCTTATTATGAAATTCGCCTGCGGCTCATTTCATAAAACCACACTCATGTTTTAAGGACCCTTATTACGTAACCGTTACATAAACTACTATTATGTAACTGTTACGTAATAAGGGTATGGCGGTAAGGGCCATGGCGGTAACATTATGTTATCAAATTCGATGTTCCAAATTTGAAACCCATTGCTTAACAATATTTGAGCATGCATAGTTAAAATTACGTTACTGCCGCAGATAAGAAACTTATCATAGTTAAATCGTTTGTTGTAATGCTTGTCATTGTCTACGGTTTTTGAACGCATTTTAGAGTACTTACAGTATGAGTGTAGATAAAGTGTTTTACTACTACTACTACTACTACAATCAGTTTCAAAATTGTAAGAGACAGGTGGTGACTCGCCAACTCATTGAGCGGGCCCTGCAATGGCCGCACGCAGAGTGCGACAACAGAGCAACACTTGAGAGTGGCTGTGAGGTTGTAGAGAGGTGAGTCTGCGGTAGCCAGATCCCGGTAATCCGTTCAGCAGGCCGCCGTCGTTATGACATTTTACACTTCCAGCCTGGAGCATAGGTCCCGCTCTTGCGACTCCACTCTGGCCGGCCAGTTAAGGCAAGCACAGTGGCGAGGGCCAGATGGAAAGGGCCCTCTGGAGGTTAGGGGTCCGCGGTGTCGCCACTCACCGTCAGCTCGCCACAAGCTGCCCCCGCGGGGTTATTATTATTATTATTTGTAAGCAGGCAAGCAGTTGTAATAACTGAATTAATAAAGTTTTCTTTCAGTTTTTCATTTGTTTGAAAATTTCCTTCCCAGTTAGCGCCTTTGTTTATATTTCAGCTTTAGCTTTTATTTCAGAGTTTTAAACCTGGTTTTTGTTACATCTTCCTTCGGAGCCGTCAGTCAATCCACGGACCTGAGTTACAATAATAAAGTTATATAACTAGTAGTCCACTACGAACTGACAACTCGCGATTTATTTGCAAACAAAATGACCAATATAACAAGACCCTTACGAAGATCGTTTCGCGCTTTCTAGCTCTAGAACCCCTTGATCGACCCTGTTCATAAACGAACGCTCAAATTGTACTTATCTCTGCTAAAACCTCACCAACTTTCATAAAGATCAGAAAAACGATACTAAAGTTATCACGGAACAACTATTTAAAATCAAAAAGCCATCGAAATGTACAGACGTCTAGGTAGCCAGCTGACAATTCCGTTGTGCCCGAAGTTGTCTGTAAGAACTTCACTTCGTTTACGCTCCGCTCGTTCGAAAATGTGGCAGTGCAGGGAAAAGATCCCACTTAGTCGATATGGAGTTATTAAGTACCTATTTCTTGAAACTACACAATTAACGCTGCATTAGTGAAAGAACGAAGTTTGTTTGTTATTTGACACGTTAACGTTAACGTTAACGAAGTTATTTGACAGCACTTTACATACATTTCCAAACACTTTGTATACCAGGAGCTATCAGATTACTTCACTCAATTCAGAATTCTACTTCTAATGTGCTCAGCCGAGCTCTATACGAATAATTGGTCAAAAATATGTGTACACAACCTTAATACAAAAAAGGTTGTGTTCATATATTTTGGTACAATTAATCACATAGATATTGGAGACCTCGACTGTACCATCAAAGTAGAACCTTTCATTAAACTCGTCTACAAATAAAGAAAAAAAAACGCTAGTCAGTCTCAGTAACAACATTATGATGTGATTTGTGAAAACGTTGAAATCATAATTGTGCATCCTCGTCATGTTTTTTCCCTAGGTGTCCTGCATTTCGAAAACAAATTAATGGCGTACGTAATTCACTCATATACAGTTCAGTACCCAGTAAAAGAGTGTTTAAATAAAAAAAGTAACTGACACAAGGCTTCGCAGGTTGATAACAAGTGCGCGTATTTTTTGGACAACAAAATGCAAACCCTCGCGATAGCTCGTGTAAATCCGCATGAAATATTGATACAGTTTCGTGTAAACGTGTAACATATGCGGTAATTTAAGCCACCTGCCGGCGGCCGCGACTCGCGCGATCCTCTCTGCTATGCACCACTTTTGAACTGCTTACCTACCTTATGTGCTTTCCTACTATGCTTACTAAATATTAGGTTTATTATTTTTTGATAGAGATTTATGTCGTACTATCGAAGTTTGACTCAGCGTGTGTAGAGGAGCGTCAGCTTTATGTAACTTAGAAGTTGTAACCTCGTATGGTTTACGACTTCGGCTACTGAATGTCTCAAGTAGTCTCAACGAAATTTGATTTACTTGATACTATTACACTCGTTCATTAGCGTAAATAAAATATTGAAGGTTTTAGATAGTTGTTAATGTAATGTAAATTATGTAGTCAATTTCTGGTGTCTTATTTTCATTTAGTTTAATCCACTTGATGCTTGATATCGAGGTGCCATTACGAAAAACAATATGTCTACGTATTGCCACGGCACAACACTTTTGGTCACCTTTGCGGTTAATTGGTATTATTAATTGCTAATTTTCATATACCGGTGACTCTGACTTCTAATTCGAGGTATTCTTTAAAGGACCTAATACTAGAATTAATTTGCAACAAATAAGTCCATATATAATAGGGACTAGTAGGTACTGGGGTAGTTTTTTGACTCCCAGTTAATACTGGGGGTCGAACGTACCTGGTTAACGAGATAATAAACTACGTTTCTACTGACGCCTACAACTTAGGTAGGTACGTAATGACCTGGGTCCGTTATTTCGTTTTTCTTGATTTAAACAAGCAATCAATATGTTCAACACTTTTTTCAAGCTGTTACATTTCTACAGTTTTAACCATTATTTGTACAATAAATGTATTATAATAGTAGTTTATGTAATTAACTGTTACATAATAAGGCCTAATTACGTACAGTTGCATACACTGCTTTATCTATACTCATATTATATCCTAAATGAAGTGTTCGGAAACCATAGAATGACCGCCATTGCACCGCCATGAATCCCATTGCACCGCCATGAATCCCATGGCCAACTTGATTGTACCGGCAGTCGCGCGGACGCGTGCCGTTGGTCGGGAAGGAGGACAGGATTTACATTATGTTATCAAATTCGATGTTCGGAATTTGAAACTCATAACGTATCAATATATGAGCATGTAAATTTAAAATTACGTTACTGCCACAGATAAAAAGCTTATCATAGTAAAATCGGTTGTGGTAATGCTAGCCATTGCCTACCTTTTTTGAACACGTTTTAGGAGACTTACAATGTGAGTGTAGATAAACATTTTAAATGGTCATATCTACTTCGTGCAGCTACATAAGTATACCCACTTAAGACCTTTATGTATCAAATAATGATGATTCTGTGCCATAATTATTTTACAGGATAACAGAACGTTCACTAAACTTCAAGATTATCGTAATAAAAAAATATGCTATGTTTGTAATTAATAGTACATTACTGCAGAGACCAGTAAGTAAGCTTTCCTGGCTGAGTATTTAGTAGCCGTCCGAGTCGAAGACGAGGACGGCTACAATACGAAGCCAGGTAAGCTGATTACGGTCGAAGCATGTATAGTGCTTTTCTCAAACATGTAAGGAAATAAAATTACTTGTTTAAAGCTTCAGTTACTGGCTGAGTGATTTAATGTTGTATGAAAATCCTTTACGTACGTCGCGCTGAACCTGCCTTGGAATAGAGTCCCTACTGGTCTCTAATTACTAACGTAACAGGAACATTTCCGAGCATGTTTGAGAAATAGTACATTACTGCAGAGACCAGTAAGTAAGCTTTCCTGGCTGAGTATTTAGTAGCCGTCCGAGTCGAAGACGAGGACGGCTACAATACAAAGCCAGGTAAGCTGATTACGGTCGAAGCATGTATAGTGCTTTTCTCAAACATGTAAGGAAATAAAATTACTTGTTTAGTGCTTCAGTTACTGGCTGAGTGATTTAATGTTGTATGAAAATCCTTTACGTACGTCGCGCTGAACCTGCCTTGGAATAGAGTCCCTACTGGTCTCTAATTACTAACGTAACAGGAACATTTCCGAGCATGTTTGAGAAAAATCAATTATTCGAAAAGTTTTTTGTAGTATTTGTTGTAAATGAAGTCTAGTATTAGCTCCTTGAAGGAATAAATCTAATTAGAAGTCACCCGGTATGTAACAAACTTAGTACTTAAAAATATCATTGTATCAAGTTACCATGCCCTAAAATTAAAAGATAATGGGAGATCAAGTAGTATAATATGAAAAAAGACAAATTACAAAACATCTAGGTACTAAAAGTACATACTTAACTTACACCGAGATTTTAAGCAGTACGATACATCACTCGCCAAGAGGAATCGCTCAAGTCCCTCTAATAGAATTATTTGCACTGGCGCGGCCTCGTTTAGCAGTATCCGACACAAGGGCCGGCGTGCCTCCTCCTATTTGCTCTCGCGTATTTACAAAAACATTTACACTGCCCCTACATTCTCACGTATTGGTTTAGGATAGATGTACAAAGATAGGAGCTACTTACGATTATTAGCCGTAGTAAAATCATACAAAGTATAGGTACCTAAATATTTCTGAACGTTTTTTTTCGTAATTTTGTAATTGTACAATTATTAGAATGGCACTAAGGTGGGCTTATATCAATTAGAGAATTAATATGGCAAAGAAGAAATGAATTCCTGCTCAAATATATTGGCTTTCTGTCTTACGAGTAGGATCTACCTGAAATACTCTTGAAAATGTTTATAATTAGTCCCGACCTCCTCGCTACCTCACGCCTTGGCCGTAATTTATTAGCCGCCCTTAAAGTTGCAAATATTTCCTATCCACTTATTCAATTGACTTACTCCGAATTGCTTTAATTATTGATATCATTAATTTACTTAAATGCTGCTATTAAAAACCGGTGTCGAGTGTTTTGTCGGATTTAATAGGTAAAATGTCGCTGGGTGGAGTTGCAGAGGCCACTAGTAAGGCAATCATCTAATGAATGCTTCCGGGCAGATAAGCTTCGATTAAATGGTCTCTTTATTGCCAAAGGAAAGGCGCGTCCCTTTATGTGCACATTGAGATATCCGATACACGTGCACGGCTACCACTAAGATTTCTAACTGATATCATTGCTTTCGGAAAGGATTGCTTGTCTGCGTTTTCTTCTTTTTAATTTAGTGTAACTAATTTGATTGCACGTGTTGAGTTGAATGACAACATCACAAATGCTTATTGATTGTTTCTCCATTTTGGAATTCACGGGCCTTTTCCCGGTCTTTTTATAGGTTTGCTTCATACAGATCCAACACGTAGTTGCCCTTAGAAAAGTTTTGCCACTGTGCCAAGTCGCGACTTATGCATATTTCACTTGGACCCTGTGAGCATGTAGCTCTGACGGGTCCCTTCTGGAGGGCTAATTAAGGCAAGCCGGAGCCGAATACACACCGGAGATGCAGCGGTACTTAAAGAGTTGTAAAAAAGGCTTCAATTATAAATTGTAATTTGTCGCGATCTACGCTCTTGTGTCACCGCCATGGCATAAAAGGGAGCTGAAATAGAGATCTACTTACCATCTTAGGTGCCTCTTAACAAGAATAAATATTCTTCACAGTTCAAAATAAACTTCGAATATAAAACCTATCCAAAACGATTATTAGGTAATTGCAAGTTAAACACATATTTTGATTTTAACTACGCAATGCCTATTAATAATTAAATAATTATACATGTTAATTTACAGTAGGTATCTGTCGATAAGAATATTTAAGTATCCGGTTAGGCTAGATGTTCGTGTGTATAGGTAACGCTTACAATTTATCGCCTGCATATCCTTTCAGCGGTAGATAATGACCGCAGTAAAACGTTTAAGCACGGAATAACTGCTGCTGGAAGCCGTTATTACAATATTATGAATGGCTTCCCCCACGGCGCTGCCTCTTGCCCGTAGACACTTCGAAGCCTCTTGTGTTCGTACTCACTACACTGTTTGCTGAAACGTGTTTGATCTTTACAACTCCTTCTTTTGGCCGACTGTTATTTTATAATTTCACTTAAGTTATGGTGTAGATTCTACTTAACCTCAGTAGGGTAACTTAGTTTCTTTATCTAAATAACCTGTTCGCTAGTAGCTTTTATTGTACTGCATATATTGTAGTACTGAAAACTTGAAAATTAAACTAGAATAGAGATAAGTGCAAATTTAAAAATAAAAATACAAGAGGACGCCTGCGATACGTTGCTATTATTAACCCACCTGGTTTGATCACGTCAGCTCTCTTATTTGAA
This sequence comes from Pammene aurita, assembly GCA_947086415.1. Classification (NCBI taxonomy): domain Eukaryota; kingdom Metazoa; phylum Arthropoda; class Insecta; order Lepidoptera; family Tortricidae; genus Pammene; species Pammene aurita. The sequence continues at coordinate 24,644,272 of OX352292.1, forward strand.
GTGCTTTCTAAATTTCATATAAATGAAATGGAGGGATATTTAGACCTAAATATTCAAAAAACCTGCATATTAGTACCGATTTAGCTAATTTATAGATAAGTAAGTAGATAAATCTGTTTATGAAATCTAGCACTCTCATTTAGAGCCATTTTAGTAAGTTATGCGAAATTATATCCTCCAAGTGATAATAAGGCACTTGCCATAGGTAGCTAAGAGTACAGCTAATGATTCGCTGAAACATAATGCGCAGTATAATTCATTTCAAAATCTCATTTATTTGATAATCTATCAAAACACAGTTTTATATTGTCAGTACAAAAAAAAAAAAAAATAATAGTGTACCCCTCACTTTTCATTAAATTGTCGAAAGGGCCTCTGCGCGTTGGCTTCGGTTCCGCATATGCCTCCCAAAGGTCCGGAACACAATTGTTCCGTGGTCGAGAAAGACATACAAATAAATAATAATAATAAAATAATTACTAAACTAGAAACCTATTATAGTTTTATTCCTAGTAAGATGGTAAACTAGGAATATGATTATAATACGTATTATACGGCATATAACTATATCCCTAGGGATAAAACTATACCTCCGCCGCACCACCGCACTCCTACCTACAATTATTTCACTAAACTTAATCCACTAATATAACTATGTATATCACTAAACTAAAGACGTATTATAGTTTTATTCCTAGTAAGATGGTAAACTAGGAATATGATTATAATACGTATTATACGGCATATAACTATATCCCTAGGGATAAAACTATACCTCCGCCGCACCACCGCACTCCTACCTACAATTATTTCACTAAACTTAATCCACTAATATAACTATGTATATCACTAAACTAAAGACGTATTATAGTTTTATTCCTAGTAAGATGGTAAACTAGGAATATGATTATAATACGTATTATACGGCATATAACTATATCCCTAGGGATAAAACTATACCTCCGCCGCACCACCGCACTCCTACCTACAATTATTTCACTAAACTTAATCCACTAATATAACTATGTATATCACTAAACTAAAGACGTATTATAGTTTTATTCCTAGTAAGATGGTAAACTAGGAATATGATTATAATACGTATTATACGGCATATAACTATATCCCTAGGGATAAAACTATACCTCCGCCGCACCACCGCACTCCTACCTACAATTATTTCACTAAACTTAATCCACTAATATAACTATGTATATCACTAAACTAAAGACGTATTATAGTTTTATTCCTAGTAAGATGGTAAACTAGGAATATGATTATAATACGTATTATACGGCATATAACTATATCCCTAGGGATAAAACTATACCTCCGCCGCACCACCGCACTCCTACCTACAATTATTTCACTAAACTTAATCCACTAATATAACTATGTATATCACTAAACTAAAGACGTATTATAGTTTTATTCCTAGTAAGATGGTAAACTAGGAATATGATTATAATACGTATTATACGGCATATAACTATATCCCTAGGGATAAAACTATACCTCCGCCGCACCACCGCACTCCTACCTACAATTATTTCACTAAACTTAATCCACTAATATAACTATGTATATCACTAAACTAAAGGCGTATTATAGTTATATTCCTAGTAAGATAGTAATGAATCGCTTTCGTATAACTATGTTACGACATATAGGTAATTATATCCCTAGGGTTATAACTATATAACGGCTTTATCTATCGTACTGCGACATATGCATATCAATTTAAACATTCCCCGGAAGCTTAAAAAGACAGCGAGTCTATAAAATTGTTTGTAACAGTGAAATTACTTCGGAATTGGATGCGTAAACAAAGCGATTTAACATCAATTTGGGGTAAATACAGTGGGAAGACACGAGGTTGAGTTGTGTGCGCGGTCCCTAATTACACATTGCATCATTCTTGTGTAAGCGATTTTCACTCACAAATTGATTTACTTAAGTCTAAGGCGCTCCACACACTTGATCTGAATTCTGAAATCATCAATTCATAGACAAGTGTCTATGGTTGCGGAGATTTGTTTATGGTATAGCTGTATTTTTGTATGGAGGGCAAAGATAAATTTTGGCAACCATAGAATTGTCTATGAATTGATGAATTTAGATTATGTATTTATTTATTTATTTAATCTTTATTGCACAATACAAGAAAGTACAAATGGCGGAATTTAGATTATGTGTGTGGGGGCGCCTTAAACTGGGCGTTATTTGTGGTCGAGTTTAGTGAAAGGTCCAACTTTGTCGGTAAACATATGGTACCAGTGTTGGCCGTTAATTTCAATTAGAATTGAAAATTGATCAATGAGACTGAAGATTAATTCGGTAACTAATCAATTACACTAATCATCAATTTTTACTAACGTTAGTTCGCATTGACTTCGTGACGTCGTTAATTACACTAACCGTCAATAAGAATTAACCTGTTACACTAACTGTGTACACTAACGTCTTGAAAATTTAATAAGATTAACAGTTAATTAGATTAACGTTAGTGTAACTAAATTAATCCTGTCTTGTACTAATAATTAATGTTAAAACTGCATCTCGGGTATGGAAGTTGGGAACAATATCACAAGATGGAGCTCATGCTGGACCCTGGGGACCCCTACTGGATCTCGGGTTTGGCGCAACATAGACTCATGCTGTTTGGGCTCATTCGACTTGTACTGATGAGCAGATGGTACCGGTATCAAAATCTGGAGCTCATGCTGGACCCTGGGGATCCCCACTGGATCTTGGGTTTGGCGCATCATAGACTCATGCTGTTTGGGCTCATTCGACTTGTACTGATGCGCAAATGGTACCGGTATCAAAATCTGGAGCTAATGCTGGACCCTGGGGATCCCTACTGGATTTCGGGTTTGGTGCATCATAGACTCATGATTAAAATCTGGAGCTAATGCTGGACCCTGGGGATCCCTACTGGATCTCGGGTTTGGCGCATCATAGACTCATGCTGTTTGGGCTCATTCGACTTGTACTGATGAGCAGATGGTACCCGTATCAAAATCTAGAGCTCATGCTGGACCCTGGGTATTCCTAATGGATGTAGGGTTTGGCGCATCATAGACTCATGCTGTTTGGGCTCATTCGACTCAAACTCAAACTCAGACTAGTCTGAGTCTGAGTCTGAGTCTGAGTCTGAGTTTGAGTCTGAGTCTGAGTCTGAGTCTGAGTCTGAGTTTAAGTTACAGTACAAGTCGAATGAACCCAAACAGCATAAGTCTATGATGCGCCAAACCCGAGATCCAGTAGGAATCCCCAGGGTCCAGCATGAGCTCCAGATTTTGATACCGGTACCATCTGCTCATCAGTACAAGTCGAATGAGCCCAAACAGCATGAGTCTATGATGCGCCAAGCCCGAGATCCAGTAGGGATCCCCAGGGTCCAGCATGAGCTCCAGATTTTGATACCGGTACCATCTGCTCATCAGTACAAGTCGAATGAGCCCAAACAGAATGAGTCTATGATGCGCCAAACCCGAGATCCAGTAGGGATCCCCAGCGTCCAGCATGAGCTCCAGATTTTGATAACGGTACCATCTGCCCATCAGTACAAGTCGAATGAGCCCAAACAGCATGAGTCTATGATGCGCCAAACCCGAGATCAAGTAGGGATCCCCAGGGTCCAGCATGACCTCCATTAGGATACGTCCCATTGCTTATTAATACAAGCCCCCGAGTCCGGATTCAAAATCGAAACAAAAATCAAAACCACGTAGCTTTACCTAAATCTGCGTTTAGTTAGGTTAATTATTAATGTCAATTATGTATTCAATCTACACTAAAAATTATATTAATGGGTTAAATTTTTGAGAAAGACTAAAAATTAAATATCTTCAATTATTAGTTATTCGCAAAGGATTAACACGTTAGTTACAATTAATTTTAATTCTAATTGAAATCAATTTGCATTAAACTATTAGTGTTCCATTTTAACTAACGTGTTTCAATCTGTAATTTTTCATTTTCAATTACACTAATGTTTGGCGAACACTGTATGGTACACATAGAGACTTCATTCTTTCACCAAATGATAGCTCATATTGTGTATTTTTAGGAAAAACTAATAACTCCATATCGACAAAATGAGACCTTTTTCCCTGCACCGACATATTTATTATTACTCACTTATTTGCTTTTTCGCGCTCTACGCAAATGTTGTTGATGGTTCACACATTTTCTTAAAGGTTCTCTTCTCTGAAATAAAAGATAACGCTTTTAAGTAGGTACATACTTATAATTGTTTTTTCTTATTTGAGTCCTAAGTGCTGTTAAAATAGTGTATCTGTATCTTAACTTTGCGATGTCTACAGGAAAGACACAAATGCAATTAGCGTAGCGTAGAACATACCATAGAAAAACCCGCACGGACGCTCTCCGAACGGACTCCAAACTATGAGAAATCCGGGAAAATGCCGAACCTCTTTGTCCATTTTAACATGGGACCAGGAGCGTAGTGACCTAAAACGGCGCCCAGGGCGCGCATCAAAACTTCGCCCCTTTGTTTTTTTTTTTGTTGGATATTTACAAATTGACTGTATGTAATGGACCGTAATAACTAATATGCCAGGAACAAATTTCGTGACCAATCACGTCCCCGACCTAAGCGATAACTTGTGAAGTGCTTAAGGGCGATGTATAATGAAGCCTCGTGAAGGTTAGCTGCCCCTTGGTGGGCTAAGGAACGGTAGCTATTTAATCACTCAAAAATTGACCTCGCATCCCAATGGAAAATTTATCAGATGATAATTTAGATGCTTTTATATACATGAAAAAATTACAACCGACTGTATCGTGGTGAAAATACCATCGCTGGTCATATGAACATACGGAGTTCATGCTATTTTGCCATAATGCTAAATAGCTGATGCTATTTTCTCCACCATATAGTCGGCTGATGATTTTTAGGGTTCCTGTCCGTCTGTTACAGATTCAATTTCCTCATAAGCTACTGGACCGATTTAGCAAAAATGTTGTATACATATGGAAATCCCAAGGAATTTCTAAAATAATTTCACTTAGAAACGTGCCACTTGGTGCCACGTAAAATCCAAAAAAATACTGTTTTTTTATTGACTTTGTCGAAAGTAGACGCTAATTTGTCTACTAGTCTATACTAAACAAAAGTTTTTTTAACTCTTAATTGAAGAATTTCATATTTTCCGCAAGTGGAAGTGACATAAATAGTTTTTTTTCATATTTATCAATTTTATTATATTTTTCGAGGCACTCCCATTGTGTTATTTGCTATGAAAGATGATGGACGTATTTTTTTCAGAATTATTAAACAAGTTTTAGAGGTCACTACCGCATGCGGAAAATTTGTAATGACTAATGACTTATACGTGACCGAAAAATGTATGGAAAACTATCACTTCCCAAACAATTTTTCTCATTGTTTCATTTGGCAGAATCATCAGATGGCAAAATATCGTTTCGCATACCTATTTTTTGCATATTTTTATTTGGCATACTAACCTAACCTATGCCAAAAAAAAAATCCGGCCAAATAAAACTATAAAAAACATTAATTTGGTAAACGTTGGTATGCTAACTAAACGTTATGCGATAAGTTGTTTGGAAAATGAAATTGGACGAAGGAATTTTCGGTGAAATGGCAGTACACAGAAAAAAACATTATTAAAATTGAGTGATGTACGGAACGGAACTCTTCGTTTTCCGGAAGCAACCACCAATTTGGTACGCAGAGATAGCACCGATATTACTACGCAATGAGAATTTAAATATTTTTCTTCTATAAAGTTACGTCAGGTACATTCGGGTTCATAATTGCATACCCAATTTATTAATGAATTCATTCATAAATTGGGTATTGATCCAGTAACTTTATACAATCATCGTGTGCGTCAAATCTGGTAGATCTGATTTTTTTGCAGACTTGTTTGTGATGTTGGCCCAATAAATAATCCAAGTTTGTGACCTCGAGCGCCGAACGCAACTTCGTCAAAAAACGAATAATCAGATTTATTCAGATTTTGGGGATTATTTAATTTTTCAATTTTGACGATATTTGAAATTTGAATGTCACGGGAAATAGAATCGATTGATGTTTAAGAAAATGTATGTACTTATGTAAAAATCTGCATGTTGCTAATTGTTTGATAGATGTGTCTTTTTAAGCTGAAATACCATTACTCACGAGATTATTCGCATAAGTAATAGTATCATTTCACTAAATAATAAGAATCAAAATTTTACGTCTAAATATTTCGGTTTACAAATTTTGCTAATTGTATGTACCTAGGTATAGTGGGTATTATATATTACTTCGTAGTATATTCAGAAAGAAATGTATGATGAAATCAATGAAATTATTTAAAAAAAAAATTTTCGCCTTGTTTGCCGATTTGGATGGAATTATTTTTCAATACTTAGTTTTTTGCGCCCCCTTCTTGATTGCGCCCAGGGCACGTGCCCTGGCTGCCCCACTACTCACTACGCCACTGCACTGAACCTGTCGAATCTGTCGGTCACGTGACCCTGTCGAATCTGTCGGTCACGTGACCCTGTCGCGAGTTTAACATTTTTTCCCCATCACAAAAAGTGCACAGCGCCGCTAAAGAAGTTTTCACTTCAAAAAAAAGATATTTATTCACTTACACAAACGACAGAAATTACATTAATACAAGAAATGACCAAAATTGTGTAGTGAAATGGATAGGAGACTCAGCGAAACCGCTGGTTTTCAGTCTCAAACCATAACTTAAATTAATCAATCAGTTACTAAAGAGTTCGCTGCCAACTGATGAGTATATGAGACGATGAAAAAATTAAATAAAATGGACTTTACTTTAAACTATATAACCCAGTAAGTATAAAATAGAGTAAATAATTAAATTAATGAATATAATAGGTATTAAAACTGTCAAGTTCAACGCGTATTAAATTGACCACTATCAGAGGGTTTTTTTGGGTATCTTTACTAGTGACAGTGGTGACCACTTACGTACGTTTCATTCTTAACTAAGTTAGAGACACCACCGCCAATCTATAGATTGGTGTATTAGCCAGTATGCACATTTTATTGCAAATTGAAACCATCTTAGCAATGGATTTTAGGGGTCCGCCTGTTAGGCATGCACCTCGCACACTGTACCACAGCACGGCTACGTCTCCGGTACATGTCACAACGTCGCGTCATCAGCACTGTATCACGCCTGCGTATACGTCCAACCGTCCACGTCACCACGTTACGTTGCAGCCGCCCGCGGCGCCCATCATCGATATTTGGCAATTAGTGGTAGCCGTACAAGCCCAATTTGAAAGAAAAACCGCAAATCGATGTACAGTTTAGCCGTTTGGCACACGCATACTAGAGGTCAAAACACATTTTTTGACCCACAGTTCTTAAAAAAAATTCCCTTAGGAGGGGAGTGCCCAGACATTTTTTTATTTGTATGGAAAAAAAAATTTTTTTTCAGAAACCTATCGTGTGTGGTATCTTATGAAAGGGCATTTTGAGGCGATTCTAAAAATATACCACATCATTACATTTCAGCCATTATTTTTTTAAGTTTAAGAAGTATAAAGACATTGGGTATGAGTAATATTTTCCTTCCTGTAACTTTGTATCTATAAGACGTACAGAATAAATACAAATACAAAAAAAAATTGAGTCTTTATAATTCTCGTAGACATTTTTGTCATAAAGTGAACTGTTCAAGCATTATGTAAAACATGCTAAAGCCTATACGGTATTTTAATAATAACTTGACAGTTATATGAAGTTTAAAAAAATAAAAATATTTTCAAGCACTTTCTTAAAAAAAAAATTTTTCTATGAAAGCGTATATGTTTTTTTGTCAAATCTAAATTCATTATACTCGAATTGATCGATAGCTATACCTGACAACGCCTAGTAGTATTTTATGATGACTAATAGAACATTAATTTTGTGTGTGAGATTTGCTACTTTCACCCCCTCTATAAGCGCTGTAGGGGTGAATTCAACTTTTGAATATCTTTTAAAAGAATCATTAGAAGATGACAAAACTGTGGTAGAGACTTCATTTCCTTATATCGAAGCACAAAACTTTGAAGCTAATAAATAAAATTCTTATGATATAAGAAAGTATAGGTACACTTTTTCACCCCCTGTATCTTTATATCTGTAAGACTTACAGATGTATTGTGTATGGAAATATTGTAGACAATTTTATCTTCTTCATACGTTCCATAGACATTTTAGGCATACTGATAACCGTTTAAGCGCCAAGGTTCAAAAACGGACTTTTGGCACCTTTAAACCAAGATGGAGCCGCGCGCCCCCCCCTCAAGGTCTCAAATCTAGTATTTTAATTACCACCCTATAGCCTACCAATAACCATTAAAACATTTTCTACTCCACCTTTTGTAAGGCAATGTATGGAGATGATTCCCCAATGATTGGATTAATTCGCCTCTCGTTGGTTGACAACTACGAGTAGGTATTAAGGATAAAAGAAAACAACTAACAGTCAACTATGAATGGACAATTTTTTTAAACACAATATAGAAAGAACCCTAAAAAAATTGTCCTTATACAACTACAACATAACGTACGCTTATTGGTGAGCGTTGATCGTTGTAACGAATCGTACCCTATTTTATTTTAATATAGTATTTTATACACTTGGTGGCCTATGCACGGTATTCGACTGAAAAGCTTTATTATGTCACTATTGTACACAATACTTTTTCTTTGAGTACTCAAAATAGGCAAGCTGGTAAGAATTGACTTTGACGAATGCCCAACCTCCTGCTTTATATTATACTAGCTGTGCCCGCGGCTCCGCCCGCTTGGAATTCGGTCTGTGTAAGTAAGCGGCTGATTCACCCCTAATTTCTCTCCTGCTACCCTGGAGGCGGAACTTGAAGTAAAGTTGACAGATGGATACGCTAGAGGACAATAGTCCTAATAAAATACTTTACAATTACCACTAAATAAACTACACTCAAAAATGAATACTTTTTTTATCCTATAAATATTTTTTTGGCATGATTTAAACGACATAGAGTATAAAATTGGGGGTGGTCACTAATGTAGAAATGATTTTTTTCTATTTGAGGTGCTCTTGGAGGGGGGGACATGCAAATTTAACGCAATCTAGTGTAGTGGCTACCCCCCCCCCTCCTTTTAGACGTTGAATTTTTATACCCTACACCTAACGCTACGTACGTACGCGTGGCTACGTATAACCTGGCTGGGGATTTTCTTGAATTGGAATTAGTAATCTTTAAGGGGTGATTTCCGGGATAACAATGCAAAAAAAACCGGCCAAGAGCATGTCGGGCGATGCTCAGTGTAGAGTTTCGTAGATGCCGCCCTGTTACAAAACATCCGTTCCAAAGGTCGTTTATTAAGGGATATTTGGCGGCGCTTACTTCATTTTGGCACTTTCTTTCACTATGCGTTTTTGACTGATAATTCAAAACCGGCTGAACCGATGTTATTCAATATAGTTTTTATTGAAAGTTCTTATCAGGCCTCACCAAATTTCAGCTTTCTAGTGCGAACGGTAACTGAGCTAGACCGCGGACAGACGGACAGACATGGCGAAACTATAAGGGTTCCTAGTTGACTACGGAACCCTAAAAAGAGATAAATAGTAGTTTATGTAACTGTTACGTAATAAGTCCTAATTATCTACAGAAGCATAGACATTAAAAATCCATTGAAACCATTAGAATGACCGCCATGACCAAATTTATTGCACCGGCGGTTGGGGGGGCGGATTTTCATTACGTTACCGTGGTAGGTAATGAATTTTCATACGTTTTTACCCACACTGTCACAGATAATACACTGATGTTACGTTACTGTTTGCAATAATGGTGGTAATTACATACGGTTCCGAACGCGGAATAGAGGATTTATGATATTGGTGTAGATCAAGATATTTATTCTTCAATGTAAGCACATTACAATGCACTAATGAACGTCAGAGAAAATTAAAATACGTGAGTGTCGTGGAACATCCGGTTGGAACGAAGTTATGTTATTTAATTTAATTTATTTTTTTACTTTTTCGTAAATTTTGTGGCTTTAATGTTTTTCGTATTTTTTTTAAAATTTTTGGTTTTTTAAGTAATTGAAATTTTTGAAATTTAGAAATTTTGCTATTTTTGACATTTTCGACATTTTTTCACTTTATCACTTCTCACTTTCACTTTTCACTACACTTCACTTCACTTTATTCTATTTTATATATTTTTTATTTCATTCCATTTTACATGTTTCTCAATCGTATGGGTGTCGCGTTTTCGTGACGTGACACTTTTTCGTGACGGTTACGTGACTTTTTTTCGCCTAGCCGTCCGATAAGGGACTTCGTTCCAAAACTACCACCGGTTCTAACCCTACCTCTGGCCCAAGAAGTATTATGATTATTACCGAAAAGAAACTCGACGGGACTTAGTTTTTTCAAAACAGTAATACATTATTAGATCTTAAAGATACAAAATAATGCGTAGTTCTTCAAGAAGACATATCAAAACAGCTTGAGAGACAGATAATGTACCTATTTTAATTATAAAGAAAAATAAATCCTAATCTGACTGCTTCACAAAACGTTTGATATGTTTTCCTACCTAAACGGTGTCCTATAAATGTTAGATGATTTTGTAATAGTTTTTTGGTTTGGGCCATGCATCTTTGTCAGTCAGCTGACGCGCGACGCTGCGTTCGGACGTGTGCTCTCACGTGCTACTGACCAAGTAGAGGACAATGACCTCGACCGGCTCGACCGTGGTGAAGTGCAGTACTTGTAATATTGTAATAAATGAATTTCTTGCGTTCGTGCAAAATAAAGCTGGGATTATGAATGAAAATAGTATTATACAAATTTGTGAAAGTGCTTTCTCGGATCAGGAAGTGAATACGGCGAAACAGTTGTTGTTCGAGTCAATCTCGACTGAAAAACGAAATGTTATAAGGAGAAAGGAGAAGGTGAAACAAAAGAATATAGCCGATATTGTTGGAGTGTTTAAAGGGACTCAACCTGGAGACAGGCCCATTTTTGTGGCCAAAGATTTGCATCGGCTACCGCCTGTTAATTTTGATCATATAGACTGTACTCGCTTGTTAAAAGACATTTTGACGTTACAACAAGATTTAAAAATGATCAAAGAGTCGAGCGTAGACATAGATCAATTTAATGTGTTAAAAAATGAGCTAGAGCAATTGAAAAGTGCATCAATAGTGAACAGCTATGTGAATTATCATGGAAACATTAATACAAAAAGGGGTGGCTGTATTCCTGATAAATACGAGAGTGGGCCTATGGGTATCATTAATATTTCGCCGCAATCAGTGAGCTCGGATCGCATAGAAACAGTCGAGCATGCATCTTCGCCGCTGTCTAAGGCTATTACGTCACACGCAGGTGCGCAAAAAGTTGCACACGGCACCATGCGGTCAGTAACCCCGGAGCGTATAGATAAGGCGACAACATCAGCGATGACTAATAATAAGACTGCGAATGCGCAGTCCTTGTCGCCCACTCAAATCGATGGTGAGGCTGTCTCGCTCGAGCATAGCGCGAATGAAGGCATGCGTAATGAGGCTCAGGACGAGCTCAGCCGGATTTCAAATGTGTCGATAGCGAATAGACCCGAGACAACGGAGTGTCCAAGTACTGAGCAAATGAAGCGCACGGTAACTAAGGTCAGTGAACCTGCGCAACCGGTTTCTAAGCTGCGCGGGAGCAAATCGTTTGCCGATATGGCTCGAACGGAGGGTGAATGGAGGAATAAATGCACCGAAAACGAAAAGGATGGAAAATGGCAAATAGTCCAGGGAAAGTGGAAACAACGTTTTATAGGTAAACAAGGTACGGCCGATACTTCTGCACAAGATAAATTTAAGGCGGCCGACTTAAAAATACCATTGTTTGTTAATAACGTTGATAAGGAGGCTACGTTGGATGATGTTAAAAAGTATATATGGGATAAAACGAATACGGCCGTGACCTTGGAAGCCATACATATGAAACGGGACAAAGGTTACAAGGCGTTCAAAGTTTACGTGCCCAGACATAAGTTGCATATTTTTATGAACTGTAATAATTGGCCAGATGGTATATCTTTTAGAAGATTTGTTAATTTTGTTAACACAAAAAGAGACAGTACAAATAACAATAAAAATTGAATATGGATAAGGTCTCAAGTAAAATTAATACAACGTGCACATTTGCTAGTTTTAATTGCAAGTCGTTAGTGCGTTCGACTGAATGTATTAGGCAACTATGTAAATCCTGCGACATAATTGCGCTGCAAGAACTATGGATCTTGGAGGAGGACGTCCCACTTTTGGGCAAAATAGACAAGGATTTTGAATATACTGGGAAGTCTGCAGTAGACTCTTCGGCGGGTGTGCTACGGGGAAGGCCATACGGAGGTGTGGCTATTCTCTGGAGAAAATCCGTTTTCCCGTATGTGTCGGTGATACAGTGTAATAGTGTGCGTCTAACGGCTATAAAAATAATAGTACAGGACCGTACCCTTCTATTTTTCTCCGTGTACATGCCAACCAACTCAGCGGACAATTTGGCCGAATTCACTGACTGCTTGAGTGAAATATGTGCGATTATAGATGCTATGGAGGTGGAGTCAGTTTACATACTGGGAGACCTAAACGCGCACCCAGGCGAACTGTTTTGTACCGAGCTCATGAACTTTTGTTCTGAGCAAAGGTGGCGATGTGCCGATATAGAATATTTAGGAGCGTCGTCTGGCACTTACACTTATGTGAGCGAATCGCATCAAAATTGTAGGCGATGGTTAGACCACTGTGTGGTAACAGAGTCAGCGTGGCAGGGTATTGTCGACATTAGTGTACTGTGTGATGTGTTCTGGTCGGATCATTTTCCCCTATTAATTAAGTGTAACCTAGAGTATCTTAAAACAAAAGTTGAAGTATCTTGTAACAGTATAAACAAAATAAGCTGGGGAGAAAGGGGTGCCGACCAGATAGCTTATTATAAGAGCTTATGTGACAAGCAGCTCAGCGACATACATTGTCCGTTGGCACTTTTAAAGTGTACTAACTCTCGCTGCTGTGAGGTGAGCCACCGGCATTGCATAGATCGATTATATAACGACATTATCAAAACATTAACTAATGCATCGTCGGACAGCTTTACCAATTGTAGTAAGAGAAAGTACTATGTAACGGGTTGGAATAGACATGTAAAGGATGCACATAGGGAGGCGAGGCTTGGGTATCACGAGTGGATGCGTTTTGGCAGACCTTCTGACGGCCCGATATATACACATATGTGTGAGACCCGTAAAGTGTTTAAAGCGAAGCTCAAATGGTGCCAAAACAATCAACAGCAAATTAAAATGGACATACTTGCTTCGCACCATTCGGGTAAAAACTTTAAACAATTCTGGAAGGAAACAAATCGTTTGAACCCCAAGCCTAGTGTTCCGATGAGTATCGAAGGTCTATGCTCACCCGTAGACATTGCGAACTTATTTAAGGATCATTTTAAAGTGGAGTCGCCATTAGGTAGATCTGTAAATCAGCCCAAAGCTGAGCCCGTTATGTCAACTGTGCGATTCACAGAGTATGATGTACAGGTTGCGATTAAAAACATGAAGAGAGGTAAATCGCCGGGTCATGACGGGCTCAGCATTGAGCACTTGCAAAATGCTGGAATTCATTTGCCACGGGTACTCACAATACTATTCAACTTGTGTATTAATCATTCGTATTTACCATCAGACCTGATGAGGACAATTGTGGTACCAGTCATTAAAAATAAAACAGGTGATATGTCCGATGTCAAAAATTACAGACCGATATCATTGGCGACCGTCGTGGCAAAAGTGCTGGACAGCTTGTTCGATAGACGCTTAGTTGAACATATCAAACTAAATGACGCACAGTTTGGGTTTAGGCCCGGACTTTCCACTGAGTCGGCTATTATGTGTCTTAAAAACACTGTCCAGTACTACACTAGCAGGGATACACCAGTGAGCGCCTGCTTCCTTGATCTATCGAAGGCTTTTGATCTGGTCTCGTATGATATACTTTGGCAAAAGTTGTCAAACGAGACCAGTGTGCCCGAGGAGTTGATCGAGATCCTAAAGTTTTGGTATGGAAACCAGATTAACTCGGTCAGGTGGGCGGGCGTTTACTCGGATGTATACCAACTGGAGTGTGGAGTGAGGCAGGGCGGCCTGACCTCTCCTAGGTTGTTTAACCTATATGTAAATAAGCTGATGGATGAGCTCAACAATGCTTATGTCGGATGCTCCGTAGATGGTAAATCCATTAATAACATCAGCTATGCGGATGACATGGTGTTGTTGAGTCCATCCATGAGTGCACTTCAAGAGTTGCTGGTCATTTGTGAGGGGTACTCGGTGAAACATGGGCTAAGGTACAATGGGAAGAAGAGCGAGGTACTTGTCTTCAAATCTGGAAAAAAAACCTACAAGCCTGTACCCCCTGTGACCTTGGGCGGAGAACTGCTCAAGGTCACTAAATCGTTCAAATACCTTGGTCACTGGGTAACTGAGGACCTCAAGGATGACCTCGACATAGAAAGAGAGCGTAGAGCGTTAGCTGTGCGTGGAAATATGCTGGCTCGCAGGTTTGCCAGGTGTAACAAAGACGTAAAAAAGACTCTTTTCAAGGCATTCTGCCAATCGTTTTATACCTGCAGCCTGTGGGCCAGCTATACTCAGCGAGCGTACAACGCCCTAAGGGTACAGTATAACAACGTTTTCAGGATGCTGATGGGACTGCCACGTCACTGTAGTGCATCCGGAATGTTTGCGGAGGCGCACACGGACGATTTTTACGCGATTATACGCAACAGATCGGCGTCGCTTATGCGGAGAGTGAGTGGCAGTTGCAATAGTATCCTGAAAACGTTGGCAGGCAGGTTTGATGCACCATTACTCAAGCACTGGAATAGCCTACATGTGGCAAAGTCAGATGTTGAGAAATGGTGCATCTAGACTTGTGATATGTAAGTATACTGTTCCGATTGTTTTTCTGTGTTTTTGTTTTTAGTTTTTATTCGTATTTTATTTAATTATTTTGTAATTCCATGTTACTAACCCTAATTTTAAGTCTTCTCTAGCTGTATGTACTAACAATCTATGGATCCTTAATTGATTCGAAATAAATTTTGATTGATTGATTGATTGATTGATTGATATAGTCCTCGAACCTGCAATAACCCTTTGACATTCATGACATTTTCAAATATTTCTTAAGAGTGGGTAAAGGTAAAAGCATCGACGGGTAACATATGATATTATAAACATGAATACCTTGACCAAAAAACTACAAATTATTTCAATACCAAATTTCATCGAAATACGTACAGCGGTTATTGGTTGTTTCTTCCCCATGTAAACTTCCACCCCTTTTGCATCCGCTTACGGGAATTTCCGAGATAAAACTATTTTATCTAAATCGATTCTGCGGTTAATAATTCCCTATACAAATTTCCAACTGAAAACTATCCTTTGTCCTTTCTTGAGACCCCTACTATACCAAATTTCATCTTTATCAGTTCAGCGGTAAAAAAAATCCTCATACCAACTTCCAACCCCCTTTTCACCCCCACAAGGGTTTATTTTCGGGATGAAAACTATTCTGTAGTTTCTCGGGACTCAAATTATCTCCATACTAATTTCTATTAAAAATTCTCCATACAAATTTTCAACTCCCTCTTCAGCTTTATTATTTGTATAGATAGATAGTTTTTATTGAAAGTACCTTTCAGGCTTCACTTCCATTATTTTCTTCAAATTTTTTGGACCTACGGTTCTAAAGTAAGATGGAGGGGGGGGGGGCTTTTTTGGGGGGGCTTTATCCTTTGTCCTTTCTCGAGACCAATATTATCTCTATACCAATTTTCATCTAAATCAGTTCAGCGGTAAAAAAATCCTCATACCAACTTCCAACCCCCTTTTCACCCCCACAAGGGTTTGAAAACTATCCTATGACGTTTCTTGAGACTCACATTATCTCCATACTCATTTCTATCTAAATCGTTTCAGCGGTTAAAAAATCTCAATACAAATTTTCAACCCCATTTTCACCCCCACCAGGGTTGATTTTCGGGATTAAAACTATATATTATCCTTTCCCGGGACTCAAACTATCTCTATACAAAATTTCATCAAAATCCGTTCAGCCGTTTTCACGTGATGCGCGGTCAAATAAACAGACAAACAGATAAACAGACAAAAACTCAAAAATTTGTTGGAACGTGTTCTGTTATCGATTCTAAATATCCCCAGCCAACTTTTTTTCGATTATCTTCCATGTACACTTTCGACCCTCTTTAGCTTTATTATATGTATAGATAGTTGAGTAACTTTAATCTCCCGGTGGATTGTGCCGGTGCCCACCCGGCAGCAGCGGCGGCGCCGGTCGGGTGGGTACCAGCACCTGAGTGAACTGTAATATTGTATGACAATCCACTTTAGCATGTACGTCAATTAAAAAAAAAGCGATCATAACATCTCCATCTTAAAGTATGCGCTAGTAGTTCGGTCTAAAATTTCATTAAAAAAAGGGGTAATCTACAAATACACAACGAAGGGTCTCTCGTCATGTGCCAATTTATTAGCAGAGCAAGCTACTCGTATTAATTGATAGGATTATTTTAATTATTATTATGTGTTTGTTTTTACCATATCTCGCGACCATGGGGTCCTGTACCTTTGGAAGGCATGGGTGGAGCCGAAGCCAACAGCGCATAGGTCAGATAGATACCATCTCCGAACGCACAACATGATACACTCAGAGATGGTCCCCGCCAGGTGCAAAGACTATTGGAGTGAGAAGTGCTGCGATGGGAACTAAGGTCATAGGCTATTGTTTTGAATGTTGGATGGACTGGATATCGGGCTATGGGAGGAGACTAGCGGACACCTGCCGTGACAACCTATGTATGTATTATTATATTTATATATATGTATTTGTATAATCTATACCAATACGTTACGTATTTATTAACACTACCAATAGTATCTAGGTTTAGTAACTTTTCCGTAGTTTTGCCGTCATGTACAAGTAATGTACAAATGTTTGTCTACCATGTCTGACCGATTTCTCTCAGTTGCTTAAAGGTTAGCTGGAAGAGATCCCTTGAAGGGATAAGTTCGCCTTTGTACACACTCACTATATTTTTGTTGTTCATGTATTTGTTTTGTGCAATAATAGTAGTTTATCTACACTCATACTGTAAGGCCCGGTTCGCACGAGAGCTTTTTCAACGGGCGTTAAAAAAACGTTTAAATAGAACAAATTGAAAACCTTGTATTTATTCACACGAAGGCGGTTTTAAAACGTGGCGCTTTTTTATCGAGCACTGTTCGATTTTCGACGTTGGGCGTTGGACGTTAAATCGAATTGAGCATACGGAACCGCCAACGTCGGGTTATAACGCAACGCTATTTTAACTCTCGTGCGAACGAGGTCTAAGTACTCTAAAATGCGTTCAAAAACCGTAGACAATGACAAGCATTACAACAAACGATTTAACTATGATAAGTTTCTTATCTGCGGCAGTAACGTAATTTTAACTATGCATGCTCATTTATTGTTAAGCAATGAGTTTCAAATTTGGAACATCGAATTTGATAACATAATGTTACCGCCATGGCCAACTCGATTGGTCCCGCGCGAGCGCCGGCACAATCGAGTAGGCCATGACGGTACAATGGCGGTCATTCTATGGTTTCCGAACAATTAATTTAATATATATAATATGAGTGTAGATAAAGCAGTGTATGCAACTGTACGTAATTAGGCCTTAAAACACTCGTGTGATCTTATTATGAAATTCGCCTGCGGCTCATTTCATAAAACCACACTCATGTTTTAAGGACCCTTATTACGTAACCGTTACATAAACTACTATTATGTAACTGTTACGTAATAAGGGTATGGCGGTAAGGGCCATGGCGGTAACATTATGTTATCAAATTCGATGTTCCAAATTTGAAACCCATTGCTTAACAATATTTGAGCATGCATAGTTAAAATTACGTTACTGCCGCAGATAAGAAACTTATCATAGTTAAATCGTTTGTTGTAATGCTTGTCATTGTCTACGGTTTTTGAACGCATTTTAGAGTACTTACAGTATGAGTGTAGATAAAGTGTTTTACTACTACTACTACTACTACAATCAGTTTCAAAATTGTAAGAGACAGGTGGTGACTCGCCAACTCATTGAGCGGGCCCTGCAATGGCCGCACGCAGAGTGCGACAACAGAGCAACACTTGAGAGTGGCTGTGAGGTTGTAGAGAGGTGAGTCTGCGGTAGCCAGATCCCGGTAATCCGTTCAGCAGGCCGCCGTCGTTATGACATTTTACACTTCCAGCCTGGAGCATAGGTCCCGCTCTTGCGACTCCACTCTGGCCGGCCAGTTAAGGCAAGCACAGTGGCGAGGGCCAGATGGAAAGGGCCCTCTGGAGGTTAGGGGTCCGCGGTGTCGCCACTCACCGTCAGCTCGCCACAAGCTGCCCCCGCGGGGTTATTATTATTATTATTTGTAAGCAGGCAAGCAGTTGTAATAACTGAATTAATAAAGTTTTCTTTCAGTTTTTCATTTGTTTGAAAATTTCCTTCCCAGTTAGCGCCTTTGTTTATATTTCAGCTTTAGCTTTTATTTCAGAGTTTTAAACCTGGTTTTTGTTACATCTTCCTTCGGAGCCGTCAGTCAATCCACGGACCTGAGTTACAATAATAAAGTTATATAACTAGTAGTCCACTACGAACTGACAACTCGCGATTTATTTGCAAACAAAATGACCAATATAACAAGACCCTTACGAAGATCGTTTCGCGCTTTCTAGCTCTAGAACCCCTTGATCGACCCTGTTCATAAACGAACGCTCAAATTGTACTTATCTCTGCTAAAACCTCACCAACTTTCATAAAGATCAGAAAAACGATACTAAAGTTATCACGGAACAACTATTTAAAATCAAAAAGCCATCGAAATGTACAGACGTCTAGGTAGCCAGCTGACAATTCCGTTGTGCCCGAAGTTGTCTGTAAGAACTTCACTTCGTTTACGCTCCGCTCGTTCGAAAATGTGGCAGTGCAGGGAAAAGATCCCACTTAGTCGATATGGAGTTATTAAGTACCTATTTCTTGAAACTACACAATTAACGCTGCATTAGTGAAAGAACGAAGTTTGTTTGTTATTTGACACGTTAACGTTAACGTTAACGAAGTTATTTGACAGCACTTTACATACATTTCCAAACACTTTGTATACCAGGAGCTATCAGATTACTTCACTCAATGCAGAATTCTACTTCTAATGTGCTCAGCCGAGCTCTATACGAATAATTGGTCAAAAATATGTGTACACAACCTTAATACAAAAAAGGTTGTGTTCATATATTTTGGTACAATTAATCACATAGATATTGGAGACCTCGACTGTACCATCAAAGTAGAACCTTTCATTAAACTCGTCTACAAATAAAGAAAAAAAAACGCTAGTCAGTCTCAGTAACAACATTATGATGTGATTTGTGAAAACGTTGAAATCATAATTGTGCATCCTCGTCATGTTTTTTCCCTAGGTGTCCTGCATTTCGAAAACAAATTAATGGCGTACGTAATTCACTCATATACAGTTCAGTACCCAGTAAAAGAGTGTTTAAATAAAAAAAGTAACTGACACAAGGCTTCGCAGGTTGATAACAAGTGCGCGTATTTTTTGGACAACAAAATGCAAACCCTCGCGATAGCTCGTGTAAATCCGCATGAAATATTGATACAGTTTCGTGTAAACGTGTAACATATGCGGTAATTTAAGCCACCTGCCGGCGGCCGCGACTCGCGCGATCCTCTCTGCTATGCACCACTTTTGAACTGCTTACCTACCTTATGTGCTTTCCTACTATGCTTACTAAATATTAGGTTTATTATTTTTTGATAGAGATTTATGTCGTACTATCGAAGTTTGACTCAGCGTGTGTAGAGGAGCGTCAGCTTTATGTAACTTAGAAGTTGTAACCTCGTATGGTTTACGACTTCGGCTACTGAATGTCTCAAGTAGTCTCAACGAAATTTGATTTACTTGATACTATTACACTCGTTCATTAGCGTAAATAAAATATTGAAGGTTTTAGATAGTTGTTAATGTAATGTAAATTATGTAGTCAATTTCTGGTGTCTTATTTTCATTTAGTATAATCCACTTGATGCTTGATATCGAGGTGCCATTACGAAAAACAATATGTCTACGTATTGCCACGGCACAACACTTTTGGTCACCTTTGCGGTTAATTGGTATTATTAATTGCTAATTTTCATATACCGGTGACTCTGACTTCTAATTCGAGGTATTCTTTAAAGGACCTAATACTAGAATTAATTTGCAACAAATAAGTCCATATATAATAGGGACTAGTAGGTACTGGGGTAGTTTTTTGACTCCCAGTTAATACTGGGGGTCGAACGTACCTGGTTAACGAGATAATAAACTACGTTTCTACTGACGCCTACAACTTAGGTAGGTACGTAATGACCTGGGTCCGTTATTTCGTTTTTCTTGATTTAAACAAGCAATCAATATGTTCAACACTTTTTTCAAGCTGTTACATTTCTACAGTTTTAACCATTATTTGTACAATAAATGTATTATAATAGTAGTTTATGTAATTAACTGTTACATAATAAGGCCTAATTACGTACAGTTGCATACACTGCTTTATCTATACTCATATTATATCCTAAATGAAGTGTTCGGAAACCATAGAATGACCGCCATTGCACCGCCATGAATCCCATTGCACCGCCATGAATCCCATGGCCAACTTGATTGTACCGGCAGTCGCGCGGACGCGTGCCGTTGGTCGGGAAGGAGGACAGGATTTACATTATGTTATCAAATTCGATGTTCGGAATTTGAAACTCATAACGTATCAATATATGAGCATGTAAATTTAAAATTACGTTACTGCCACAGATAAAAAGCTTATCATAGTAAAATCGGTTGTGGTAATGCTAGCCATTGCCTACCTTTTTTGAACACGTTTTAGGAGACTTACAATGTGAGTGTAGATAAACATTTTAAATGGTCATATCTACTTCGTGCAGCTACATAAGTATACCCACTTAAGACCTTTATGTATCAAATAATGATGATTCTGTGCCATAATTATTTTACAGGATAACAGAACGTTCACTAAACTTCAAGATTATCGTAATAAAAAAATATGCTATGTTTGTAATTAATAGTACATTACTGCAGAGACCAGTAAGTAAGCTTTCCTGGCTGAGTATTTAGTAGCCGTCCGAGTCGAAGACGAGGACGGCTACAATACGAAGCCAGGTAAGCTGATTACGGTCGAAGCATGTATAGTGCTTTTCTCAAACATGTAAGGAAATAAAATTACTTGTTTAAAGCTTCAGTTACTGGCTGAGTGATTTAATGTTGTATGAAAATCCTTTACGTACGTCGCGCTGAACCTGCCTTGGAATAGAGTCCCTACTGGTCTCTAATTACTAACGTAACAGGAACATTTCCGAGCATGTTTGAGAAATAGTACATTACTGCAGAGACCAGTAAGTAAGCTTTCCTGGCTGAGTATTTAGTAGCCGTCCGAGTCGAAGACGAGGACGGCTACAATACAAAGCCAGGTAAGCTGATTACGGTCGAAGCATGTATAGTGCTTTTCTCAAACATGTAAGGAAATAAAATTACTTGTTTAGTGCTTCAGTTACTGGCTGAGTGATTTAATGTTGTATGAAAATCCTTTACGTACGTCGCGCTGAACCTGCCTTGGAATAGAGTCCCTACTGGTCTCTAATTACTAACGTAACAGGAACATTTCCGAGCATGTTTGAGAAAAATCAATTATTCGAAAAGTTTTTTGTAGTATTTGTTGTAAATGAAGTCTAGTATTAGCTCCTTGAAGGAATAAATCTAATTAGAAGTCACCCGGTATGTAACAAACTTAGTACTTAAAAATATCATTGTATCAAGTTACCATGCCCTAAAATTAAAAGATAATGGGAGATCAAGTAGTATAATATGAAAAAAGACAAATTACAAAACATCTAGGTACTAAAAGTACATACTTAACTTACACCGAGATTTTAAGCAGTACGATACATCACTCGCCAAGAGGAATCGCTCAAGTCCCTCTAATAGAATTATTTGCACTGGCGCGGCCTCGTTTAGCAGTATCCGACACAAGGGCCGGCGTGCCTCCTCCTATTTGCTCTCGCGTATTTACAAAAACATTTACACTGCCCCTACATTCTCACGTATTGGTTTAGGATAGATGTACAAAGATAGGAGCTACTTACGATTATTAGCCGTAGTAAAATCATACAAAGTATAGGTACCTAAATATTTCTGAACGTTTTTTTTCGTAATTTTGTAATTGTACAATTATTAGAATGGCACTAAGGTGGGCTTATATCAATTAGAGAATTAATATGGCAAAGAAGAAATGAATTCCTGCTCAAATATATTGGCTTTCTGTCTTACGAGTAGGATCTACCTGAAATACTCTTGAAAATGTTTATAATTAGTCCCGACCTCCTCGCTACCTCACGCCTTGGCCGTAATTTATTAGCCGCCCTTAAAGTTGCAAATATTTCCTATCCACTTATTCAATTGACTTACTCCGAATTGCTTTAATTATTGATATCATTAATTTACTTAAATGCTGCTATTAAAAACCGGTGTCGAGTGTTTTGTCGGATTTAATAGGTAAAATGTCGCTGGGTGGAGTTGCAGAGGCCACTAGTAAGGCAATCATCTAATGAATGCTTCCGGGCAGATAAGCTTCGATTAAATGGTCTCTTTATTGCCAAAGGAAAGGCGCGTCCCTTTATGTGCACATTGAGATATCCGATACACGTGCACGGCTACCACTAAGATTTCTAACTGATATCATTGCTTTCGGAAAGGATTGCTTGTCT
The DNA here is from genome assembly GCA_947086415.1 of Pammene aurita. NCBI lineage: Eukaryota > Metazoa > Arthropoda > Insecta > Lepidoptera > Tortricidae > Pammene > Pammene aurita. The sequence continues at coordinate 24,667,227 of OX352292.1, forward strand.
GCGTTTTCTTCTTTTTAATTTAGTGTAACTAATTTGATTGCACGTGTTGAGTTGAATGACAACATCACAAATGCTTATTGATTGTTTCTCCATTTTGGAATTCACGGGCCTTTTCCCGGTCTTTTTATAGGTTTGCTTCATACAGATCCAACACGTAGTTGCCCTTAGAAAAGTTTTGCCACTGTGCCAAGTCGCGACTTATGCATATTTCACTTGGACCCTGTGAGCATGTAGCTCTGACGGGTCCCTTCTGGAGGGCTAATTAAGGCAAGCCGGAGCCGAATACACACCGGAGATGCAGCGGTACTTAAAGAGTTGTAAAAAAGGCTTCAATTATAAATTGTAATTTGTCGCGATCTACGCTCTTGTGTCACCGCCATGGCATAAAAGGGAGCTGAAATAGAGATCTACTTACCATCTTAGGTGCCTCTTAACAAGAATAAATATTCTTCACAGTTCAAAATAAACTTCGAATATAAAACCTATCCAAAACGATTATTAGGTAATTGCAAGTTAAACACATATTTTGATTTTAACTACGCAATGCCTATTAATAATTAAATAATTATACATGTTAATTTACAGTAGGTATCTGTCGATAAGAATATTTAAGTATCCGGTTAGGCTAGATGTTCGTGTGTATAGGTAACGCTTACAATTTATCGCCTGCATATCCTTTCAGCGGTAGATAATGACCGCAGTAAAACGTTTAAGCACGGAATAACTGCTGCTGGAAGCCGTTATTACAATATTATGAATGGCTTCCCCCACGGCGCTGCCTCTTGCCCGTAGACACTTCGAAGCCTCTTGTGTTCGTACTCACTACACTGTTTGCTGAAACGTGTTTGATCTTTACAACTCCTTCTTTTGGCCGACTGTTATTTTATAATTTCACTTAAGTTATGGTGTAGATTCTACTTAACCTCAGTAGGGTAACTTAGTTTCTTTATCTAAATAACCTGTTCGCTAGTAGCTTTTATTGTACTGCATATATTGTAGTACTGAAAACTTGAAAATTAAACTAGAATAGAGATAAGTGCAAATTTAAAAATAAAAATACAAGAGGACGCCTGCGATACGTTGCTATTATTAACCCACCTGGTTTGATCACGTCAGCTCTCTTATTTGAAGTGCTTTCTAAATTTCATATAAATGAAATGGAGGGATATTTAGACCTAAATATTCAAAAAACCTGCATATTAGTACCGATTTAGCTAATTTATAGATAAGTAAGTAGATAAATCTGTTTATGAAATCTAGCACTCTCATTTAGAGCCATTTTAGTAAGTTATGCGAAATTATATCCTCCAAGTGATAATAAGGCACTTGCCATAGGTAGCTAAGAGTACAGCTAATGATTCGCTGAAACATAATGCGCAGTATAATTCATTTCAAAATCTCATTTATTTGATAATCTATCAAAACACAGTTTTATATTGTCAGTACAAAAAAAAAAAAAAATAATAGTGTACCCCTCACTTTTCATTAAATTGTCGAAAGGGCCTCTGCGCGTTGGCTTCGGTTCCGCATATGCCTCCCAAAGGTCCGGAACACAATTGTTCCGTGGTCGAGAAAGACATACAAATAAATAATAATAATAAAATAATTACTAAACTAGAAACCTATTATAGTTTTATTCCTAGTAAGATGGTAAACTAGGAATATGATTATAATACGTATTATACGGCATATAACTATATCCCTAGGGATAAAACTATACCTCCGCCGCACCACCGCACTCCTACCTACAATTATTTCACTAAACTTAATCCACTAATATAACTATGTATATCACTAAACTAAAGGCGTATTATAGTTATATTCCTAGTAAGATAGTAATGAATCGCTTTCGTATAACTATGTTACGACATATAGGTAATTATATCCCTAGGGTTATAACTATATAACGGCTTTATCTATCGTACTGCGACATATGCATATCAATTTAAACATTCCCCGGAAGCTTAAAAAGACAGCGAGTCTATAAAATTGTTTGTAACAGTGAAATTACTTCGGAATTGGATGCGTAAACAAAGCGATTTAACATCAATTTGGGGTAAATACAGTGGGAAGACACGAGGTTGAGTTGTGTGCGCGGTCCCTAATTACACATTGCATCATTCTTGTGTAAGCGATTTTCGCTCACAAATTGATTTACTTAAGTCTAAGGCGCTCCACACACTTGATCTGAATTCTGAAATCATCAATTCATAGACAAGTGTCTATGGTTGCGGAGATTTGTTTATGGTATAGCTGTATTTTTGTATGGAGGACAAAGATAAATTTTGGCAACCATAGAATTGTCTATGAATTGATGAATTTAGATTATGTATTTATTTATTTATTTAATCTTTATTGCACAATACAAGAAAGTACAAATGGCGGAATTTAGATTATGTGTGTGGGGGCGCCTTAAACTGGGCGTTATTTGTGGTCGAGTTTAGTGAAAGGTCCAACTTTGTCGGTAAACATATGGTACCAGTGTTGGCCGTTAATTTCAATTAGAATTGAAAATTGATCAATGAGACTGAAGATTAATTCGGTAACTAATCAATTACACTAATCATCAATTTTTACTAACGTTAGTTCGCATTGACTTCGTGACGTCGTTAATTACACTAACCGTCAATAAGAAGTAACCTGTTACACTAACTGTGTACACTAACGTCTTGAAAATTTAATAAGATTAACAGTTAATTAGATTAACGTTAGTGTAACTAAATTAATCCTGTCTTGTACTAATAATTAATGTTAAAACTGCAACTCGGGTATGGAAGTTGGGAACAATATCACAAGATGGAGCTCATGCTGGACCCTGGGGACCCCTACTGGATCTCGGGTTTGGCGCAACATAGACTCATGCTGTTTGGGCTCATTCGACTTGTACTGATGAGCAGATGGTACCGGTATCAAAATCTGGAGCTCATGCTGGACCCTGGGGATCCCCACTGGATCTTGGGTTTGGCGCATCATAGACTCATGCTGTTTGGGCTCATTCGACTTGTACTGATGCGCAAATGGTACCGGTATCAAAATCTGGAGCTAATGCTGGACCCTGGGGATCCCTACTGGATTTCGGGTTTGGTGCATCATAGACTCATGATTAAAATCTGGAGCTAATGCTGGACCCTGGGGATCCCTACTGGATCTCGGGTTTGGCGCATCATAGACTCATGCTGTTTGGGCTCATTCGACTTGTACTGATGAGCAGATGGTACCCGTATCAAAATCTAGAGCTCATGCTGGACCCTGGGTATTCCTAATGGATGTAGGGTTTGGCGCATCATAGACTCATGCTGTTTGGGCTCATTCGACTCAAACTCAAACTCAGACTAGTCTGAGTCTGAGTCTGAGTCTGAGTTTGAGTCTGAGTCTGAGTCTGAGTCTGAGTCTGAGTTTAAGTTACAGTACAAGTCGAATGAACCCAAACAGCATAAGTCTATGATGCGCCAAACCCGAGATCCAGTAGGAATCCCCAGGGTCCAGCATGAGCTCCAGATTTTGATACCGGTACCATCTGCTCATCAGTACAAGTCGAATGAGCCCAAACCGCATGAGTCTATGATGCGCCAAGCCCGAGATCCAGTAGGGATCCCCAGGGTCCAGCATGAGCTCCAGATTTTGATACCGGTACCATCTGCTCATCAGTACAAGTCGAATGAGCCCAAACAGAATGAGTCTATGATGCGCCAAACCCGAGATCCAGTAGGGATCCCCAGCGTCCAGCATGAGCTCCAGATTTTGATAACGGTACCATCTGCCCATCAGTACAAGTCGAATGAGCCCAAACAGCATGAGTCTATGATGCGCCAAACCCGAGATCAAGTAGGGATCCCCAGGGTCCAGCATGACCTCCATTAGGATACCGGTCCCATTGCTTATTAATACAAGCCCCCGAGTCCGGATTCAAAATCGAAACAAAAATCAAAACCACGTAGCTTTACCTAAATCTGCGTTTAGTTAGGTTAATTATTAATGTCAATTATGTATTCAATCTACACTAAAAATTATATTAATGGGTTAAATTTTTGAGAAAGACTAAAAATTAAATATCTTCAATTATTAGTTATTCGCAAAGGATTAACACGTTAGTTACAATTAATTTTAATTCTAATTGAAATCAATTTGCATTAAACTATTAGTGTTCCATTTTAACTAACGTGTTTCAATCTGTAATTTTTCATTTTCAATTACACTAATGTTTGGCGAACACTGTATGGTACACATAGAGACTTCATTCTTTCACATCAAATGATAGCTCATATTGTGTATTTTTAGGAAAAACTAATAACTCCATATCGACAAAATTAGACCTTTTTCCCTGCACCGACATATTTATTATTACTCACTTATTTGCTTTTTCGCGCTCTACGCAAATGTTGTTGATGGTTCACACATTTTCTTAAAGGTTCTCTTCTCTGAAATAAAAGATAACGCTTTTAAGTAGGTACATACTTATAATTGTTTTTTCTTATTTGAGTCCTAAGTGCTGTTAAAATAGTGTATCTGTATCTTAACTTTGCGATGTCTACAGGAAAGACACAAATGCAATTAGCGTAGCGTAGAACATACCATAGAAAAACCCGCACGGACGCTCTCCGGACGGACTCCAAACTATGAGAAATCCGGGAAAATGCCGAACCTCTTTGTCCATTTTAACATGGGACCAGGAGCGTAGTGACCTAAAACGGCGCCCAGGGCGCGCATCCAAACTTCGCCCCTTTGTTTTTTTTTTTTGTTGGATATTTACAAATTGACTGTATGTAATGGACCGTAATAACTAATATGCCAGGAACAAATTTCGTGACCAATCACGTCCCCGACCTAAGCGATAACTTGTGAAGTGCTTAAGGGCGATGTATAATGAAGCCTCGTGAAGGTTTGCTGCCCCTTGGTGGGCTAAGGAACGGTAGCTATTTAATCACTCAAAAATTGACCTCGCATCCCAATGGAAAATTTATCAGATGATAATTTAGATGCTTTTATATACATGAAAAAATTACAACCGACTGTATCGTGGTGAAAATACCATCGATGGTCATATGAACATACGGAGTTCATGCTATTTTGCCATAATGCTAAATAGCTGATGCTATTTTCACCACCAAATAGTCGGCTGATGATTTTTAGGGTTCCTGTCCGTCTGTTACAGATTCAATTTCCTCATAAGCTACTGGACCGATTTAGCAAAAATTTTGTATACATATGGAAATCCCAAGGAATTTCTAAAATAATTTCACTTAGAAACGTGCCACTTGGTGCCACGTAAAATTCAAAAAAATACTGTTTTTTTATTGACTTTGTCGAAAGTAGACGCTAATTTGTCTACTAGCCTATACTAAACAAAAGTTTTTTTAACTCTTAATTGAAGAATTTCATATTTTCCGCAAGTGGAAGTGACATAAATAGTTTTTTTTCATATTTATCAATTTTATTATATTTTTCGAGGCACTCCCATTGTGTTATTTGCTATGAAAGATGATGGACGTATTTTTTTCAGAATTATTAAACAAGTTTTAGAGGTCACTACCGCATGCGGAAAATTTGTAATGACTAATGACTTATACGTGACCGAAAAATGTATGGAAAACTATCACTTCCCAAACAATTTTTCCCATTGTTTCATTTGGCAGAATCATCAGATGGCAAAATATCGTTTCGCATACCTATTTTTTGCATATTTTTATTTGGCATACTAACCTAACCTATGCCAAAAAAAAAATCCGGCCAAATAAAACTATAAAAAACATTAATTTGGTAAACGTTGGTATGCTAACTAAACGTTATGCGATAAGTTGTTTGGAAAATGAAATTGGACGAAAGAATTTTCGGTGAAATGGCAGTACACAGAAAAAAACATTATTAAAATTGAGTGATGTACGGAACGGAACTCTTCGTTTTCCGGAAGCAACCACCAATTTGGTACGCAGAGATAGCACCGATATTACTACGCAATGAGCATTTAAATATTTTTCTTCTATAAAGTTACGTCAGGTACATTCGGGTTCATAATTGCATACCCAATTTATTAATGAATTCATTCATAAATTGGGTATTGATCCAGTAACTTTATACAATCATCGTGTGCGTCAAATCTGGTAGATCTGATTTTTTTGCAGACTTGTTTGTGATGTTGGCCCAATAAATAATCCAAGTTTGTGACCTCGAGCGCCGAACGCAACTTCGTCAAAAAACGAATAATCAGATTTATTCAGATTTTGGGGATTATTTAATTTTTCAATTTTGACGATATTTGAAATTTGAATGTCACGGGAAATAGAATCGATTGATGTTTAAGAAAATGTATGTACTTATGTAAAAATCTGCATGTTGCTAATTGTTTGATAGATGTGTCTTTTTAAGCTGAAATACCATTACTCACGAGATTATTCGCATAAGTAATAGTATCATTTCACTAAATAATAAGAATCAAAATTTTACGTCTAAATATTTCGGTTTACAAATTTTGCTAATTGTATGTACCTAGGTATAGTGGGTATTATATATTACTTCGCAGTATATTCAGAAAGAAATGTATGATGAAATCAATGAAATTATTTAAAAAAAAAATTTTCGCCTTGTTTGCCGATTTGGATGGAATTATTTTTCAATACTTAGTTTTTTGCGCCCCCTTCTTGATTGCGCCCAGGGCACGTGCCCTGGCTGCCCCACTACTCACTACGCCACTGCATGGGACTTTCTCTAGATTGATTGTAGAAAGTCATGCATTTTTTAGATGAGACGAATTAACGCCGGGGGCCACGGAACGCAAGCTTCAAGTCTGTGGGCTCGACCTTACCTTATGTTGTTCGGCACTTTCAGCAGACGCCGACAGACACCGACCGCCATATCTTGGACGAGCGTCGAGCGTGCATGACTGGAGCGTGCGTTTCGTGGCCGAAGCGAAAGATGTTCGTGGAAGTTTGGTTCCATTGAAGGTAAGGAACCCTCTATTATGCGTGGTCCGACACGCACTAGGCCGGTTTTTTTTCAACAAACGATCACCTAAGTATCGATTATAAACTGAAATCGTATTGGGTGAATTAAAGAACATTGTAAGTACGTAGTTAAGAATCTGCCATTAGTCAAGAGTCCGGTAACGATTTGAAAACAAAAATCGCTAATAATGAAACAACGCACATGAATTGTATTTGATAAGGTAGCTTGAAGTCTTGTTATTGCAAAAAAATACTTTTTGTATTGTACACAAATATTAGCGGACGCCTAGCCCAGTCGGTAGTGAAGCAGGAGGTCTCGGGTTCGAATCCTGGTAAGGGCATTTATTTGTGTGTTTATCACAGATTGTACCTGAGTTATGTATGTTTTCTATGTATATCTAAGTATTTATCAATATCTATTTATTATATAGATCGTCGTCTAGTACCCACAACACAAGCCTTATTGAGCTTATTGTGGGACTAGGTCGGTTTGTGTAAGATGTCCTATAATATTTATTTTATTTATTATTATTTAATACCTGAAAACGCAATTCTTGTAGAGCTTGTTCAGTGAGGACGATGATTCGTGTAAACTTGTCGCTTGATTATAAACTTATATAGATGTCATATACAAGGGAAAACGTAACCGGTTAAATATTTATTAAAATAAATTGATTTGTTCTTTCAGTTCAGTTTCAGTTGTCTCTTGATTATTATTATTTGTTATGCCCTCCAATATGTTTTATATTATCTGATTAAAGCATAAAGCCAAGTTTATTTCTACATTTTTATTATTATGAAATAATTTATCACATTTCCAAAAACACCATCTAATTTTTCATAAAATTGCTCTAGGTGTACATAAATATGTGCTCTTGTATAAAAAATATGTGTGAAAATGAAAAAAACTGTTCCACTTATTCCTTAAATGACTAATTTTCCAACGTATTTATATATTTTACATACTAGTTTAACACCGCTATAATCAATAAAAATCTTACTGTTTTCACCTCTCGTGAAATAGTTGTTAGATTAAGGGCCTGTTTCACAATCTCCAGATAAACTTATCTGCCAGTTAAAATTATTGCTATCCTTTTCTCCAGTCAAATAAAAGAAAAGGACAGCAAACATTTATCTGACAGATATGCTTTAAGTGGAGATTGTGAAACAGGCCATAAGGTGAATTATTTATAAATGAAACATAAAATCAAAAGTGTTCCAGTTATGCAGTTTAAAAAGAAACTATCTTTCAAAATATTTATACAAACTAATAGTAGTCTATGCGTTACTGTAAAATAGTATCGAAAAGTTGAGCGAAATCGGAATAAAACTTTACCGGACTTTAACGGCTTATGTCTTTGCCATGGCGTGTGCACAACAAATGCCAGCGCGTAGTTGGCGCGCGGCGCACTTCCCCTGCTTTCAGCGCTCGACGACGGCTAGTAATTAGCGAGGCTTTCCTTCCGCGTCCGCTGTACTGCGTGTGTAATATCATACCTATTCATATTACTAATAAGAATCTCTGCGAGTATAGTTAGTTATTTACTTTATTAATAGTAGATAATGAATTCTCAAAAGGAAAAAAAAATTAAATCTTAAGTTATAGGATCACTCGGGCATACCTGGGTGAATCAACTTTTAGGACACCAGTTATAATCCAAAAATTGGGGAATCATCTCCATACTTAAAGCATTCAACCAACTGGTCGCCATTGACAGGCGTTCCCCTCTGCGGCAAAACATGTGACCGGTGGTCATACATACGTCATTCATGGACTGACGTTAACCTGACGTGGCTATTTGTACGTTACGTACGAGTATGGAAGCATAAAATAAGAACTTAAAGCTTTTGAATTTGCGATGCGGCTTTAATATAATTCGTATATGAGAACTAGCTAAGACAAAACTAGGCTTCAATATATTATCCTAAGTTTTACGAAGAAATTATAATTTGAATTGTTATATTTTTTTAAATGTTATTATTACCTACCTGGATTCCAAATTTGAACTTTCTAGGTCATCTGGAACATGGTTAGAGTTTTGGTCTATAGGTCAATACGTCATAAAAATGACGAGTGAAATTTTTGGACGTTAATATCTAATTAACCGTTTGAGGTGTGTTTATGATATGTGGAGAACATATGTATCTCGCAAGTTTCAATACAACTATGCGCCAAAGGAGATCGTCAATTTTTGTTAGGTGATCTGGCCCAGACTATTTAGGACCGTTTGGAATGGTTCTGACCTTTAAAGAATCGTCATAATTTCTAGATCAGGATGTTGGCAAAAATATTGCGAAATCTAATGGGAAAACTGAAAAATCATGCATTTAAAACTTGAATCTGACAAGGACAATATTTGAAAGCGTGCTTGCCTATGATTTATATATTAATGTAAAAAAAGTACAGATTTTTTAAAGATAATGTACAAAAGCGGACTTGAAAACAAAACGGGAATCATGATGAAATAATAAAAAGTAATATTTTGATCGTATTTATAGTTCCTGTATTTCGGTAAACAAAGACGGGTGTCAAACCATCGTTGATACTATTAACTGAACATTCCTAACACCTATTGCGAAGGGATAGGTTTACCACCGTTAAATACGATAGCACTAGTATCTGACATTACAAAATTGAAAAAAAGAAGCGTTTCGTTATCGAAGGAGCATGATATTATGCCATTATGAAACCCACTTTTAATATTCAAACTCCGATCAAAAATGCAAAAATACGCATTTTCAATCTTTAGGCGTTTTAATGCATTCGATTTCTAATTTAAACTTCCGTATTCGTAGGCTTAGATACTATTTTAATATTACAATGTTCTAACTTACCGAACAGTATCAAAACGCAGATTATGTAATGGTATACATTGACAGTGTCAAACCAAAAAACAATCCCGTTTCAGGCCAGGGTGAAGTTAAACTTTATATCAATGCCATAAGGACGTTAACGACTTGTCTTGCTGTATTTTAATCGCGGAAAAAGCAACATAATGTTTATTTATTTAGTATTTCTAATTCCCGTTTCATTTTTTTGCAATATTGCGTCTACTTTAGTAATAAAATGAGTATTTATTTTACATTGCAGTACAAACTGTATACGGTATATATCAGGTGGCCCAGAATTGACGATCTCCTTTGATATGTTTATGTGAAATAGTTTTTGAGTTATGAGGGGGCTAAATGGCTCAAAATGGTTAATGTAATATTAAACACGGGGCTGCTCGCCAGTTGAATGCTCTCCATACCAATGTATGTACCTATTAAAACATTATCTACACCACCTTTTGTAGGGCAATCCGTACAAAAGGTGGTGTAGATAATGTTTTAATAGGTATTGAAAGGCTACAGAGTGGTAATTAAAAATCGAGATTTTAGACCTTATGGGGAGGGGGGGGGGGGGGGGGGCGCCATCTTGGTTTAAAGGTCCAACATTCAGTTTTTTAACCTTGGCGCTTAAACGGTTGTCAATAGAAAGTGTCTATCGAACGTATAAAGCAGATAAAATTGTCTACAATTTTTCCATACACAATAGTCGTAAGTGTTACAAATAAAAAGATAAAGGGGGTGAAAAAAGTATCATTTTTAGGGCTCCGTAACCAAACGGAACTCTTATAGTTTCGTTACGTTCGTCCGTCCCTCAGTCCGTATGTCATATGATACACCCTAAAATTATACTTTTTTTACCACCTGTGTCTTTTTATCTACTTACAGTACAGATCTATTGTATATGGAAAATGTTAGGACATTTTATCTTCTTTATACGTTCCATAGACATACTTACCGACAACCGTATAAGCGTCAAGGTTAAAAAAAAAACGACTTTTGGCATCTTTAAACCAAGATGGCGACCAGCGCTCCGCCCCCCGGTCTAAAATCTAGATTTTAAATTACCAGCTGTCTACCAACACCCATTAAAACATTTTCTACTCCACCTTTTGTAAGGAAAAATGCTCCAATGACTGATCTATTATCCTTTACTTTATAAAAAAATCGGCAAACGACTTTAGGATGATACTACTTAATTACGAAGCTTTTAATTAGACTTCCAAATTAACCGATCACACCTATTAAACTCATCAAATGTTCCTACATTCTCAAATAAAACCGGTAACGCAGAATGAAATGCACACTTTTGATACATCGTGCTCTTTTACGCTACCATACATAAATAATTAAAACATATATAAATTATTTATAATTGTGAACGTATAGACTGAAGTGTTAGCGTTGGTTTGGCTTAACAAACATGTAGACAGAATTGTAAACAACATATCCTATTTGTTTTTTTTATTTATTTGATATTTAGTGGAGCATGTCGACAAATGGCCCTATTCTAAAAGTTGATTCACCCATCTATGTATGCCCGTCCGTCTTTTCGTCTGTCCGTCTATCACAACAAAGCTTCAATTTACGCTTAGTACTCATAATTAAGGTGGCAGTAACATTAAATAATTACATGATAAATAATTTTAAACAAAAAAGAAACGACTTCACTTAGCATAGCATCCACCTTTCCAAAAGCAAATGCTCGAGCTGTAACAAAAACTCAAATCATTATAGGTGTGCCTATAATAGTTGAAGAGTTCCCTCGATTTCTCCAGGATCCCATCATCAAATCCTAACCTGGCTACAATGGGACCAACTGTGAAGTATTTTCAAACAAAAAAAGAATGTTTCAAATCGGTCCAGCCGTCTTCGAATAATCGGTGAACATACATAAAAAAAAATAGCAAAAACAAAGATCCCGACGACTTGATAACCTCCTCCTTCGAAAGGAACTTCTTGAAGTCGGTTGATAATTATCTTCAAGATAATTATCAACCGACACTTAGCAGCTCCACACTGTTTATTAATATTTATTGCACGGTACAACAAAGGTGAACGTAATGCAAGAAGGCAGTCTGTACCGGTCAACCTCCTGATGAAACAGATAAAAAGGCTATCGAGAAACGAGTAATAATTATCAAGACAATTAAAATATGTAATAAATTACTTGCGTATATTTAATTATATATAAAAGAATAGTACTCAGACATCTTAAAAATCTCATACCGAAGTTCGATAAAACATGACGTCATGCGTTATTTGACAAAGCTGCACTTCCCGTGCCTAGTTCCAAAGACGCCCCGGGGCGCCAGTAATTACCCCGTGTTCCTTCCGCGCCCTCTGCGCTGCGAGAGCAGCCTCAGGCTCACTTGTGTGCCTGTATGCATGCCTTCGTTCCACATACGGTTTGTTTGTTATACCGTCAACTAGAAGAAATACTAGTCGAATTAAAATTATTAAACCCGACTGTGGTATCACTTGTTGTTGATTTTTTCATATTGTCCTTTTTACAATTGAGACGAATCTAATGACGCCTCACAGGTGTTAATCGATAATTTGCAGTCGTGTATCCATGCTGACATAAACATGTTGTAGGTTTTACATTCGAGTACTCTTTGCGAAACGAACATTATACCCACAAAACTCATAAAAAGGTTTAAATTACACATCGCTTTCTTGATATGAGCCAAGACATTGTAGCTCTTTAAGAAAATAATTCTATAAGGTACCCCCAAGTGAAAATAATTTACTTTTATTACGTTGAATGCTTCATAATCAGCATAACAAAGAATTTTAATCAGTGTGTTTTCAAGAAATGCATGCATTTACAACGGATCTCCATCGCACAAAGGAGAATTTGTCTAATTTAAAAAACACGTTTCTCGTTCATACTCAGTCATTGTGCTTTAAATTCCTCATAATCCATCCAATTTTGAATAGTCTAGCGGAGATCGGGCGACGGCTTCCCTTGGATTTCAACCCGCTGTTACATTTGCTGAGCTACCCGCGGGCGGGAGGCACGTGCGCCTACCGATAGCGACATTCATCTTAACGGGATGATTTGTATTAAGATTTAATAAGAAAATATTTCCGCTTAGCTTTATAAAATGCTCTCATTTTATAATTAAACGATATTGCTTTTACGACTGCTCTTGAAGGAGTTAAACCCGGTGGCGCTCGCCGTGGTGTGAATGTGTTGCGCATTTAAAAAAAACTCATTACACGCGGCAGCCGCGGCGCGGACGAGTGCCGTCTTTGAAGGCCCATGCCGCCGCCACTGTGGTATTATTCCAGATTATGCCGGCTCCCATACAAATGAAATCTCGCTTAAACCCAGTGCAATTTCGGAACGAGTAAATAAGGCTCAAAAGTTGTTTTACTGCAGTCACTCACACTTTCTGAAATTCCTTTTTAACTTAGGAATGCTATTCGTTACGACGGGTGTTTTACAACTTGGTTCCACTACATTTCTAATATCCAGGAAATTTCAAATGGAGAGCATTACACATAACATGTAACGACATTACACATAAGGCTATTAAGCGAGCACAAGGTCCGTGCTTAGACGGTAATTTAGGCGTAGGTAACTTTATCTGGTCAATGCGAGTTGGGTCTAAGTGTAACAAGAGCGCTCCGAATAACCATTACATATTTAGTTAGTCTGTCCCCGGAGACAGCGCTTGCGGTTCTTGCCATTAGTGCAATTGAGCACTCGGCCGACGCCGCCGCCGACCGCTGTGGGCCCAACAAAGACGCCAATACATGCCGCAGCACCTGCTTCTTATTCATACAAATATCTATCATTATTCATTACGTGGCAACATACACTACGAAGTAGTCTAGGTACTGTAACCAGCGCAACAACTTTGTTGAAAATACCAACGTGAGATTGGAATTAGGTTGTTTGTTGGCATTATCGTTTGGGAGGGATGGCAATATCTATCGTTATACCCTTTGATTATTAAACCAACCGGATGCGAGACGCGCAGTAATTTATATCACAAAAGTCTGCCAATTTCGGAGCGGGGGACGAGGAAATGCACACAAATACTGTTAACACTAATGCATTTTTCATTGAAGTCGCTACACACGCACACGATAAAATTATCAAACACTAGCAAAAAATATAGGTACTCACACAAGTACAAACACAGACACAGACAACTTGTACGTGAACGAGATAATGTCATCTTTAAGTAAACGTAGACAGTGCGAGGAACGCGTCGATAATAATATACTTAAGTATCGATATTTGTGACATTTTCAAGTCAAAGGTACATCATTGTCGGTTGTTAATAGAGTTAATTTTTAAATGATTTTTTTATGGTAACGCCTTATTGACAACCGATAATGATGTACCTTTGACTTGAAAATATCACATTTTATAGTAGATTTATTTATCGTATGCCTACATGTCACTGGGGTAATAGTGGGAAAGCAGATGATGAAGAAAATCCAGTGAGTGCTGCGAGGTCTAGGTAGGACAGTAGAGCTGCCAAGTTTGTAACTCTTTTAGCACCACCCAGGGATCACGTGTAGGGTTGTCTAAGGTGTATCCTATGGACGTAGAAAAAAATTGATCGTAGGTTTGTTATATATTTTTTCACACCACCTGCTCGACAATGCCAAATTATATATCATGCAAACCTCACCGAAAGCAAATCATTATAGCCCTTGGCTTTAGCCGGGTTATAATGTTGTACTAAATCTCATTATAACCCGCTGGTTAATAATGTGATTTCACTTCCCATAGTTCTTATTGTTATGGGCTTAAAGTCTAATTTGGTAAAGTCCGCACGGTGCACAGCCCCGCGACGCCAGCCGGGGCCCGCGCCGCCGCGTCGAACTGATTTGAAAATCGAATTTATTCGGAAAATCGTGCTGGCCACCTTTTTTAAATACCTAAAACAAATGCCGCGAGTGTCATAAGACGCTGCCGTATACGGAGTAAAACTGCAGGTTCTATAAAAATTGAAGATAAAATTTGAATAAAATGGACTAATGTATCAAGAATCAATTTTTAGGGTTCCGTAGCCAAATGGCAAAAAACGGAACCCTTATGGATTCGTCATGTCTGTCTGTATGTCTGTCCATCCGTATGTCACAGCCATTTTACTCGGAAACTATACGACGTATCTGAATAAAATTTACACATAAGGTGTATTTTGTATGCCGCTACTTAGTTATGTAGATTTGAAAAAAAAAAATTAGGGGGGGGGGCGCTCCATACATGTAACTATTTTTTTTTGACTAAATATCAACATGTGACACATCAATGATAGGTCTTTAAAAATAACATTGAGGTTTCTTTGACCATTTTGTGATTAAGTGAATATTTTCTGAAATAATCGCTTCGAAAGTCAGAAAAATTGTGCCCCCCCCCCCTGTAACTTTTTAACCGTAAGTCCAAAAATATGAAAAAAATTGAGGAGATGCGTCTTACCATATACTTTCTACGCAAATTATTTTGAACATTATCGGTTTAGCTATTTTTGAGTTATCTTTATCTCCAAAAAACCATAGGCACCAGATACGACCTTTTGGTATTAGTTTGGTTCCATTGAAGGTACGGAACCCTCCTATGTGTGGTCCGACACGCACCTGGCCGGTTTTTACTTTTGATTTACTTTAATAAAAATCCGTTTCTAGTAGCCTTAGCTATTTTATTGTCTCGCAAGAGGTGAGAAAAGTAGAGTATACTCCTCGGGGATAAAGCTGTTTTTGTCACGGGCGCGCTTGAACCCCTCACTGCACTCAGGACTCAGTCTTAATTCCCTCGCTTCGCTCGGGAATTAACTCATAAACCCCTCGCTGCGCTCGGGATTAAAATCTGGAGTCCTTCGTTACGTTCAGGATTCAATATTGCGCCCGTGACATAAAACAGTGCTTTATCCCCTTGGTGTACAATCTACTATTGTTTCTTTACCACGTATAAGGTTTAGCTATTGATAAAATTATAATGTTAAGTTGTGATTAAATATCATGTTTTTCTACCAGCATATTACTTACAATGTTAGTATTCTACGTAAGTGAGTTTGCCTATTTGTTCAGGACAAATCTTGCAATGTACTGATTTAAACTTACACGATTTTCACTCATTATTTTGTCAAAAACGGGACTTAATCGCGTACACTTACTTTTATTATTTCCCTGACGTTTCGAGCGTGCCGTAACGCTCGTGGTCGCAGGCAGACTGGCGAGAAATTGTATCAGCATCTCCTAGCTGCGCGGGTTTTTCGAACTACCCGCAGTTGGTCTCGATTATGCACATTCACGCAAGGGTTGTCACTTTGCCTACACACAACACTCACGACATCTGGTGGTTTGCAAATGCAAGTATTTTCACGCTTACATTTGCTGATCACTGGATTCCACGAAGACGAGATCCCCTGTCCCTCGTTCTGGTTGAAATTTTTATGCTTTCTAATTTCAATAGCCTCCCGTAATTTCCTGCTATAACGAAGACGTTCTATGGAGAGGACTTCTGGATTATGGAGCTCAATCCAGTGGTTTGGTCCAGATTCCAACAAATGTTCGGCTACAGCAGACCTGTTTATTTGCCGATTTTTGACTGCTGTGATATGTTCCCTGACCCTTTCCGCTATTGTGCGTTTGGTTTCCCCAATATAGGAACTACCACAGCTACAATCAGTCTTGTAAACGCCCGGTGTTTGATAAGGGATAACATCCTTAGCTGACCTTAAATGCCGCGACACCTTGGATAACGGCATGTATACGGTTTGTATAGAGTACTTCCTTAGTACTGTACCTACTTTGTCCGTCACTCCTTTGACATAAGGCAAAAATGCCGATCGTCTTGCAACATCCGGATGCTTCCTTCCCGGTTTCCATCTGGATTGCCTACTGTCCACCCTGTACCCATTCCGCCTAAGGACCTCCTGAATATGTGACATCTCACTCTCTAAAAATTCAGGGTCACAAAGATCATGTGCTCTGTTCCTTAGGGAATTCACTACTGACAGTAGATGGCGAGGGTGATGGTGAGACAGAGCGTTAATATACCTGTCTGTGTGTGTGGGCTTCCTGTAGACAGTGTGCGCCAGGGATCCATCCATTCGACCTATCACTTCTGTATTCACAGCTTTATTTACACAGCTGTATTTTTAAGACAAATTTCAATAATTTAAAAGTCGATTAAACTATGTTTAGAAATCATTTAATAACAACACACACACAGACACACTGCTTTTTTAACAGAGCAATGCTTTACAATTATGGCTGTATGCCGAATGGGTCTCTGCCTAACCCACGGAGTATCCTTTAAGTGTATTGCCAATGACAATGAATGACATAATGGCGGATGTATTTCTGCCGCACTGGAGTCGATTACACTTGTTTGCAATATTTCACTTACCTCCCTCGATATAATCGTGTTCATAATTGCATACCCAATTTATGCAGAGCCAAGTTTAAAAATTACCCTAAAGCAGATGTAGTACCATTAAGTGGCAACACTTTTTGGTTGACAATATTTTTTAGTTTTTTGCTAATTTCGTGCACTATTTGATGATATTTAGACGTAATTATACTTAGAGATGAAAAGAAACGTTATCCTTCTGTAAACTAGATAATTCAGATCTTTTCTTACATGAAAACACGCAGCAATTCGGCATTTTTACCATAGATCGTTCCGCGCTGACTGACATTCATTGAATGGCGTTTGACGCGCGACAACTAGTTTTATATAACCGCTACGACCAGTGGTCTTGTAGTTTTGACAGAGGGGGACGCCTGACAATTACCACTCCATTGGTTTATTTCTCTGAGGTTATACCTATACTATAATAAATAATAAAGTTGGCTATATGTTTAAAGTCCAGTGACACCTCTCTAACCCCAGCCCCCGCACCGGTTTTGCCCTTGAGCCATCTTTGATGTCGCTTTTTATGGGGGCCCATCTCGCGGAGGGCAAGTCACCGTATGCTGGAAATAAAATTGGATTCCGTTTTATTAGGCAGGCGTCTAGCTTCGGCTCCGTATGCGCCTCCATACCAACTCGAAGACATACAAATAAAAATAATTATAAAACTGTCTTAAAGGGCCGGGGCGTATCTATATCCGTATATCAGTGCCTACTAGGCCGGTAATACACGTTTTCCGGCCTCTGATGTAATGTAACAAATTTTTTTCTTTTCCAGTGCAAAAACATATTTTCTGTCGCTTGATTCAACATCAACAACCTTTGTAGAGCTTATAAATCGATCAATAAATGCGGATTACGGTGCAACGCACTTAAATTAATGAATTTCGTGAAACGAGTTTGTCGTTTTTATAGAAAAACAATCACGTTACCCTGATGTTCGCAACGTGTTCGATCACTAATCACAATAGAGTGGAAAAATAATTGGAAACGTATCACGTTTCGCCGCCTCGTATAGATGCAGATGAGCCGACTATTTGTCTTGCCTGATGGCTGGGGTTTGATTAAACCGTGAAACATTTAGCGTAGCCCACCGCCGCCGACCCGCAAGTGCAGCCTTCACGCGAACGGCACATCGCCATTCAGCCGATGCTCATTCTTTAACTCGATTTACTGTAACAGGATACAGAGTATCTTAAATAAATGTATATGACACTAAGTAGAGACTTAGTGTTTTTAAGCAATAGTTGGGGCCGTATTCTAACTTTAAAACACGTATTGACACGTTCCAACTTTAATACAACTCCAATGCATTAACAACGCAATACAACTACGGCATAAACATCTGAATCAGAAATATCTGAATTAGCTTGAGAAATATTCCAACGCAACTCCAATACAAGTTCAATATTGGTTGAATGTTTGTTGTGTGTTGGAGTTATGTTTGAAATAGGTTGTATTTTTATTGTACTGTTAATGTATTTTTAAATTAGAATCCGGCTGAAGAGAAACGAGTGTCAAAAACCACATTAAGTGCAATGTGATAGTTTACTTGGAGGATAATGTATTAGAATGCATGCTGACTTGACTAGTTTTGTAATAAGCAAATTTTACACTTTTTTCTGCTAAACTGCCATAACTATCGACGTTTCACTTGTAGCTTTTATTTTGTCGCAGGAATATTCAACAAACGATAGGATTTACATATATACTAAATTTATGGTTTGTGTAATATAGATTAAACAATTACGTATAGATATTTTTGCAACAGTAGAGGGTAATTCCTCGCATAGTGATTAGAGCAGATAAATGACGGACATTACTTATAATTAATGTTTAGGTGGTCGTAATCGCATCGCGTAAAGTGGCGGCGCCATTACTTCACAGCTGCTGTTACCGAAATATTGCCCAAAACACCATTTTCCGCTACGGATGATTTTCTCTTTGCCACTTTTTACATGAAAATATTAAAAGTAAGAAAAAATCCTTGTTATTTGGTTACGTTAAAGTCTGTAAGTACTAGAAATATTAACATAGTGACGTATTTCAGAAACAGAGGGAATCAACTTAGATTTACGAATTTCATTCAAATTCGTAATTAGTTCAACATTGTTTTTCAGACGTGAGAAATCATAATTACCTTTCATTGAGATTTACAACGCAGGTTTCGTTCACCTACCACAGATTTCCTTATTTCTTAGTTACTACCTAAAGGTGCCGTATTCTAATTTTAAAATACATAAACAACACGTTAGAAACAATCTATGTCCAACATAACTCCAACACACAACAAATAACCAACCATATAATTGAAGTTAAAATTCTGTTATTTCTGATTTAGATGTTTAGGCGCTACCCAGCTGTATTGAATTGTAATGCATTGGAGTTGTATTGAAGTTGGATCGTATCTAAGCGTGTTTTAAAGTTAGAATACGGCCCCTAGACGTAGGTACTTAAATCTATTTTTAAACAATTGCGCAATGAACACGACGAAACACACACAAGAGCTCAAAGAGGACCCAGTGTGTTAACGCTAAGGGACCCTATTGTTCCTTTAGCCGTCAATACAGTGAATCCTCCTTTTTGTAAAGGGTCGGCAACGCGCATGTGACAGTGACCTCTGAAGTTTCAGGCGTCCATAAGCTACGGTAGCTGCTTACCATCAGGCGGGCCGTGTGTTTGTTTGCCACCGTCGTGGTATAAAAAAAAACTTTCCGAGATATTTGCTGAAATGAGTTCTTGACGTTTACAACATTAGAATTAAAATGCAAGAAGACACTTATATTTAGAAGTATTAGAACAATGCCAAAAAAACAAATCGTATGTCCTGTAAAAGCAGTCAATATTAAGAGGGTGTGTCGATGGAGATGTCACAATTTCCTGCACTTAACAGCGCGGAAGCAATTTTGACGACTCATCAAACGACGGACACCGATCGAAGTCGCTTCGTCGCCTATCATTAGTTTACTACCAACGGCGAAATGTACTCTATTTTACAATAAACTTTAACAACGAATAATTAATTGTCTTTACAGTGTAAGTAAGTAGTTTAGGGGAACTCCCTAATGTCGAAATCTTAATGTCAAAAAACCAACCAAGTGCGTGTCGGACCACGTGCGTGTAGGAGGGTTCCGTACCTTCAATGGGATAAGAACCAAACTAATACCAAAAGGTCGTATCTGACGCCTATGGAAGAAGTTTTTTGGAGATAACTCAAAAATGGCTGAACCGATAATGTTCAAAACAATTTTCGTATATGATAAGGCGCATCTCCTCAATGTTTTTCATATTTTTTGGACTTTTGAAAAGTTACGGGGAGCGAAGCGATTATTTCAGAAAATATTCATTTATTTACAAAATGGTGAAAGAAACCTCAATGTTATTTTTAAAGACCTATCGAATGATGTGTCACATGTTGATATTTGGTAAAACATTTTTTTTTGTATTTTGTTACATGTATGGAGCCTCCCCCCCCTAAAAATATTTTTTTTTGTAAATTCAACTACATAACTAAGTAATAGCGGCATACAAAATACACCTTATGTGTAAAATTTATTCAGACACGTCTTATAGTTTCCGAGTAAAATGGCTGTGACATACGGACGGACAGACAGACAGACAGACATGACGAATCCATAAGGGTTCCGTTTTTTGCCATTTGGCTACGGGAACCTAAAAATGAAAAGGCGTTCAAAGAACTCATTCCTTTCAAGGCGAAGCGGAGTAGTCTACAACAAAAGTGAACAAATCGCCGGTTGATTCCGCGGCGCCAGAGACGACGGGCGTTCGTCATCAAAGTTTGGGAATTGTGGCCATCTGCCGCGCGCCGCTCGCTCTCAGATTACCGCCGAGAGCTTCATTTAATCGTTTTATTAATACGCCGACAAATCGTTTACTGCTACCGACTCCGCTCCAGACCATGTTTTACATTCAAATAAGGTTTTTGATTGTGTTCATGGCTATTTAATACAGCGGTTGAATAATATTTATTTGTGCATTTAGAATGATAACTTTCAAGCATTAGATAAAAGTTGTACGGATATTATGAGTAGGCAATAGCATAATATTACTAAATTTTACTCAGTCTATACCTACCGCAATAACGGCAAAACAGCGTACGATAATCGGACTAGCAGCCTATTTAGGTTTGCAACCTTAGCGGACAACTCGGATTCAGTCTAGTAGTACAAAATAGGTAATAGAATAGCCTCTCTTTACGCTGTTAGTTGCCGCTTATTGCATGCATTTTGCCTAATATGCCATGCAAAGAAATTGGCTACCGGCCCTTAAAATATTCCAAGCAAGTCCGGAGCGGGCAGCGCAGCGCGTGCAGTCTCGCCAGTTATTAGGGCCCGTAAATAATAACTATTAAAAGCTTCCCTGCCTGTTTTATTTACAGACTACGTGAACAGGCTCTATATAAATTATTGCTGAAGCTTTAGTCTGTATCATGCATAACTGAGAGCCGATGTTGGTTATTGATACTACTAGAGATTTTGTTAATATTTTCATTTCAATAATATAATCTTAAATTTAACAGTATATTAACATAACATAAACTCATCATTATTTTTTTGCATGTTTTAAAGTGGGACATTTCACTCACACAATAGTTTGTTATTAAATCAAATACAAACATTGAAAACATCGAAAAAAATAATCAACCCAGTTGCACTTGAACCAACATCGATACGCCTTGCCGGGGCTCGATCGCTTTACCAATTAAGCTATGGGTCAAGTAACTGAGCTGACGAAATTTTCAATACCTTCAATCATGTTTTTACGTTTTTTGGATCTACATCGGCTTTACAGCTATCGGAAGCGACATCTAGGTGCTAACCGCGGACACTATCGCAAGTGTCAAAACGAAAATATACATGGCGTTGCGTTCAAATCATAATTATTGCATCTTAATAATTATGAGTTGAACATTTCGTCAGCTCAGTTACTTGACCCATAGCTTAATTGGTAAAGGCCCATTTACACATTTATTAGAGTTAAGTGCGAGTTCATACATTTGTTACTAAACACAACTAGAAAATGTATGGACTCGCACTTAACACTAATCAATGTGTAAATGTACCTTAAAGCGATAGAGCCCCAGGCGTATCGATGTTGTTTCAAGTCCAACTGGGTTGATTATTATTCTTTTTTGTTTTTCAATGTTTTTTAAGGTTTATTTTTGATTGTAGAACAAACTATAAATATTAACTGTCTTTAGAAAATTATGTAGAAACAAACATAGTTTTGGGTTATTGCAAAATTGTAGATGTTTGTTTCTCAAGTATTTTAAATTTTACTTGCAGCACATAAATAACAAAGTCAAATCTGTGTATGATCTGATTAGAGTACCATCGCACTTAATTTTTCATATTCTTTATCCGGAAATTCACGAGTTGTAGGTATTTATAAAATACCGATACACTCATAACAGTAAACCTGAAATGTCTCGACTATTATGATATGACGTTGCTTATGTAAGCGCGCGGCGGCGCATTGCAAAATTGACACCCATGTCCGATGCCATTGCTCCTGATTGGATTAGGTTTGAAACGCCGTCGGTGCACCGATGCAGAGCTCAAACGTAAAATTTTACGTGACCACTTTCCAAATGTCGACTTTCGGGATGCGATTGCGTATTTCTGCCTTCTCAGAGCTTTGATCGCTCGTGTACGCCAGCGTATTATTTAAATCGTCGCATGCAATAAAGATACTCGCGTAAGCAATGATGGTATACTAGAAAATTATTACTTACACCATTGACAAAACTAAATAAGATTGCACAACTAATCTAATCTATGTCTAATCAACTAATGTATCTAATTTTATCAATATAAGTTGGGTACGGGTAAGGAGTTCAACAGGGTACTTGTGTCGAATTCATAGGCAATGAAAGTATTTACTGGTTTTGGATCTCAAAACCTTCTACGAACGACGAATTGATTGTTATCAAAATTTTCTTATAATATTATTACTAAATCAATTCCGTGAAATTAGAAAGGGTTGTGAAATGATAATACCTAAATGTTTTTTTAAAGTGTACCATCGGGTTCATAATTGCATACCCAGTTTATCAATGAATTCATTCATAAATTGGGTATGCAATTATGAACCCGGTAGTACATAAAAATCGCTCCTTTTAACTATCGAAAAATGCAATACGAGATCAAAAACTACGTATGATATGAACATTTTGTACAGTATAGAATGTAAGTTTAAGTAGCCTATAGGCGGGTTGCAGCGAGCAGGCCGGGCATTACGGACGCTTGATCCTCTTACCTTGATGGTACACTACTATTGAACTGTTTTCGGTCCAGTATAGACTGCATAGACCGGAATTCTATCATTATTGAAGGAGGGCTTTATTAACGACGTATATGTTTAATAGGAAAAGTAAGAAGTGTTGCTTGAATTGAACAATTTTTAGGTTGAGAACCCTTATCAGCTACGGATAGGGTAGGAACGATTGTTCCTAGATACCTACTTAGTCGGATAATATGATCACAAATCACAAGCGACAGAGTATTTTACCTAGGTAGCATTAATATGTGAAAATCTAAATTATACTGTTATACCTACCTACTTATGGAAACAGTTAACAGTATGGCAAATTTTCTCTGTATGAAGAAATAATAATCGAGAACAATGCGGTGAAGAAACTTGGAAAGCCTATTAGTGAGAGTCCCGGCGGGTGGCGTGCAAGTATTATGAAACGTTGACTCCTAATATAGTTGATAATTATTACCAGTTATTATTTGGACCTTTGCTAACCCATACAAGGCGGAACCTCTACTTTATTTTTTAGAAAAACATGTTTACATTTTTCTTAGCTTGTAGGTACTTGATATTGCGTAGAGTTGTAGACCTATATATTTAACGTAGTCTACTTCTAATTCGGAATGGCTTCATTAGATTCAACAGTTTATTACTATAATTTAAGTATAATACTAACAATTATTGGACCATGATGTTCTCTATAATAAAAAAACATGACAAATTAGGACAGTAAATCGACAAATAAGTTAATTGGTAACCTAACCTAACCAATTACCCACATTATTTTAATTTTATGCGATCTCTAATGATATATATGTAGTGCAGTAAAACACTTCTATAATTGCATTAACACGTTTAATTTTGAAGATAAAGTAAATTATTTAAAATTAGCAACAATAATCAGAATATTTAAAATTAGCACTTCACATAAAAATGACGATAACGGTATCTATATAAAGATATTTCGCATTCAATAACTTCCTTAGTGGTTAGAATGTTATTAAATTACAAGAATCAGAATATTTAATATTAGCACTTCACATAAAAATGACGATAACTGTATCTATATAAGGATATTTCACATTCAATAGTTACCTTAGTATCGTAAACGTCTACTTTCCACACAAAAGGAAAATAAAAAGGATGGAGTACTACTTAGCAAAACTGGTAAGTACAAATAAAGACTCGGCTGGTAATTTGGCTGCAGGAAAATAATGGATTAATGAGGCGGGTGATATGGATGGTGACAGATGATTCGCTGGCTGAACGTAGCCTAAATTAAAGAGCCAGGTCTTTGTACGCCCGTCAAACGAGGCAATTAGAATTTTGGGAATATTTTAGCAAAACAACAAAAAAAAGCTATTATGGCACAAAAACACTGGATACAAAAAAAAGGAATCGGATTTACAACGTTTTAAAAAAAATGTAAATAATATGATATTCTCGAAAGACAGGATAGCTAAAACTGTAGTTGAATTTGAATAGAGTTCGTGGGCAAGCGTCCCCTTTGGTTTAGGCGGACCCAACAGCTCGCTGAACTCTCTTTCTCACTTGGAGATGTAGAGGTCCACAGGGTCCTCTAAGTATGAAAAATAGGAAAATAACTTTAAAGGCTGATAGAGCTTCATTTGTAAGCTTTTACATGATATTTTCATGAGTAAAGTTCATGAAAAAATGAAAAATAAATGATTCACATAGTATGTATGAGGGTGGAGGCTCACCTTATTACATATTGGTTTTATTTTAGTATGTAAGAAAAGATCAAGTTAATGATCTGACAAAGGAAATAAAATATATGGAAGTATATAAGCATCATTGTGTTTTATTAGCAACCATACATACCTGAACTTTAATGATAAGCTATTATCATTGCTTTCAGCAACTGAGAATATTTGGAAAATATAAAACCTGAAATCTTTACTAGGATTTCTCACAGTTTTCGATAAATTATATTATGTTTAAATATAATTATATTTATATTATTACTTATTTTTGCATTATTGCATAAGCAATTGATACCATAGAGTTTTGCTAAAATATTGTTCACCGTTGATTGGCAAGGTTTTGAAACATTCATGATCTTGGTCTATAAATTATGTATTTTGCATAGTTGTATTTTAGATAGAAATAATGGTTATTATTATTATTATTTGGGTATTTAAAATGGCATTTTGACCATAAGTGGCATTCATATGTAATTTATATATGCAGCTTGTGTAGATATTTAATGTATGTTTTAGTTTTCACAGGAACAGAGGCTATGAATAACAACTTAACGGGATAAGTATGCAACATTTTGGGTAATTATTATCTGAAATATCCGTTTGTACCATTTGCAGTGGACAAACAGTAATTTGGTTACCGCACTAGATTTGTCATAAAGTTTTAGCAATCTTGTGATTGATTCTTTCAATGGGGGATATATTATTAGGTAAAATTAAACTCATAGGATGGCAGGAGGTTGTATATAAAGTATGTTCTAGAAATATTTACTTCATTCTTAAGATATGTGCTAAGTACAAAAATATATGATTTACTAAAGACATTTTATGACATAGTAAAAACTGTTAGTAACATAGACAGGATGTTTTACCCACTTAGAAATTAGTATTTTGATTACAAATTACTTTATCATCAGTTTCTTATGTTTTCATTGTGAGAATACCTAGGGATGGAAATGACCGACAACTGAGAAGATTGTTCGTTAAGTAATGATGAAAATTGATGCTTTTAATAGGATTTTCGAGATGAAATGTAGTTTATTGTATAGAATAAATGTATTATTGATAATTTATTCAATAACAAAAAGTAGTATCTAATAATATTTAAGATTTGTCTGAAAATTTGTCCAAATGGAGAGGTTATGTTTTTAGTTAAGTATTGTTAGAAATCGATACTTAAATTAAAGGGAAAGTAATTAAAGCTATACTGCAGCAAGTATATTAACGAAATTGAACGAATTAAGCGTGAAAAAGCTAAGAACTTACCTTTTCATCCAAAATCGATTTTGGGAATATTATATAAAAACTCGCATTATGAAGTTAAATAACGGAAATAAATAAAGTTGGGAGCTTTGTTTTAATAAAACATAACGAGTTCGATTCGGTAAAACGCTAAAATAAACAAATTGTATGATCGAAAATTGTCGTAAAAATATTGTTAGGATTTTAAAATTACTGGTGTTTGATGGAATTCTAGGCTAGTATTAGCTCATAAACGTGTGGAAAACACAAATTTGATCAAAACAAATAAAGGAAAGTGATGAAAATTAGGATAAAAAGCGAATTTTCTTATAAAAGATATATTGGTATTTTACAGAATAAATACGCAGTAAATCCGATAGGATCTGGTCATAATATATGCAGAAAAATTATCTTCATCATAAATTATATAAATACACCTTAGGAAATACTTACTTTTCTTTGAATTAAAGAAAATCGTTTTCTTAGAGGTTAGGTTTTCCAAAAAGGGTAGGGCGCTCATAGGAACTTGTTTCTTATAGAAGTATGTAGCGTAGGGATCTTAAGAATCAAATTGGTATACAAAGATGTATTGGCATTTTATGGGGAAAATAGATATTAATACTTACAGGGGCTTATTGAATCATACGCGGGGCTATTGTTTTCATCTATTTTCATATAAATTTTCATTGGAAATTGCATAATTGGATAGATATTCAAGAAAAACATTCCCAATGGGGGGTAGGAGATTATCGAACTAGGTCACTTAAGTATAGGAATTTGGTCTTTAAAGTAGTATGAACAAAAGGATCAATAAGGTTCAAATTAGATCAAATCCGAGAAATATTGTCGGCCCAGATGGTGGTCGAAAGCATACCAAACTCGACTAATACGCCGCAAGCAATCTTATTGGACGAATCGATACGGAATTTTTATTACTATATAAGGGAAGGGCGTACGGTAGGGAATGACTTTGCCTTCGACCAGAGATCTACGAGCACTTTGACTCCGTCCTGAGATCTACGAACACCTTGCCTCTAACCTGACTACGGGACTACGGAACGACTGGACTTCTGCTGCCAACGTGAGCTAGAAGCATATCCTGAACCACGAGACTCCGACTTCTGTCTACAAGCCAAGCTGCAAGCACCGAGGCCCCGCCCTGAGCTGCCAATAGGACCAGCAAAAGAAGTCTAATTTGGTGAGGCAAAATTTATTCACTTTAATGATAAAATTTATTTCTTTTCTGTGTATTCTCTTTAGGCCTTGGAGTTGAGTAAGTGCTTTTAATTGACTGTTATATTATGAACATTTTCCTTATCTCTGTGGTTCGTGCATTTAATTTATGTGAAATTTGGTTGAATTATTATATGCAATATATATATACGCGTACGGAATTCATCGGAGTATGCGGAAACATTTTACGAATTTAACGAAATATGGATGGATGCGTTTATCCTATATTGCGTATGCGTTATCTTTTTATACGGTTGCGGAATGCGTTATATTTCTATATGGTTTGTGGATGCGTTTATCCTATATCCTATATTGCGTATGCGTTATAAATTTATACGTTTTGCGAATTTTATTGCGGAATGCGTGATACTTTTATGTTTTGCGGTTGCGGCATATGAATTTAATTGAGTATATATTAAGACGTTTACCCTATTTTGGGAACGAATTTTAGCGTGTCTTACGTACCTGATTTATGAATTTAAAAGATTGTGTTCTCTATTATACTTGCGGTACATATGCTTTGGTAAATAAGCATTGGCTTGGACTAAAGTAATTATTACTTGTGTGATTGTAACATTATTTATGTATGACAGTGAAACCGACATTAACCATTGAACAATTATGTTCATTCTTCATAACCACTACCTTGATCCTTCTATGAAGGAGCCTATTTATATAACTGAAATTATTTATTACTTTTAAGCTGAAATAAGGCATCTAACCTTGTACCAACATAGAGTTGTAAAACAAAAATATTATGAAAATTTTAACAATGTTCTCTGACATAGTGAGACTTGTACCTTATCGCCATTCACAATAATTAATGAATAAATATTATCATATTGTTGGAAATACAATTATTGGTAAAGAGAAAGCCACTACAATAAAGTATTGAAATTCAACTGAGAGATTGAGTCGTGCTGGAGTGAGTTATGGGGATCCATATCAACTACAACTGAACGAAAATAGTTCATAAGTTAATTCAGGCTTTCAATTCAATAGTGTACATCATCTGTAAAATTTGATAATTAGATGAAGAGTTTGGTAGTTAGAAGCAATGCCCTACTCTACGTACAATACTATTTGCCTATCCTTGAAGTTTGAATTAGCATAACTGCCTAACACGACATATTTCTATGATTTATTTCGGCATGACCACAGTCCCTTTGGTTGAATTTTAGATTTAATTTTGATTTAATTAATTAGCTAGGCATCTCAGAGGTTTTCTTGGCGTTTCTTTCCTCTGGTGTGTAGGTTACGAAACGTTGATAGCTTCACTTAATAAAGTTATTAGTAGAGAAAATAATAACACAAAATAAAAATATATAAAAAAAATGTAGACAGGTTCTGAGCTAATAATCCCCAACGCACGGATTACAGGCGTGTAGATAAGGGAAAACCTTTCACACATCAGCTACCCATCCTAACTTTTGTTTAAATACTTGCCAAATTATATCTAATCAAAATATTCAGAAAAAACAACTAATTAGAAAAGTTGTTACTGCCTGGATTCGTTAACATTAGCGCTTGTAGGCGTAGGGGTTAAATAAAAAAAAACTATATTTGCTTATAGTAAAAAAAAAAAATATTCAAATAAGACAAGAGATCATTACATCGTCAATAACAAAATTTTACAAGTTAATTTGCTATCATTAATCTTTACCACAAATGTTGGGAAGACTTTGTCTATATGGAAACTACCGAATAGCCTTTTCTTTTACAGATATCCTCACACCATCATACAGCTTTATCACTAAGACCCCGCATCAACAACTTGAACTTATAACCGAAAATTTAATTTACTAATTAATTTTATATACCTATTTACTTAATATCTTTTCCTTGTTAAGTACCATTTATAGGAAATAAAGTTTAAAATAAATATCCTTGTTTTTGTTTCAACAACCTCTTTATCAGTCTCCTAAAAATTACCGGGTTACTACATAACTAGGGATCTGCCACTAAACTTTCACGTGCCATTGTTAGGAAAAACCGCTGGGATTGTCTGACAAATCATGTTTATATAGGAAATTAGATTATTGGGGTTGTAGTACTTAACGCAGGGTTGTAGTGTTCCTTTCAGGAGGTAAGTATGCGTAGTCATCAGAGCTTAGGGAAAATTTTAGTATTACTGGGTTTCAGACGGGGTAGAGGGTTTCCTTCATAGAGAGCCACTTTGGCTTTCTAAGCTTTTCAGTTTCAGCTTTCTAAGTTGTACCGTCGTTTAGTAGCTTCCAATAGCTGCTCTAGCTTATAGCTTAAAGAAATTTTATTTATTTAGGAACGACAGGCGCGTTTCTCTTCAGAGAGCCCGCTGGATGCGGGCTCTAATTCTCCGACGACGGTGAAGAATCACGCGGAACACGCGGCGGTTGCAGACCGTCTCGCCGGTCCGGCACCCACAAGCGACTTCCGGAGTCCTTCCGGCTCAGGCGGTCCCACTGGTGGCCTTTTTGTCCGGCAACGTATTTGGTTTTTAAAAATAATTTGTATTTAATTCAATAATATATTAGCACTTGCTATATAATGTTCGAACGCAAAGATCTAGAGAAATAGATCGCACTTCAACACGTTGCAACTAAGCAAATTATAGCAAAACCCTCAGACGAAACCAGAATATGTTTTTTCTTTAAAAATCTCCTCGCCCATCTGACACACTCCATCAAAATCAACTTTTTCCTTTTTTGACAATCTGGAATACCTCAAAAATTCATATTCAAAATTAGCGCGAATATTATCTCAATTTATACCTGCCAGTCGTGTATCTCAAAATGCGGACTGATATTTTTTTTTTTTTTTTTTTTTATTTTTATTATTTAAATTAGTTACACAGTATAACAGTTAAAAACTAAGGCACTGCGAAACTACAGAATAAAACTAAGTACAATATTAAAGTAGTAAAAAATTAAAACAGATAAGCAGTAGGCATACACAATTCAAACAGTAGACGGTCGTACATCCATCTTTTCGCAAAACCTCAAACATTCATCACGCACTACATTCCACCTGTCGGCAAACAGATCACACACAGGTGCTGATGCTAAGAGCCCATTCAGAAGGTGCAAGGTGCGGACCAGAGGGGATTGCTCACGAAACACAGTTCGAGAGAACGGCTCTGCCAGCAGAACACGGTCACGAGGTCGAAGCTCGATTCTCGTCAAGGAGGGGACGGAAAGTCGTACTAATTGCGCCGCCAATTCCAAACAATCAGACTCCCCGCGTAAAATGCTGCATGTTGTGGTGAGAAGGGCAGAGTTTCGCCTTACCTCGAGGGAGTTAAAACCCAAGACACCCAGTAAGAATTTGGTTGGGTATAAAAACGGATAGTACCCGTACAATTTCTTGTACAGGAACCGTAAAAATACTTTTTGAACTCGCTCCAGAAGCAAGATGTATGAGGCTTCATAGGGGTTCCAGACAACGGATGCAGACTCCAATTTACTTCTCACTAGAGCACAATAGAGAAGTTTTATGGCTCCAATATCATGAAAATCCCTAGCATTTCTTATAACGAAGCCAAGCCTCTTGTAGCAGTCACGTGCCAAAGATTTCAAGTGCTCACGAAAGTTGAGGTGGGAATCAAGGGTGACTCCTAGATCCCGAATGGTATTGACACGAGCTACAGTTTCTGCACCTAAGAGATACTCATAGTGAAGTGGATCCTGAGCTCTACTGAAGGACATGACGGCACATTTGGCTATGTTAAAAGCCAACCTATTATTGATGCTCCACTGGTAAACACTGTTTACGTCCTCCTGAAGAGATAGGCAGTCAGACATCTCTTGCACACCATAAATTATTTTCAGGTCATCGGCATACAGCAAGCATCTAGCCGACCTAAGGACTGATGCAAGATCATCGACCATGATCCCAAAAAGCAACGGGCCCAGTACTGAGCCCTGGCTGACACCCGAGCGAGTCAAATAAGTATTCGAGACGAAGCATCCGTGTTGCACATACTGCAGCCTATTACGCAAGTAGCTGCTGAAGAATTTTAGCAACTTCGGTGAAAATCCGATATTGCATAATTTGCACAGCAGCACATCATTGTCCACCCGATCAAAGGCTTTCTTAAAGTCATAGTACAAAACGTCTACTTGTATACCTTGATCTAGATGGTCTGAGATTGAGTCAACAAGAGTCAACAGATTTGTTTCGACTGAACGCCGAGGTCTAAAACCATGCTGGGAGTCACAAAGAAACGGCTTTATTTGTGGAGCTACTAGACTTTTTATGATGGACTCAAAAAGCTTAGCTGTAGCCGAGAGGATGGCTATAGGTCGATATTCCTCAACACAGGTGGAATTATTGGATTTTGGAATAGGCCTCACCCTTGTGACTTTCCATAGGTTTGGATATTGCCCTGTATCTAGGGCCATCTACCTGCAATGCCGTGAATCACAATGTACGCTTTTTTATATATCAACCGCAACCTAGCCTTATACCTCCCTTAGACACAGAAGTTCTAAAGAAAGTCGACAGATGTCGTACGATAAACGTAGCGTCATGCTACAGCATCTCCCTACCAAACAAAGAAACAAACAAACAACAACACAAGAAAACTAACCCCAAGCAACAAAAAAAACACAACTTAATGCTAAGGCCAAAAAAGGTACAACAAGAGAACCCTAAACGAATTCTAAAAAAAACAAAACCAACCAGTTATTAACATTACCCCTAAAGACTAACCTAATAGATTAACAAGATGACAAAACGCCAACCAACGCGTCACGCGGTCCAAGACGTGACGGCCGGGATAGGACAGAAACTGCACCTGGCCACAGACCTTAATCCGTCACGTCGAGTCATCAAATTATACAACCAGGCTATCATAGACCGGGAAAGATAAACGAAGCCTTAAGCACCAACGGTAAAAAAAAGTCAAATCTGGAAAAAGGAGCAAGGAAACGCTTAAACGAAAACAAAAAAACGATAAGAAACGAATCAAGCAAGGATTACCGATAAGGGAAGGGCGGACTAAAGCGCATTTTAGAATTTTGAGAAAACTGAACGGGCCGAAAGAAGAAACTATTTCAAGATATCTTTAATATGATAGGTACCGACGTGCTCGGAATCGGTATCAGCCAGTACATATACCTGTGGAGACACCCGTCTAACCACACGGCACCGAACGAAACGTGGAGCGAATTTACCGCCTCGAAAAGGATCAGCAGAGCCACGCTGGAAGTTCCGGCGCCAAACGATTTGGTCACCAACAATTCTTGGCGAAGAACGATTCGTGTTGAACTTGGCGGCGTTACGATGAAAGGCCAAAGCCATCGAATCAGAAACTTTATCGTACACCTCACGAAGCGTCTGAAGATTCGAAGCGCGTTCCATCCGGCTGAGTCCCACATCTTGATCCACAACCTGATTCTCAACACGTTCACGAATCATTGACAACTCGCGGCCGTACATCAAAAAATTCGGTGTATAAGCAGTAGCCAAATTTATACAAGAGTTTAAATAAAGAGCGACCCGATGTAAATGACCCGACCAACTGCGTCGGTCATTTTCAACTAAAATGCTCAAAGTAGTAATCACGACCTGGTTATATCTCTCCACAACATTCGCTTGTGGCGAATAATATGGGGTATAACACGGACCTGGAATATCGCTCGCCAGGAAATCCAGAAATTGACGACTATGAAAAACTGTAGCGTTGTCACAGAGAATGTTAGTAGGAACACCGTACCGCAAAATAACCTCCGACTCTAATGCCATCGATATTGACCTCGCATTCACCAACTTCAAAGGGACCAACCAAATAAATTTGGTAAAAACGTCAACCAAAGTCAAAATATAACGACAACCATTACGGCTAACCGGTAAAGGACCAATTAAGTCAATGGAAAGAAGATCCATTGGAGCCGCAACACGACGAGGAAATAAGGGAAGTCCACGAGGTTGTGAATTTGCAATTTTATAAGACTTGCAAATCTGACATTCGGAAAGGAACCTCGTAACATCACGGTACATATTCGGCCAGTAGTATAAGTCACGAGCTTTTAAATACGTTTTCATAACACCAGGATGAACGTTGGGAAATCCATTATGAATTTCAACATCCGCCTCTCTAGTCCTTGAAGCAGGAAGAACTATACGCCACGGATTAGGTGCTAAAGGGTTTTCGATAGATACCCTGCGCATTAAGACACCATCCCGAAGAGCAAATGCAGTAAACATTTGAGGATTGTCCAAAACCCCCTGGTAAATTCGTTCATACCAAGGATCTCCAGAAGGATCCATGCCACGCGCGAATGAGATAAGCCCAACTTGAGCGCGGGACAAGGCGTCAGGAACAACATTAAGGACACCTTTTTTATGTTCAATCTCAAAGTTATATTGGGAAATCAAAGTTGCCCAACGAGCCAAGCGCCCGGTAGGATTATCAAGGGTGATCAACCATTTAAGAGCAATATGATCAGTAATGATCTTAAACCTCATTCCATCGAGATACCCGCGGAAATGCTTTATGGAATCAACAACAGCGAGAAGCTCATGTTCGGTTGTCCCGTATCCACGTTCAGCTTTAGTGAATAAACGAGAATAATAAGCAATTGGATGTTCAACGCCGTCCAACTCTTGAGCCAGGACCGAGCCTAAGCCAACCTGGCTAGCGTCACATTGAAGGATAAAAGGTTTCGAAAAATCCGGGCAAGCCATCAACGGAGCGCTCATCAAGGCATCCTTCAATTTAGAAAAAGCTTCACTAGCACTATCGTTCCAATCGATGGGATCACGTCCCTTTCTCTTACCGATAAGTGCCGTCAGAGGAGCAATAATCGAAGAAAAACCATCCACGAAACGGCGATAATACGAACACATACCAATGAAAGCACGTAGAGACTTGGCAGAAGAAGGGGTAGGGTAATCTCTAATAGCTTCTAATTTCTTCGGATAGTTTGAAGACCACGCTCATTGACGATGTAGCCGAGATACTTCAATTCAGACTTACAAAACTCGCACTTATCTAAATTAACCGTAAGACCAGCTTCTTTCAACCTATCACGAACCTTACGAATAAGCCGCATATGACTGTCAAAATCACGAGACACCAAAATCAAATCATCAACATAGCCGAAGATAAAATCCTCAGACTCAGGGGTATATTCAAAATTGACAATCATGTCAGTAAGCCTCTGCATCTCGGACGTAGCGTTGGTTAAACCAAAAGGGAGACGTGCGAACTCAAAGAGGCCCCTTTGGGGTACAATAAAGGCCGTTTTCTCACAACTGGCCTTATCAGCTAAGGGGATTTGCCAAAAGGCGCTCCTAAAATCCAACGAAGTTAGATATTTGGCACCTCGTAGGTTATCAAGGATGTCCTGGACGCACGGGAGAGGGTATGAATCCCTGATGGTAACGCTGTTCAACTTCTTACTGTCCACGCAAAACCTGACACTACCATCTTTCTTGGTAACCATCACCACTGGGGAAGCCCAGGGTGATCGTGAGGGACGAATGACGCCTGACTCTAACATCTTGTCGATCTCTTCGTTGAAAATCTTGAGCTTGACTGGAGATAAGGGATAGTAACGTTGGCGGATGGGCGAACCAACAGTCTCAATCTTATGCGAAAGCCACGAAGTACAACCTAATCCAGCTTTATCAGAAGAAATCTCCTCGAACTCGTCAATAACAGATTGGAGTTTTGATTCCTGCAGTGGTGCAAGCACCGTACGAGGGTGGACATAGCGAACCTCACCTACCCGTGGGACTACGACAAGAACATGATGTGAAGCGACGTAAAGCTTACCTGACAAACCATCACGGAATGCCTTCTTTAAAATGTCAATGAGACCAACAGCATTCCAAAACTCAATTCCTAAAATAAATGCAGTAGGAAGATTACTGCTCACTAGACAGGGGTGCAGAACGCGAATGCCACTAAAAAGAATGGGGACGTCCAAACCGCCTAGAATTTTAATAGGAGAATTGTCGGCGGAGACAACATAAGGCCGGATATCCTCGTGATATGTTATACCGAGCTCCGATAAGAGGGATATATCAATTAGTGAAACCTGAGCACCAGAGTCCAAAAGAGCTCTTACCGAAGAGCCAGCAACTAAAACATCAATAAAAAGTCTATTATCCGGGGAATTATTAATATAAACGGGCGACACCGATGGACCTCTCAGTGCGCCACTTATTCGTTTTTTGACGGACCAGAATTACAACTAGGACAATCGCGTGTGATTGCACCAACACGCTTACACTTGAAGCACACTGCCCCTGAAACGTAAGGACAATTACGATAATTGTGACCAGTTGCATCACACTTCATACACACTATAGAACTGGGTTGACCTACAACTTGAGCACTAATCGGTGCAATAGCCAAACGTGCTGGACGTGAACCTTGAAAGGCTTCAAAATTTTTCGCGACTTCTAACAAACCATCAATATCCCTAACCACGTTAGTTGCAAGACAAGGATGATATCTAGGATTCATTCCATATTTAATAATGTTAAACAGGTTGTCTTCGGAAACCGGTGTACGAAGCTTTGCGTTTAGATCGCGCGCCTGAATAACAAAATCAACCACTGACTGGTTGTCCTTCTGTGATAAAGCGCGAAGTTGGCTCTCAAGCTTGAAATCGAAATCGGCTACGTCGAAGGTTTTAACGAATTCAGACTTTAATTCCGCGTAAGTAAGACCCGGATATCTAATTGCCCTAAAATGTTTCAAGGCA
Source organism: Pammene aurita (assembly GCA_947086415.1). Taxonomy (NCBI): domain Eukaryota; kingdom Metazoa; phylum Arthropoda; class Insecta; order Lepidoptera; family Tortricidae; genus Pammene; species Pammene aurita. The sequence continues at coordinate 24,703,546 of OX352292.1, forward strand.
CTATCTGACAACAATTCATGGAAACGTCTGACAACATATGAAGGATTGACGTTACGCGCCATACCTTCTTCTTCGATTCGAAAGAAAAATTCGCGAACACAAGTGTCCCCGGAAAAGTTCAAGTTCCATTTCGTAAGTGAATAATCTTTGAAAGGAAAAGGCGGGGGAAGTCCGGACATATGCATCACCTGGGGTCGTGGTTCAGAATCAAAAAACTGTTCTTCATCGTTTGCCATTGGATCTAAAATCCTCGGATCGTGCGAGTTTAAAGATAAGTGCGCATGAGGCGTCTCAGCAATTGATCCTTCATTACTTAAGTGCGACATGGCGAAAAGTCGAATGTTGTCTTGCGTTGCAAGTTCAAACAAAACAATAAAGTTAATCGGCCTCAAAATTAAAATCCGAAGTTCGAGTATATCAGTGGTCTAAACCAAGCGCTTAAGTCAAAGAAAGAAAATAACACTCGAAGTCTAAATGCTAAGTTAGAGTTCGAATTAAAAAAAAAAAAAACAAGTTCAGTTTCTGAAAAAAAAAACAAAACGCAAATCATACATTCTATGTCTGACTTACCTGCGAATTCCCTAACGTCTACGGGCTCTAACTACAGGACTCAAACTATGAAATAAGGTATTCGGGATATGTTACGGGTAATTGAGAAAAAGGCATAAGTAAAGGTCAACAGATTAATTCGTTTTTTTTTTAACATACATAAAAGCAATATTTCAATATGACGGAATTCGGGTTAATGATGGGACGTAAGGAGGCAGTAGGCTGAAACAAACTAAAATCAAGGTTAATAGAACCGCGACCGGTCTACGGTCACCGTCTCACAAATCCAAAAAAAAAAAATTAATTACAATTATTAAAAGTAAATCCAGAGATTTTACCTTATCGGGCGCCAATTTGCAGTAAAACACTTCTATAATTGTATTAACACGTTTAATTTTGAAGATAAAGTAAATTATTTAAAATTAGCAACAATAATCAGAATATTTAAAATTAGCACTTCACATAAAAATGACGATAACGGTATCTATATAAAGATATTTCGCATTCAATAACTTCCTTAGTGGTTAGAATGTAATTAAATTACAATAATCAGAATATTTAAAATAGCACTTCACATAAAAATGATGATAACGGTATCTATATAAAGATATTTCACATTCAATAACTTCCTTAGTGGTTAGAATGTAATTAAATTACAAGAATCAGAATATTTAATATTAGCACTTCACATAAAAATGACGATAACTGTATCTATATAAGGATATTTCACATTCAATAGTTACCTTAGTATCGTAAACGTCTACTTTCCACACAAAAGGAAAATAAAAAGGATGGAGTACTAGCAAAACTGGTAAGTACAAATAAAGACTCAGCTGGTAATTTGGCTGCAGGAAAATAATGGATTAATGAGGCGGGTGATATGGATGGTGACAGATGATTCGCTGGCTGAACGTAGCCTAAATTAAAGAGCCAGGTCTTTGTACGCCCGTCAAACGAGGCAATTAGAATTTTGGGAATATTGTAGCAAAACAACAAAAAAAGCTATTATGGCACAAAAACACTGGATACAAAAAAAAGGAATCGGATTTACAACGTTTTTAAAAAAATGTTAATAATATGATATTCTCGAAAGACAGGATGGCTAAAACTGTAGTTGAATTTGAATAGAGTTCGTGGGCAAGCGTCCCCTTTGGTTTAGGCGGACCCAACAGCTCGCTGAACTCTCTTTCTCACTTGGAGAGCCAGCTGGATGCGGGCTCTAATTCTCCGACGACGGTGAAGAATCACGCGGAACACGCGGCGGTTGCAGACCGTCTCGCCGGTCTGGCACCCACAAGCGCCTTCCGGAGTCCTTCCGGCTCAGGCGGTTCCACTGGTGGCCTTTTTGTCCGGCAACGTATTTGGTTTTTAAAAAGAATTTGTATTTAATTCAATAATGTATTAGCACTTGCTATATAATATTTGAACGCAAAGATCTAGAGAAATAGATCGCACTTCAACACGTTGCAACTAAGCAAATTATAGCAAAACCCTCAGACTAAACCAGAATATGTTTTTTCTTTAAAAATCTCCTCGTCCATCTGACACACTCCATCAAAATCAACTTTTTCCTTTTTTGACAATCTGGAATACCTCAAAAATTCATATTCAAAATTAGCGCGAATATTATCTCAATTTATAACTGCCAGTCGTGTATCTCAAAATGCGGACTGATATAAGCGCCATTTACCTGCAATGCCGTGAATCACAATGTACGCTTTTTTATATATCAACCGCAACCTAGCCTTAGACCTCCCTTAGACACAGAAGTTCTAAAGAAAGTCGACAGATGTCGTACGATAAACGTAGCGTCATGCTACAGTAGGTACTATCAAAATAAACTTGTGTCTGATGACATTATTTTGTAGACCTGATCAATATACCGCGTTCAGACGTAGTGGAGGTGGAGGTAAGACATAAATCCAGAAGCAGTAGGTTACCGCTGCAAGACCATTTTTATGTTCCGTACATGTAATCTATATTTTCTTAATGCTCTCGACTTATTCCCGAAGTTAAATTTATGCGCCATTTGCTGCGCCATTCCTCTCCTCGCTGGAATTAGGTACCGACGTAGGCTATATTTAACATAATTTTCTATTTCATAACGTATGAATGAAGTTATTTTAAGCGCATGATATGGCTGTTTACTTTTCTTTATCTTGCTTTTATAAGCGTACATTCATTAAAAAAAATAACGCTTAATAAAATGTGGGTACAAAGGAATGAAAAAAATTGGTGTGAGCAGGTAGGGAAAAGGAAGTTTAGACAATATCCTGCTCTTAAGATGCTGTAACATCCACATCTCATTACCCGAACTTTCAAGAATTATGACTTGGCAAAGTCCTTTATTGGAAATACCTTCACGGGCCTGAAATATTGCTATGTCGTGAAGAGCTTACATTTTTAATTAGAAATTCTTTAGTAAAACCAAGTTTTTACTTGTTACAACGACTTTAATGAAAATACCGTGTCAATGCGTTCTGGGAGTGATCTGGTACCTACATAAAAGGATTCGCAGGTTATTTTTGGGCAATGCAAACTTTTATATCACGTTTTCAATGATAGGTAGTTTGTCGTAGGACGTCTTTTGTCTCTTTTTCACTGAATTCATAGTGACTGCAGATTCAAAACGGCAAAAACGGAACCCTTATATTTTAGTCATGTCGGCCTGTCCATCCGTCCATCTGAATGTCACATCTATTTTACTGCCGCAAACTATAAGTCGTGTATTAAATAGATTTTTAGCTGTTTAGAGGCACAGAATAATATACGAGTAATAGTACATATTACACACTAGAGGTGTGTTTTGTGTGCCGTTACCTTGGAAGAATAATAAGTAAGGAAGCGTAATCAAAGCTCAAAATGTGCTCCACTTTACTGGTGCCAAAGTGGGCGGAGCTTGTGACAGCGGTGCCCTAATGTCATGTCAAACATTTTGAAATTGTCATGTCGTTAAAATATTAGTTTTTTCGTTCCATTAAAATTCGGTAATATATCGGTATTAAAATGCCGGCTTGTGCCGTGCATTGGTGCAGGAGCCACACAGGCGCCAAAGATGGTGATATTTCTTTTCATCAGTAAGTAAATCACGCATAGATATTCTCATACAATACGGACTTGGTCGATGTTATGCAATATAAGTTTTGGAAAAGTAAACATAAAGTATAATGAATGTTCATCTATAAGTATTACCTAGTAGTAATAGCAGTTAGGTTTCCGTTGTTAACAAATAATCTTTTCAGTTTTTTTTTTCGATATACAGTATGAGTCCTTGGAATAAATCTTTATCAATATTATACTACTTTGATAATATCGAAATGTCTCCCTTGTACTCATATATTGGGAATATGAGATACGTACTTAATAAACAATCTGAATATGCCACCTCAGTCGGTTTTACTTACATACTAAATATAATTTAAATTCTGTTATTATGTTTAAAGTTTATTTTTTTTTCAAATCACAATTATTAAGTAAAGTCAACGAAATCGACAAAACAAAACCCTTCCAATTAGTACCTACTATACTCTGGTAAAATCATACCATTCTGGCCGTGCCATTTCTAGTACAACTGACTAATAGGTATGACTCTTATTTTTCATTCATAATGAATGGTATAACTTTATAGCATAGTCTTTAATTATCAAATCTAGAGCAGAGCCCGACTGGGGAACCGGTGAGTAAGGTTGCCAGAGAGCTCAGAGGATGCAGTGTGTTGACGACGGGGGATCCTCTTGTCCCTTTAGCTGTCAACACAGTTCCTCTTTTATATGAAAGCGTCGGCAACGCACATGAGAACACCTCTGGAGTTACAGGCGTCCATAGGCTACGTTAGCTTCTTACCATCAGATGAGCCGTATGCCTGTTTGCTACCGTTGTAGTATAAAAAAATGGATACAAAATGTAAATTTGTCTTTGTATTTTCCTAAGCCTGCTAAAATAAATAGTACACATAAACGAACTCATCCGTTATTTTTTTAGTTCTAAAAAACGAAGAAGCAAAGAGAATTTAAACTATTTATATATTGAAGGTAAGTATGCTATTATTTTCTAGTCTGGTTATAAATAAAGTTAAAAAATAATAGTTTTTTTTTGCCATAGTCAAATTTAATTGCTTAACATTATGTTGCACGAGACCAAGAGGGTCTCCCTAATGTAACGGATTTATAAAATTGTAAAAAAGTTCAAAATCTTTACTATTTTATGTTACTTTATGCTGATTTTGTAGTATGTAAGTCCCTATTTGTAATTAAGCACTTTAATTAAATAAATGAAAGATGAATAGAAGGTTTTCATATTATTCCTTATTCCAAGAACGATTAAATTTACGTATATTACATAAGTAATGAAAAATGCACTAAAAAATAAATGGTTAATTGATTGCAATATTATTTATTATGTGAACCCATCCACGTCAAACTTAGGCGTATTTATTATTCGTTAACTTGACAGTTCAGTTATTTCATTTGAGTATCTCCTGTCCAAATAAACTTCATTGTCAAATTGATTTTGACCACTCAGAACACGCCAACTTTTCTTATTGGTGAAATGGCATGAAACCTTTGCGGAATTAAGGTTAACACAAAAAAATATGCTTAAAGAATGAGTGGGTTGAATGAGTGATTGGTTAATAAGACATAAGTCATTTTAGTTTTATAAACGTGAAAATGGGTCGTGTTTTCACATAAACTTTGCTTGCCTTTACTCGTCTTGATATTGTATGTCGATGGCCGTTACTGAGGTCTGTAGTTGAAAATTGATGTAAAAACATTTTTCCGTAAATTGTCAAATATCAACAAGGCGAAGACAATCAGTCGATAGGCTTTTAAAACATGTCTTTCCAGTTCGTCGTAGCATTTTTAATTAACTAAGTTATTTCAGAAAAAAATTTATTCCGAAAGTGTAGAAAATTATGTCCCGCGAACCAAAAAAAATGTGAAACAGTAAGAAAACGTAAGTTTCAATACTTACATACCTAATGTACATGATTATTTTTGCATGTTTTTTAAAAGTGGGGCATTCCACTTATTTTTTTTCAATGTTTTCAATGTTTGTATTTGATTTAATAACAATAATATACATAGTTTCAAATAAAACTAAAAAAAGAGCTTGTGATTGTTCTTATTTTAAGGTTTATCGTTTAAACGAGTAGTTACGAATTTATCAGGAAATTCAGGAATAAAGGAGACAATAAAAAATGTACTTATTACCTAACTAAGGTAGTATAAAAAAGGATAAATATCATAAATCACTCACAAGTTTTTACGGGCAATCCCTAGTAAACACAAGTTTAACGGCTAACGTAAGAATGTACATTGATAAACTTAAAAAAACGTCGGATTAAGAAACGTTTTGTCAGATTAAGAAAACTAGTTCTTTCTTTGCACTCTTCCCTACATCCTTAGAGCGCTTTCACATTATCCTATCCGATGTCGGATGTAGGATAGGACTACAGGGAAGTAAATATGTGTACTTTTGTATTTCTTCAATCATTTAACTAAACTTTATTACTAAAACAATACGTTCACACAAAAAGGCGGACTTGGCGTTATAAGGCACTCTCTAGCAGCTGCCTTTCTAATCGGGGCCCTCCACACCCGACATCCGATATCGGCGATGCACTTCCGATATCGTTGGGCATGTCGGAACCCCGATAGCTGTCGGACCGATAATCTTTACTTGTGTGCGTGCAAGAGGTGGTATACATTGGCTGTAGTGTGCGTGATGCCGCCGGCGCGGATTTTGAATTTCGAATGCTCGAAATAATCGGACACCAAATTTTAATACGATTTTTTTAGAACACAAACAGCCATGAGATCTAAATATAATAATAATATTATACACCGTGTTTTTTTTGTTTTCCGTTAAATTAGACAGGTTACTAGGGACGTTAATAGAAGTTGCCTGGTATATAGCTTTTTGTTAAATTCGAAAAATTTTTTTTTTTAGTTTTCATACATAATTAATATATTTCACAATGTAAAAGGTCCTTTAGAGTTAACCAAGAGTTAGTGTCAAGTATGTCAAAGCTTGAATTTCATCCATGACAGCACATGCCAAAAAACAGCTTAGTGGTAGTTTGATTGCTTATGAAGTGAGAGGTCGTGGGTTCAAATCCCAATAACGGACCATTTATTTTGTTTTTTTTTTTGTCATGAAGAGTAATTAATTTATTTTGGTTACACTTTATTCACCTTGTTTCTTAGGTTAGGGCTTCTACAACATTTTTATGAATGTAAAATACAAAAGTACATCTAAAATATGCACACACACAAAAACAACTTGAATTGTCTTTCGGCTGACATGATGATGATGATGACATAAAATATTTGAAAAAACCTAGCCTAAATGTTGTTTAAATTATTAATGTGTTTTTAGGGTTCCGTAGTCAACTAGGAACCCTTAAGGTACGAGTTGGCCGCCGACCGCACGCTTCGTGAGGCGGCGACGTGTCGCGGCGACCCTACTGGTTTGTATGTATCTCTATGAAACTCCATTCGTAGCCAGCGACATGAAGCCGGGCGACGCGTCACCGAGCGGCCGGCGCGGCGACGTGAAGCCCGACCGCAGATCAGTAGTGTATCAGTAGTGTCGCCGACGCCGAAGCTACGATACGTCATGCAGTTGGGTTCCAAATCACGACCGCAGCTTCATGAGGCGGCGACGTGAGGCGGCGACGTGTCGCTGCGACACGTCGCCGCCTCACGAAGCGTGCGGTCGGCGGCCAACTCGTACCTTTATAGTTTCGCCATGTCTGTCCGTCCGTCCGTCCGTCCGTCCGTCCGTCCGCGGATAATCTCAGTGACCGTTAGCACTAGAAAGCTGAAATTTGGTACTAATATGTATCTTAATCACACCGACAAAGTGGTAAAATAAAAAGTAGAAAAAAATGTTTTAATAGGGTACCTCCCCTATACGTAAAGTGGGGAGTGATTTTTTTTTTCATTTCAACTCTAACGTGTGATATATTGTTGGATAGGTATTTAAAAATGAATAGGGGCTTACTACAAAAAATTTTTGATAATGTAAATATTTTCGGAATTAATCGCTCCAGAAGTTAAAAAAAATGTGTCCCCCCCCCCTCTAACTTTTGAACCATAAGTTTTAAAAATATGAAAAAAATCTCAAATGTAGAACTTTATAAAAACTTTCTAGGAAAATTATTTTGAAGTTGATAGGTTGAATAGTTTTTGAAAAAAATGACAAAACTACGGAACCCTACACTGAGCGTGGCCCGACACGCTCTTGGCCGGTTATTTTTTATTGTTTGCCCGTTAGAAGCACCGTCCACAATTTCTCTGCTTTGTCTTAAAGGTTGACTGGTAGAGAATGTTTTAATGCATTAAGTCCGCCTGATGTATTTAAGATTTTCTTTTGTGCCGTAAAGTTTAAATAAATAACCTAGAGTACCGCCGGCAACGGGGCAGGGCCAAGGTTGCCGGTGGTTAACGCCGCGGAGAGAGGAACTACAAGACTGTGGGCGCCGTATCCAGAATTACCGCCTTCTGCATCTGACCATTGATCCAACCACAACTCGTAGCGAGAACCTCTTGAGAAGTTGGTGGAGACTCTTTCTGATAATCCTAACTAAAATCATGATCATACATCGTTATCGCGGGAGCAAATACAAAGGTGTTGAAGAATATGTATAACAGAATGTCCGTTTAATATAAACAGAATATTATGCCTACACGTCTTAGCCTCTAAGAAGTTCTTCATATCCAGCACAATGTTTTTGCTAGAAACGATCAATCAAGCTCGACTTGCTCCTTTTCGACGTTCGTTAAAGTGCGTCTTTTTGAGTAGAAATTTCGTTTAACAGAAGATTAATTTTTTATGAAAATTACGAGTACCTAACGTTGATTTTTGAGAAAAAAATACTCTTCGTGTGTCTAAAATAATCCTTTATTAACAAGTCTAGACAAATGGAACTTGAATGAGAAATGTTTGGAATAACATGTGACTGAAGAGGTTGTCGTTAGGATTGCGTGGCTAATCTTTTTAGTATGTACTATAATCAAGTCGATTACGAAGTTTAGATATTAGAAAAAACATCGATAAATTTTGAACTTGTAGGTACAAACGTTTTGACACTACTGTCACTTCTGTTATTTCTTATTTGTCATAATCTTTGACTACTGTCAAATCGTTTTTGCTCCCGCGATAACGACGTATGATCATGATTGTGTGGCCTTTTTAAGAAAGGAATCAAAATCTAAATTATTTAAGTTGTTTAGACCTTACAGTTTCATAGACAGACACACAGAATGAAACTTGTGCTTATGTGTTTGTTTACACATGGTATATCTATGCATTTAGGATTTAAAATATTTAACAGGTTTTCTGATTTCTAATTGTTACAATAAAAGTGACTTTTACAAATGAATACATTTTATTTGATTTTTTAAGTAAGCAATAATAATATTAAATAATGTTTAAAACTCAAATTATCTCCATTTCAATAAACAAAACAATGAACTTTCGACGTATCTCACCAATAATATTAATCAAATTTAATAACAGTTTCACATGTTTTATTAAAAAGACATCAGAAAATAGCACACACCCGGATTGTCTGTTGCTGAACAACATTTTATCAGGTATTTCATTTTATCAACGAACCAACACTATTTGTAAGACGACAAAGTTGAATATCGGAAAAATATTTTTGTGAATGCAGCGACATATTGTAAACTGTTAAAATCTCTTATCTAAACTCATTATCTCTATCTTCAGCCTATCTGCATCCACTAATACAGCATGGTGCACTCGCAAAAATACAAGTAGGTATTCAAAACCTATTGCAATAAGAGAAAAATTACTAATTACTACAGAGAGTTCAAGAAATAACAGTGGTTTTAGTGTAAATGTTGTTCAAAATGGCCACCATCATACTCTAAACATACATTTAACCGAGTTCGTATCTGGCGATTTAAGTTGACATGAGTAGCTCGCATGTCATCGGCTGCTTCTTGTATCCTCTGTAGTAAGATTTCTCGGGTTGCAACAGGTTTAGAATACACTCGGTCTTTTAAAGTGCCCCACACATAAAAATCAAGGGGCGTTAGGTCGGGAGACCTGGCAGGCCAAGCAAGTGTTGGGCTGCCGCGTCCTATCCAACGCCCGGGAAACTGTTCATCTAAATACTGGCGTACAAGACGTGCAAAGTGTGGAGGTGCCCCATCGTGCTGTATCCAATGTGCACGCAGTGTTTCCAACGGCAAATTTTCAAAAAAAATTAAGTCGTGAAGAGACCGTAGAAACTGCAAATAATTTTCACCACTAAGCCTTGCGGGAATTTCGACGGGTCCAATGAGCTGATTGTTTAATATCCCTGCCCACATGTTAACGGAGAACTCGTGCTGAAAGGAAGTTTCCCGGGTAAGTTTCGGGTTGAACTCGGACCAATGGTGAGTATTTTTTGAGTTTACAATTCCCGCTCTTGTAAATTGTGCCTCATCCATCCATAATATTTTACCGACTAACTCTGGATCTTGTACTAAAAGTTCGTTGGTCCGTTGACAAAATGCTATGCGTGAAAAATTATCGTGCGGCAAAAGGCCCTGCACCTTTCGAAAATGGTACGGATGTAGACCATACCGCTTCCACAAATTCCAAACTTTATTGTGAGAGACGTCGAAAATACGCCCCACGCGCCTTGTAGAGAGGGTCGGGTCTTCGATTATGGTGTTCATAATCCCGATTTCGGTTTGTACGTCAAGGTTTATGTCCCGTTCATGGGGTATCGGTGGTAAACCCTGTTCACTGAGACGTCTATGCACCTGTAAAGATTGCAATAATAATTAGAACCCACATCAAACCATAAGAGAAATAAAGAGAATAGGTTGTAACAATACTTGTAAAAAGTATCTTAGTAATGAGAAGTTAAAAACGAACAATACTAACGTTAATAAATGTATGAGGATCAGGGATTCGTCGATTAGGGTATCGGTGTCGGTATTCTCTTGCTGCTTCAGCAGCATTGCCGTTACACTACTTCAGTGATTAACTTTATAAATTAAATATCTCAGAAATAAGAAGAGTTAAAACACTAGTTACTTAGACAAATTAACTTTAATTGACCTAAATAATCTTCCCTTAAAGTTAACGGAATACAAAAAAAACACGGTGTATATGCAGTAGGTAGAAATCCATAATGTAGGCGTAGGCAGTTCAGCAATAAATAACATATAGTCTGGCAAACCATTTATGTCAGTAGAAAAGCGCGGCAAATTTGAAAAATCACTTGGTGGCAACACCTGTCTTTGAATAATTCGAAAATTGTGCATAATTTGTGTTTTATCTGTGGCATGTAACATTTTTAATCTAAAAAGTTAGTTTTGTTTACTTACGTTTTTAAGTTTCAGGTTGCGTAATTTATTATTTATCAATGTAATATCTGCCAACTCCGTTCAATAAAATGTACTAACAAAGCTTAGCTAAGATATAAATCTAGTTTCCTACCTCGTGCAGGTATAATAAAATTTGCGTGATAAATATGGCTTTGAGGTTATGCAGTTTCGTACAGAATTATCATTGGAAGTTCTTTCTTTCAGTGTATATAAATCGAACAAATCAAAGCGAAAACTGGTGCCAAATGAAGTCCAAGAACGTTTGTTGCATAGGATGGTGCTCAATATTGTTACAAAGCGATAAACATCAGATTTAACAAGCACCCCGCTACCTAGATTTTTATCAAATTATTTTAAGTTTCCCTTCATACATATGTCGCATAAGCTATGTATAAAATAAACAAATACCAAAATCTCACGTGCGTTTATTAACTACCATACACTTCACACAATAATTATACCTAAAATAGTCTAGGAAGTTATCCTGCATATATTATTTATGTCAATATTTTTTGTTGTTCATCAATGTAGGCTGTTTTGCATTATTTTTGAATAAAGCACTATATTAGACTCGGCGCGAAGGGCCATTGCTGGCTTCGTATTAAATTAAACGGACTCCTAAAGTCGTCCATTTAAACGTAATACTCAGCCATCAATGTGCTACTTCAGCTCCTCGACAATAACATTTTTACTCGCATCCTGTATGTTTTTTCTAAAATCTGTAAACGCTAATCTTTATTAATTAAAAAGGTTTCCTAAGAACATTTTCACGTAGCAGCACGGGTTGTTATTCTTTTAACCTAGAAGTTATCCTGCATATATTATTTTTGTCAATATTTTTTGTTGTTCATCAATGTAGGCTGTTTTGCATTATTTTTGAATAAAGCACTATATTAGACTCGGCGCGAAGGGCCATTGCTGGCTTCGTATTAAATTAAACGGACTCCTAAAGTCGTCCATTTAAACGTAATACTCAGCCATCAATGTGCTACTTCAGCTCCTCGACAATAATGTACTATTTTTGATGCGTAAAAAATTTTTTTTTGTATGCACGACATCCCAGCCGGCCGGGCCGACCCTTCATACAAAACCAATTTTTTTTTTTGCGTACATTTTTTTCTTTTTTTTTTCGTAATTAAAATACGATACCAAATATGCCCTTAAACGGATAGCTAGCATTTTTGTTACACCCTGTATTATGGTGGTTTTACAGTTCTACCGCTATAGGATACATATCTATCTAGTGGTAGAATCATAGGTAGGTTTTAGGTACTTAATGGTCTAATAAGCAAATTTTTAATTTTAATTATGTAGAAGTTTAGTAGGAGGTGGCCAGTTACTGATTTACCCTACCTATACCTAACATTGGATTAACAAAAATATAAAGTATTCTACATACAGGAGTCTGTTTAAACCATCGCCCACTCTCTAATTGCTGCAACCCATAGAGTACCTATATGACCAGACAATGTCAATAATAATCTCATTATTTCTGTACCGTCCTTTCCTATTTATATGAAGAATGATAAGGATGAGAAATAATATCATTATTACTGACATTGTCTGGTCAGCTATAGAGTATCTTGAGTAACTTTAGAGTTTGAGATTCTGAGCGAAGTTCGGTATAGTACGTAAATTTCACAAGAAAGTATCACGAAAATAGGCAAGATGTTCTCCAGTGCACTTAATCTATTTTTAAAGAGATTGCATAATTCACGAAAACCGTCCAAGAGCATGTCGGGCCATGCTCAGTGTAGGGTTCCGTAATTGCTGGCACGTCTCAATAAATTCGTTATTAATTACGTTTTCTATAGAATATTTTGCGGCACTTACATCCTTTTACTATGAAATGACAACTTTTTGCGATATGTCAAAAACGGCTAACAGATTTCGGGTAGCCCTCACTAATCCAAAAAGAAAATCCATTCTGTATTAAAAAAAAAAATCTTATAAAATCATTTTTTCACGTATACCTACGTATTATTGACATTACTGGAAAGCATTGACAATGGATAATTTTATATGGGTGTATGCAAAAAGACGTAGTTTTCAAGTTATTTAGTAAAATCTAGCAAACCGATTTTTTGTCAGTCGCAGTAGCGAGTTCTTAGTTCCAGGCGGACTATACTAGTAATAATTTTATAATTTGAATGTTTAAGACTTATTATATACATTTCTTATATACCAACACATATTATGAGCGGCAACTGGTTTGTTTTTTTTTGTCTCATTTTACTCATGGGTATATTAATAGTTCCATCTCACTTTGTTGCCCCGTCATGTCGCTCTTGTCTGTAGAGGCCTGATAAATTGTAACGTCTATAGGACCTCCGCCGTTTATATGTCGGTCCGACAGTATCGGATGCAAGGTATCGGATATCGGATGTCGGTCAGTGTGTAACTAAGGGTGGGGGGCGCATCAGTAGTGCCACCTATAAAATGTGTAAAAGTGTGACATGTAATAATAATATGTAGGTGAGTAAGTTTTGTTTTCATTTAGAAAGATTGTATAGATTTTTTTATTTGGTTTTAAGGTGAGCTTAATTAAATAGGTGTCACGAGAATAATAAATTGAGAATAACAATATTTTTATAAAAACATCAAAACGATGGTTAATCAAGATTATGATAATGCAGCAGTTACATGGGGGAGTGCAAGCTATTATTAAAAAAAAAAACATTTTTTGTTGGCTGTATAGATCATTCAAATTTAATTGTATGGGGTCAACATTTGTTCGTACAAAGTGTGATTTTTCGGAGCAGTAGAAGTAATATTCAACTTTTTTCTGCTTCCACAAGCCGGTATGAAGAGCTTCTCACACACAGCAAAGTATAAATTAAAAAGCTTTCCACAAGGCGCTGGAGTACACATTATGCTGCAATATCTAAAAGTATTGGCTGAACATTTTGATGGGATACTTAACAAGCAAATTTTGATACCAAAGGAGCTGCTCAAAACCTTATGCCTGATGTAAGTATGCAGTGCAATTTCACATGTAGTATGTTATTCAATCAGATACAAACATTGAAAACATTGAAAAAATAATCAACCCAGCAGGACTTGAACCTCGCATCGATACGCCTTACCGTGGCTCGATCGCTTTACCAATTAAGCTATGGGTCAAGTTACTAAGTTGACTAGTTCTAGAGATTCCAAATTTGGCACGTAAGTTCCTTATAAGGTCTAGGGATGCACTAAGAAAGGATTTTTTTAAATTCACCTCCTAAGGGGGTAAAATGGGGGTCCAAATTTTGTATGGCGAATAAAGATTTGTTAGACTATTTTATTCGAAACTTCACAGGAGTATTCCTAACGATAAATGAGTAAACACGTGTTTAAGGTTTTTGGAAATTCAACCCCTCAAAAGGGCAAATGTGGTCACAAAGTCTGAAAATCAACATGAGTATCGTATCCTTTTTGAGTACTTCTAGTACGCGGGCGAAGCCGCGGGAAAAGGCTAGTTTTAATAATAAGAATACGATACCAATTATGCCCTTAAAAGTATCACCAGCATTTTTGTTACAGATTGTATACACCGCAACTCCAGAGGTGTCCCAAACGCGCGCGCGTCGTCAACCCTAATCTATCTTCTATACATATAATAAAGCTGAAGAGGGTCAAAAGTCTGTACATGGAAGATAATCGAAAAAAAGTTGGCTGGGGATACTTAGAATCGATAACAGAACACGTTACAACAATTTTTAGAATTTTTGTCTGTTTGTCTGTTTATCTGTTTGTCTGTTTATTTGACCGCGCATCACGTGAAAACGGCTGAACAGATTTTAATGAAATTTTGTAAAGAGATAGTTTGAGTCGCGGGAAAGGATAATATATAGTTTTAATCGCGAAAATCAACCCTGGTGGGGGTGAAAATGGGGTTGAAAGTTTGTATGGAGAATTTTTAACTGCTGAAACGATTTAGATAGAAATGAGTATGGAGATAATTTGAGTCTCGAGAAACGTCAAATGATAGTTTTCAAACCATTGTGGGGGTGAAAAGGGGGTTGGAAGTTGGTATGAGGATTTTTTTACCGCTGAACTGATTTAGATGGAAATGTGTATAGAGATAGTATGGGTCTCGAGAAAGGACAAAGGATAGTTTTTACCCCAAAATCAACCCTAAAGGGGTGAAAAGGGAGTTGGAAATTTGTATAGGGAATTATTAACCGCAGAATCGATTTAGATAAGATTTGGTATGGAGATAATTTGAGCTCTGGAAAAGGAAATGAAATAGTTTTATCTCGGAAATTATCCCTTAAGCGGATGCAAAAGGTGTGGAAGTTTACATGGGGAAGAAACAACCAATAACCGCTGTACGTTTAGATGAAATTTCGTATTGAAATAATTTGTAATTTTTTGATCAAGGTGTTCATATTTATAACATGTTACCCGTCGATGCTTTAAATTTACCTTTACCCGCTCTTAAGCAATATTTGAAAATGTCATGAATGTCAAAGGGTTATTCCAGGTTTGAGGACTATATATGACGGACAAAGATGCATGGCCCAAACCAAAAAACTACTACAAAATCATCTAACATTTATAGGACACCGTTTAGGTGGGAAAACATATCAAACGTTTTGTGAAGCAGTCAGATTAGGATTTATTTTTCTTTATAATTAAACAATGGGTACATTATCTGTCTCTCAAGCTGTTTTGATAATATATGTCTACTTGAAGAACTACGCATTATTTTGTATCTTTAAGATATAATAATGTATTACTTACTGTTTTGAAAAAAATAAGTCCCGTCGAGTTTCTTTTCGGTCATAAATGTCATAATAATTCTTGGGCCAGAGGTGTAGGGTTAGAACCAGTGGTAGTTTTGGAACGAAGTTCCTTATCAGACGGTTCGCGGATGGGAGGCTAGGCGAAAAAAAGTCACGTGACCGTCACGAAAAAGCGACACCCATACGATTGAGAAACATGTACAACGGAATGAAATAAAAATATATAAAATAGAATAAAGTGAAGTGAAGTGAATTGTAGTGAAAAGTTAAAAAGAGAAGTGACAAAGTGATAAAAGTGAAAAAAGTCGAAAACCTAAAAGTAAAAAAACTAGCCAAGTGCGTGTCGGACCACGCATAGGAGGGTTCCGTACCTTCAATGGAATAAGAACCAAACTAATACCAACAGGTCGTATCTGATGCCTATGGAAGAAGTTTTTTGGAGATAACTCAAAAATGGCTGAACCGATAATGTTCAAAACAATTTTCGTTGAAAGTATATAATAAGGCACATCTCTTCAAATTTTTTCATATTTTTTGAATTTACGGTTCAAAAGTTACGGGGGGGGGCTACACACTTTTCTGACTTTCGAAGCGATTATTTCAGAAAATATTCACTTAATCACAAAATAGTCAAATAAACCTCAATGTTATTTTGAAAGACCTATCGATTAATGTGTCACATGTTGATGTTTGGTAAAAAAATTTTTTTTTTAATTTAGTTACCTGCGCCCCTTAAAAATTATTATTTTTCAAATTTAACTACATAACTAAGTAGCTGCATACAAAATATACCTTATGTGTAAATTTTATTCAGATACGTCGTATAGTTTCTGAGTAAAATGCCTGTGACATACGGACGGACAGACAGACAGACAGACAGACAGACAGACATCCCAACTAGCAAAGTAGTGACATAAGGAAATCTAATAACATTAAAGACTGTTACAAAAGTCATATAACAGCAACGCGGTGACTGCTTGTTGTATATCGGTTACCCATATCATTATTTAGCTGTATAAACTTTTACAGCTATATAGTGATTATAAATCATGTTATAAACGTTTATACAACAGCTTTATATAGCATATATAACATAACACTATGACACTGTTCTCAACAGCAATATAGAGCAAATCAGTTGTATATCAGATATAACCGGCACTTTTTTACCGTTATGTAGCTCTATATTGGTTTCTATGTCATTGCAGTATCACTCGTGGTATATCTGTCACCAATGGAGCTGACCTGTGATATATAAACTTATACGACAGCTGATATACGTCTAATCGGTCATATATCAGCGACATCAGCGTGTGTTTAACTCCAACAGCATAACAGTAATACCCGTACCTATAATAACACTATTTAGTTGTAAATACACTTTTGCGTCGCGTTATATGCCACCATTTACATATTAACGTTTTATTTTCCAATGTAGCCCTAAAATGTAACATAATAGTTGTTTTTCACTGACATATAGAACATAAATGTTGTAAATAAGAACCAAATAACACTTATATATTACTTTGTAATGGCGGTGACAAGCGGTGTATATCAGTGATATATCGGTGGTTAGAATATTATTTAGATATATATGGCTATCTCGAAAAAAATAAGTTAATTATAAACAATTGTTGCTTAATTAAATAAGCCTTTCCCAACGTGGGCATGAAAAAAACACTATTAATGTGCTATGACTTTATCAATAACATTAAAAGCGCAAGGTAAATTAACCGTTATATGTTAAAGCACAATAACAAAACACTGTGAAGTAAAAAATGGAACATTAATTATAAACTTATCAATATTGTCCTTATAGTTTTTTTAATACTTCACTTTTTTACAGACACGTTGAGTTTCGAAAACACTTTGGTACCTATGTGATATAACAGAATCTTTAACAACAATATAACAAGTAATAGTGTAATAGCAGCATCGTGGTAGCTATTGTGTCATAATTTGATGATAAAGTGATGTAATTATCACTGATATACCACCAAATAGAGTTCTATACCATCAAATTATCGCGGATATGTGTCTAAATTGTAGGAACCTGTAACCAAATTACACAAGATATATCATCAAATAGCTGTAAAACTGGGGCCATTTCCAGTGATACACACGTTTCTATCACAGATGTAACACTCATTATGCCACTGATATACATCTAAATCTAGTTCCATTTTGCTAGTTGGGATGACGAATCCATAAGGGTTCCGTTTTTTGCCATTTGGCTACGGAACCCTAAAAATGGCAAGATTTTCAAAAATTTTCAAATATATCAAAAAATTTTAAAAATTAAAGAATTTAAAATTTTTTAAAAATGTTCAAAAAGTTCAACAATTTCAACAATTTCAACGATTTCAAAAATTAAAAAAAAATACAAAATCAAATTAAATTTCCAAAAAAAAATTCAAAAATGAAATAAAATTAAATAACATAATTTCGTTCCAATCGCGTGTTCCACGACACTCACGTATTTTATTTTTCTCTGACGTTCATTAGTGCATTGTAATGTGCTTACATTGAAGAATAAATATCTTGATTTATCTGTGACAGTGTGGTAAAAACGTATGAAAATTGGATTTTTAATATGTGTGTAGGTAAAGCAGTGTATGCTTCTCTACATAATTAGGCCTTATTACGTAACAGTTCCATAAACTACTATTTATCTCTTTTTAGGGTTCCGTAGTCAACTAGGAACCCTTATAGTTTCGCCATGCCCGTCCGTCTGTCCGCGATCTAGCTCAGTTACCGTTCGCACTAGAAAGCTGAAATTTGGTGAGGCCTGATAATAACTTTCAATAAAAACTATATTGAAAAAAATCGGTTCAGCCGTTTTTGAATTATCAGTCAAAAACGCATAGTGAAAGGAAGTGCCGAATAGTAAAATGACATAAGCGCCGCCAAATATCCCTTAATAAACGACCTTTTGAACGGATGTTTTGTAACAGGGCGGCCTGTACGAAACTCTACACTGAGCATCGCCCGACATGCTCTTGGCCGGTTCTCATCTCATCATGCTCAAATTCAACGTCTAAAAGGGGGGGAGGTGTAGCCACTACACTCGATTGAGTTAAATTTGCATGGGTCATGGACCCCCTCCTCCCTCCAAGTGCACCTCAAATAGAAAAAAATCATTTCTGCATTTGTGACCCCCCCGCTCCCCAATTTCAACCGCGCCTGTTCTTACCTTTCATGCTTCGACTGATTTGACGGGAGGATCGATTTGGATGATATTTGCCGTGGACATGAACGTATAAATACAAAAGTGGTCCTGTATCGTCCGATATACACCTACTACTCTATGTCGTTTAAATCATGCCAAAAAAAAAATTATATGATAAAAAAAGTATTCATTTTTGAGTGTAGTTTCATTTAGTGGTAATTGTAAAATATTTTATTATTATTAGGACTACTGTCCTCTAGCGTCATCTGTCAAATTTACTTCAAGTTCCGCCTCCAGGGTAGCCGGAGAGAAATTAGGGGTGAATTAGCCGCTTACTGACACAGACCGAATTCCACGCGGGCGGAGCCGCGGGCACAGCTAGTAATATAATAAATAAAGGAGGATTTACTGTTATTTTGGGGGTGACTGACACTATTATTATTATTATTATTATTATTTATTGATAAAAATGTTTACATGACATTACAGCTAAACCACGTCACGAAACTTAGACTAAAAGCAATAATAATTTTAAGTACTTATTAACAATTACAGCAACAATAATACGCCACTGCCTATTAGGATAGGCAGTGCCTATTAGGGTAGGAGTGGCGAGTATCCGATATCGGATCGGATAATGTGAAAGCGCACTTACGCCCTACATTCATACTGAAACATAACTGTATTGGGTAGGAACGTCACTTGTTTGTCGGTTTGTATTTGTAGTAGCCGCTGTTGGATCGCTCGTTCATTTTTATGACTTATGGATAAGGTGCGCCCAATTGTGTTTGGACTAGCTTTAATGTTCAATATCAATGAAATATATGTTCCCCAGGTAGACAGTTGAGTTAGGATATAAACAGAAGTTGGAGTTATAATATCAACATACTACTGTTAATCTTTAATTATTTTAATTAAAAGGAATAAAAAATAAAAAAAACATGGCTTAACAAATTTCTTGTTACTAAAATAGAAGGGATTGGATAAGTTCAACAATCTTTATATTCTATGTGACATATAGGTAATTACTGTAATTAGGTAATTAAGTTACAATATATAATTGCAAATGATGTTCGTATGGCTACATAGGCAGATATAATAGTATACATGTATACCGATTACCGATAAAACAAAAGTTTTGGAAAGGACCCGATAAACCAGTGCATTATTTTCTGCGTAGTCTTATACATAGAAAAAGCGTTGGGTAGCATAAATATTAATGTGTCCATTTCCTTGCTATTTTGAAAGGTGGCGCCGACGCGTTACCTCCGCCGTTACCAGTGCATTAGACGTTGCAGCAAACAATTACAGTTCCTGCATGCACAGTTTGGCACGGGACCAACGGTGACTACCACTCGTTGAACAATCTAGAATATTTCCACTGTTACTCCTGCGCTAAATTTGTGTTTATGGCTTGCCTAAGGAAGTGGCGTTTCGATATAGTCGGACTTGTCCGCGAACTTTGGTCTCCCCTGTGCAATGCTTATTAAACTCGTTGTTTGTTATAGTTAAATATATTTATGTTAATATCCTTTTTTGTTAAGGACACCAGGCCCTGTAGCCAAGATGACAATCGTTTGCAGAAAATGAAACGAAACGCTACACGCTCTCGCTCACTCTTCATTATTTCGATAGATAGCGTTTCGATTCGTTTTCTGCAAACGTCATTTTGGCGTGATTAGAAGCAAGTTAGACTGGCAATCTAGTTCCACGGTTTTCCAGTGTATATACCTATACGCACATATCTATATTGAAAAAACCGTTATTATATTTACAATCAGATTTTAAGAAACTAAATGCCCATAAATAAAACTAACGAACTATTACTAAATATGTCTAAAATATCTAAACAGATTGGGCCTATATTAATTTTATTACTTACGAAAATCCAGTGGTTATAGGAGCGTTAAATATATGTAAAGCCTGACCAGAAATATATGATTATCGTCAAGAGGGCGCTATTATTCTCATTTATATGGCAACAGTTCAGTATATTTTATGGTGCAGTTTATGGTATGGTGACATCTTGAGTTGAAAATGTTTCACAGCTTAATAGTTTCAATTCCCGAGCGTATTATTTACAGCAGTTTTATATATACTCTATGTACAAAGTTTCGCTCTTGACTATAGATATTTTTGGGATTTTTTTGTCGTTTATTATTTAATATTCAACACTTTATTATTATTCAAGTAAATCGCTTTAATGACACTGTGAATAGTGACAGCCTATCACATGCACTCACACATGCATATCATTCTGTCATTAAAATTATTGCCAGTTTAAGAAATTAGTTTCAATTAAATTCCGCAACATGGCGCATGATCATAATTTTTGGTCAGGCTTTACCTACATATCTAGATAACTTAGAATAATAAACACAAGATAATTTTGTGTTAAATTTTTACAAGCAATGTCTATTTTTTATCTAGTAAGACACTAGGTTAAAAAACCGAAACGTTCTTATTTCAAATCTTAACTTATTACTTAAATAATTTTAAACAAAAAAGAACCGACTTCACTTGGCCTCCACCTTTCCAGAAGCAAATGCTCGTGCTGCTGTAAAAAAATCGCAAATCACTATAGGTGGTGTGCCTATAATAGTTGAAGAGTCCCCTCGATTTCTCCAGGATCCCTTCATCAGATCCTGACCTGGTTACAATGGGACCAACTGTAAAGTATACTTTTTCAAACAAAACAAAAAAAGATCTCGACGAATTGATAACCTCCTCTTTCGAAATCTTGAAGTCGGTTAATAAGTATAATTATTTTTAAGAAATTTCGTTAGCAGATAGGTAATATGAAATAACAGTGATAAAATAAAGAAACATACTTATGGAAAATAGTAACCGAAGAGCTAATATTTTTAGAATAATCGTGTTGTCTCTAAAACAAAGAGACGTTCAAGAAATGGTGGAAATAATTTATTTCTTTGTCTCCGCAATATCGAGCGCAGACCGCTAAAGGCCCGCGGGCACGACGTTATTAATCGACGCAAAGCTGATTATGTAGTTGTTTCTTCCTTCTAAGACTGTCTCCAGTTGCATTTTCATTTCTACCCCTTGATACCTACTGTTTTCCATTCGATACAGACTTAAATCAGCTTATACAATACAGTCGTCCTTTCTATTTGGTCTTAAGCGGTTTATAAGAAAAACGTTCAATGCTGGACCGCAATCATTTACGCTAATGGTCGTTGTTATAGAATGCGGGTGCTATCTTTACCATAAGTGGAAATTAACAGGCACTAACATGACTCTGCAAAAAAAATAGGGAACAACAGGCCTAAAAAGCTGGCTTATGAGTTTTCAACCGACTTAAGGTTTCGAAGGAGAAGATTATCAATTCGTCGAGATCTTAGTTGCAATTTTTTTAAATGTATGTTCACCGATTATTCGAAGTCAGCTGGACCGATTTGGAAAATATATTTTTTTGTTTGAAAGGGTATCCTTTACAGTTGGTCCCATTGTTACCAGGTCAGGATCTGATGATGGGATCGTGGAGAAATCGAGGGAACTCTTCAAATATTATAGGCATACCTATAGAGATTTAAGTATTCTTTACGCTAGCTCGGGCATTTGCTTTTGGAAATGTGGAGTTTAAGTAAAGTCGTTTATTTGTTGTTTAAAATTATTCTTATATAATAAACTTATCCACATGTACGTATATTGTTATTGGGGTTTGAATATCAAAGAACAGAATGTCTCTACTTTGTTTATTCATGTTTACGTCAGGTTGAGTGTAAGAATTCGTTTCATGTGTAGTGCAAGTACAGCAGACAAGTGGCCGGGTCCACAAGGCCCACATAACAGCCGGCTTAAGACTCGCCCGAGCGGGCTGTGGTGTTCGCCGCGATTTGCACAATCCGCTCTATCGCAACACTACACCCGAACCATTTCCTCTATTTCAGTTAGAGACGATTCAATACTGATCTCAGTAAAGGTTGAATAAGGATTCACTTTAGAATAAAATTAATTCTTTTTATAAGCATCCCTGATTTTTATTTGTATTTCAACTCAGACTCAGTACAAATCGTAGTAGATACCTACCTGATTTATAACCATAACTGTATGGTGGTTTAAATAATATAATATGGTGTGTACTTGTATAGTGTGCAGCTAATTATGATAGATAGGTAAATACACATTGGCAAATATATATATTATAGATAATCAAAATCAATAGAACTACTTTTACCGAATGAGGAGGAGAAACCTGCCAAAATGTAAATATCAATAAAGATTAAATATTTAAAGATGTTCATTGAACATAATAACGTAGGTACATATTAAAACATTGAGATCGTAAGCAGCTGCATTAGTATAAACTGTGTCGCTGTATACATTTAATAGATGAATAATGCAATTACTACGTGAATGGCTATTTGTCGAATTGTGATCCGTGTGTCGGCATTTATTGAATAGTTGGTAGGTAATGCAATGTGCATGTTTGAATAGCAAGTAAGTACCTACTGCCGTCACGTTTTCATGTCACTTTAATTCAATAGTTCAATTTATGCTTATTGATTTTACTTAGTATTTTATTAGCGAGATAAACTGTTTAGGTACACCAGGTAAGCGAGTTTTTGTAAATTCTTATTGAGAATAAAGCTCTTAAACAATAATTATAAGTCTGGGTTATGCCTTTTATTTGTGTTTTGTACACGAATAAGAAGATTTATGTTTTAAAGATGTTGTTATAAATATAATTTTATTGACTATATTACTCCTTTGTAATAAGGTGTAAAAGTGTACACATATCTTTGACGTCAACTGTATCTACATTTGCTGGATGGACGAAAAACTATTTCAATGACTACGTAAATTGCATCAATAATTCTGTACGGGACAAATATATAAATATGAACGTATCTAATGTGATGAGTTACATTTTTAATATGAGGATTATTGGCTGTAATTAACTTTCTTGTACATTAGCTTTGATTGATAGCAGTGCATGGTAAGAAAACAAAAAAAAAGCGTTAAAGCAAATTTTCTTGTTTCACGTCAGTTGATTGAAGCCAGCACGCGACGCGAGAGCAGTCACGCTGGGAACATGCAACATGTAATAAGTTATTTATAAGGATTCGGCTCCGAGCAGAGGCGAGAGGAGAGAGGACTTGCGGGTGTCAGATATATGCACGTACGAGTGCGCCGTGCGAGCTGTGAATCTTGTGCCGCTGCATTCCTTTTAGTTTTAAATCCGACTTTATAAAACATTACAAATCAACAACAACAAAGCGCCTAAAGTGCATATTAAAGTGTTTTATGGATGTATCTTAGAGGGATGTAAAATTGAAACTGAAGTCATAACTTAGTATGCATTGGGCGGTACGAGACGTATAGCCATCGCCCCGCGCGCCACTGGGGCGAATCTGTGCTCTGCTCACGTTTTTCCAATTGTTTTCTGACGACGAGTATCATTCCTTTAAATCAGATGTCATGATTTATAGCTCATCGCAAATGTAACTTTCCTACTAAATTGCAAATGGCAAAAGGCTCTATTTATGTCATATTTATGTGCTCATATTTATGTCATACATCGTCATCTGTGTAACTGGCTTATGACTCAATTTCGTACACGCGTGTCCCCAGATGATGAGGTTTTTAGTATTCATGGGTGTCATTGTGATATGGCGTGAAATATGTAATCTTTTTTCATTAAGAATTTAGATGTAAGGAATCGTGGGGACGGAAACCGATTGTGTTGTCGAGAGGCTTTGGAGTCGCTATGGGCGCTGAGCCGTGTTATAACAGCGATCAATCACGGCCGGTCGCGGCGCGGGGATACGCGAGCTGGAACACGCGTATTTTACAGATTTGTCAAAACTTCTCTTTGATTTTAGGTACTTACATGCGCTGTTATCCGATCATATTGGAAACGATTAAATATAGCACGCAGATGGTGCCTCTCTAATCGAATATACTTGGTAGTAAAGGTACATAGGTAGGATATGTAAGTTTTTAGTGACTAAAAATTATGAACTCGTTTATATATATAATGGAATGATAACGTTTTACACTCCATCTATTTACTAGCTATAAATGGGTCATCATAACCGAACGTAATATTTTGCATAAAAACTACCGTTTCATGGCTATCCATCACTTAACGTCAATACTGAGTATCACCAGTGTAAAGTCGGAGTATCAATCATTTCTAACCTAATTGTACCCACCATATTATGATAACTAGTCCATGAAATAAACTCACGTTAAATAATTATAGTTATACGCACCAGACAATAGGTATATGCGAGTCGAATTCCCGCTAGCAATATTTAACGAGTCTAGTTAAATCCTGAGTGTGTCCGAGTCCTACTTCGCTTCTGATGTTGTTTTAGTAGTTCATAATGGCCGCTCTTTGGTGGACAGAGAATTGTTGCTAATGCAACCTGTTCTATGGGGAAGTTTGCCTATCACATGAATAATAACAACCGAGTGCATAAAATAACTCCGGGACATTAAACGTAACAAGCCACGGATTCAACCAAGGGAATTGCAGTTACAAATAGCATGTTCATATTTTTTCTTCCACGAATATGCATGGAAATCTACTTAAGAAATAGTTCGGTCTTAGAACTGAGTTTAGTCTTAACACAAGTGTTAAGATTCTTTTTTCAAACATGCAATGAAATATTGATGTTATGTTCCTTATAATAGGCTGCGAAGTATCACGTTTTAGGTGCGGCTACACGAGAGGTCAATAATGGAATTTTATACAAATTTGGAGGCCTAGGCCGGCAAGTGCCTCTTTTTTAATTTCCGTTGCACATATATTTGTGGCACAGGATCATGGCGTTCAGCCATTTAAGGCTATAAGCGATATTTACTTTTTGGTTAGTTTGACATTCTGCCACTACTTACGCCTATGGATGGTACCGATGGTACAAGAAGGATCGGTCTCTCTTATAGGAAAACGGTCGAAAAAGTGTCCAGCGGTAAGCATTAAACAATAGTTCCAAATATCTCCGGGTGGCGCTGAGTATACTTCAGCATTTGAAATGACATACCGATATTTAATAATGACATTCTAAATAAAATTAATATTCAGAGTGTTTTTCTTCTCTGCAAATAGTTATTTTGTAAATATGTATCATCATCATCATCAGCCTATTTTAGTCCACTGCTGGACATAGGCCTCCCCCAATGAGCGCCATAGCGCCCTGTCTTCAGCTTGCCGCATCCAGCATCTGCCTGCAGTCTTTCGCAGATCATCATCCCACCTTGCCAGAGGGCGTCCTACACTACGTTACTACGTAAATATGTATGGTTTTAATTTTTTAATAGCTAAATTAATTTAATCAAATTTATTATCATTGTGGCGCCATCAGTTTATCGCCTTTTGACGGACACTTTTGTAACATAGAGATTTATATCCTCCTTGTACCATCCATACTTACGTTATCATTTATTTATTTATAAATAAATAAATACTACACTAACGTCTAGGATTTGACTTGTACTTTTGTGCGTTCTTTTAATTTCTTATTTTGGCATAAGTTATGCTTGAATTGGTGTAGAAAATTCGGAGATTTTCGTATTTTTAAGAGTTATTGTCTGTCCCTATGGTGTTACGTCGCAGTGATTTTATAATTAGGTATGTAATCTAGCCTATAGTATTATAAAATAATTTAAGCAATTCATTAAATTACAATTATATTTAAATAGTAAATTTTAGTTATCAGGGTTCCTGCTAAGTGTCGCCGTATCATGTGTTGAAAAATTTACAACGCGCTGTTAAGATTTTTTATACGACTATTTTTATGACTTCTGGCCGGTGCTGATTACTTTGAAGCTTCATAAGTCTTCATAAGTTTAGTTTTAGTACATTATTGTATAATTGTATTATTCTGACGTATAGCCAATTGAGTGTTTGGTTTTTTGGACCTTTTTATAATTAGATAAGTATGTTATTATCCTATATTGGTTATCGATTAAAATTACATATTCGCACCACTATACTTATAGTATTATGCATGAGCATGACATGACACACGTATACCGGCACGCCACATGTGCGCGGGCCCGCGCCCTCCGATCAAATGCTGACTTAGTGATTCTATTTCGCCGCACAAGCGACGGAAAAAATATGTTATTCTCGAGGAAATACGTTCATTTTGAATGATTCTGTTTTGATCTAGAAATGAAAATTAAAGCGATTTATTACTGATCTGCATATTGTTTGAAGTCAGGTATGTGGCTGTCGACATATTTAATGCCGATTTACCAATAAACAGGCTAATAGCAGCGGTACCCGATAGACCCGTACCGATAAATTATGAAGTTTCGATAATATTAAAGATGCTTATTATTCGCATACAGAGTTCAGGCCATTCAACTTAGCTAATAATAATAATTTGTGTCATCCTAGGTTGTTGCGTAGGTAGAAACTTAGACATTTCTTTTTTTAAACATTATTCGTTAAATAGAAAATTAGAGATCAAAATTGTTTTTTCACTGTAACAGCAAAGTTGTTACTGACGCACGCACGCGTTTTGTGTCACTTTCGTCAATGGGAATACTGACGTTCAATCAGCACATATATGTGGACTTTTACAAGCCTATATAAAATTAGAGTTGATCGATTAGGTACTGTGCTTTCTAAAATATCGGTATCTATTATTTAAATAAATTTGTGCCATATTAATCAATGATATTTATTTACTTTAATTTTTTTTCTTGTATGACCCCTGTTAACAGTACAATAAAATATTAAAGTTATTAAAGTTTGCATCAATATTTTTATAAAAGCGTATCGAAACAATGTTTGAAATTTGTGTCATTATAATCAATGGATTATTTTTATTTTTCGGAATGAAAATTTGTTTTGCATAACGGGCATGCGCGGGGAAGGGTAAAGCGCGGGCGGGGTTCATGTGCCGACCAGGCTGCCTAGCGGCTTGTTTGTTTTCTATTATTACTCTATACATACATATAGTAATTGTAGTAATAAGTGCGACAAAGACAAACAGCGATTTTTCAGTCGCTGTTCTTTATTTTTCATAGTAAAGAAAGCAATAATATAAAACTTAAGTAAGTTAAGGATAATTAACGTAAACGTAGTCCATAAGGGACTGCAACGGCGGATCTGTGTGCCACGGTAAACCTAGTTTACCATTTAAACAGTATTATGGCAAATTGTAACTTGTAACTACTAAATATGTAGTTTATGCATCAAGGCGGTGTGTTTACAGAGTGGCTATCGTGAAACGCGAAAATCTAAATATCGTTATCTGCCTCTCGGTTGGACTAGCAAAGGGCCGGGCTGGACTTAATAAATTTTTCATCAATGTGATATCATAATAAGGCTATGTTTTTATTAACTTATCGTATATAACACATAGAAATAAGCAACTTTTCTTTAACACATTTTTTTTAACTCAATAATTTCGAAGTTATGGGGCCCTGAAGGTTAAGTACAATTTGGACTATTTTGGTTGGAATGGTATCATTATAACACATACTTTATTTTGTAGAATGTGTAAAAAAAGCAAGTTTTATAAGAAACATTTTTTTTACCCAAAAACATCGAAGTTACTGGACTTTGAAGATTGACTACATGGACTAATTTGGACTTAAAAAATAAAATGGCGACGGGGTATCATTATAACGTGTACTTTTAATGATTTTTTTCCGTATAGAATACGCTAAAATAAGCTTGTTTTATTTGAAAAACTTTTCTCCAAAATAAAAAATGGCTGATTGGACATGAAACTTGTATATCATTTGGAATTCGAAAAAAAAAACCATCGACGGGACGTCATTATAACGTGTACTTTTTATGGTATTTCGTATAGAATACGCTAAAATAAGCTTGGTTTACTTGATAAACTTTTCCCTAAAATTCGAGATAATGTTCTTTGAACTTGTATATAATTTTGATTTGGAAAAAAACTATCGACAGGACCTCATTATAACATGATCTTTTTATGATTTTTCCGTATAGAATACGCTAAAATATGCGTGTTTTATTTTAAAAACATTTTTTTCTAAAATCGAAAATGCTGAGATAATGGACTTTGAACTTGTATATAATTTGGACTTCGAAAAAAAACCATCGACGGGACTTCATTATAACGTGTACTTTTTATGATTATTCCGTATAGAATATGCTAAAATAAGCTTGTTTTATTTTAACACTTTTCTTCATAATCAAAAATGGACTTTGAACTTGAATATCGAGACGTCATTATAACGTGTACTTTTTATGATTTTTCCGTATAGAATACGCTAAAAAAAGCGTGTGTTACTCATGTAACTTTTCTCTAAAATGAAAAATGGCCGAGATAATGGACTCTGAACTTGTATATAATTTTGACTTCGAAAAAACAACCAGCGATGGGGTATCATTATATAGCATATTTTTATGATTTTACCGTATATAATACGCTAAAATAAGCATGTTTTATTTGAAAAACTTTTCACCAAAATAAAAAATGGCCGATTGGACATGAAACTTGTATATCATTTGGACTTCGAAAAAAACCATCGACGAGACGTCATTATAACGTGTACTTTTTATGATATTTCGTATAGAATACGCTAGAATAAGCTTGTTTTATCTGAGAAACTTCTCTAAAATAAAAAATGGCCGAGATAATGGACTTTGAACTTGTATATAATTTTGATTTGAAAAAAAAACTATCGACAGGACGTCATTATAACATGAACTTTTTATGATTTTTCCGTATAGAATACGCTAAAATAAGCGTGTTTTATTTTAAAATCATTTTTTTCTAAAATCGAAAATGGCCGATTGGACATGGAACTTGTAAATCATTTGGACTTCGAAAAAAACCGTCGACGGGACGTCATTATAACGTGTACTTTTTATGATTTTTTCGTATAGAATACGCTAAAATAAGCTTGTTTAATTTCAGAAACTTTTCTCTAAAATAAAAAATGGCCGTGTTAAAGGACTTTGAACTTGTATATATGCAAAAGCGTGTTTCATTCGACAAACTTTTCTCTAAAATCAAAAATGGCCGAGATAAATGGACTTTGAACTTATATATATTTTGGACTTCAAAATAAAACCATCGACGGGACGTCATTATAACGTGTACTTTTTATGATTATTCTGTACAGAATACGCTAAAATAAGCGTGTTTTATTTGAGAAACTTTTCTCTAAAATCAAAAATGGCCGAGATAATGGTCTCTGAACTTGTATATAATTTGGACTTCGAAAAAAAAACCATCGACGGGACTTCATTAAAACGTGTACTTTTTATGATTATTCCGTATAGAGTATGCTAAAATAAGTGTGTTTTACGAAACTATTCTCTAAAATCAATAATGGCCGAGATAATATGGACTTTGAACTTGTATATTATTTGGATTTCGAAAAAAACCATCGACGGGACGCCATTATAACTTTTTTCTCAAATCAAAAATGGCCGAGATAAAGGACTTTGAACTTATATATTATTTGGATTTCGAAAAAAAACCCATCGACGGGACGTCATTATAACATGTACTTTTTTATGATTTTTCCATATAGAATACGCTAAAATAAGCGTGTTTTATTTAAAAAACTATGCTCTAAAACCATCGGCCGAGGTAATGGACTCTGAACTTGTTCCTCCTTTTTGTAAAGGGTCGGCAACGCGCATGTGACACCTCTGGTGTTGCAGGCATCCATATGCTACTGCTTACCATCTGGCGGGCCGTATGCTTGTTTACCACGTTGTGGTATATAAAAAAAAAGAGTAAAATAAGAATACAATAAAACAAAATAAACGGAATAAAAACAGACTCAATACAAAATGACAAAATAAAAACAAAATACAGACGAAAATAAAAAACAAAAATAAACAAAAGTAAAAACAAAATACGTTAGTGTCGTGGAACACTCGGTTAGAACGAAGTAATATTATTTATTTTTGACTTTTTCGTAATTTTTGTCGTTTTTGAATTTTTTGATTTTTTTGAGATTTTTGAGATTTTTGAGATTTTTGTGATTTTTGTGATTTTTGTGATTTTTGTGATTTTTGAGATTTTTGTGATTTTTGTGATTTTTGTGATTTTTGTGATTTTTGTGTTTTGAGATTTTTGAGATTTTTGAGATTTTTGAGATTTTTGAGATTTTTGAGATTTTTGATTTTTTTGAGATTTTTGAGATTTTTGAGATTTTTGAGATTTTTGAGATTTTTGAGATTTTTGAGATTTTTGAGATTTTTGAGATTTTTGAGATTTTTGAGATTTTTGAGATTTTTGATTTTTGAGATTTTTGAGATTTTTGAGATTTTTGAGATTTTTGAGATTTTTGAGATTTTTGAGATTTTTGAGATTTTTGAGATTTTTGAAATTCTTGAAATTATTGAAATTTTTTAACTTGAGTTTTTCACTTTGTCACTTTGTCACTTCTCACTTTAACTTTCACTTTCACTTCACTTCACTTTATTCTATTTTTGATTTTTTTTATTTCATTCCATTTCACATGTTTCTCAATGCTTTTTCGTGACGGTCACGTGACTTTATTTCGCCTAGCCCCCCATCCGCGAACCGCCCGATAAGGAACTTCGTTCCAATAAAACAGAACTAAATAAAAAAATTACGTTGCGTTTTCTACCCATAATTCACGATGCTTGAAATCTTCGAAAATGTACTCAACAGTCTTGTCAAAACACAAACAAACCGGCTACCGCTTAAAAGGTACGCACGAGTTCATTGCCCGCGACTCGCTCCTCCGCTCAGTTTTGTCGTGTATGTCAGCTTTATCACCCCGCGCGTGCCTCCGTGAGCAAGTACCTACCTACATCGTAACAGCTAAGATGCCAGCGACTGGTTGACGCATGGATTAGCTTGTTAAGAAGCGAGCCGGGGGTCTACTTCTAGTGGTCGCTACAGAAGTAAGCCGAACAGGCGTGCCATCAAGGTCACGCGCTATAGTTAAGAAGATTTCCTCTGAACGCAAATATTGTTTCTGTTTAATTTTAGACGAAATATCGTTGATGAAAGTGACACAAATTTAAATATCTACTTTAAAATCCCTTTTTGATTATTAGAATGTGAACTCTGATGACTTTAATAATTTATTGAAACGATAACAGCCTAAAAAAACAAATTACTAAGAAACTTAAATTTTCATTGCTTAATTTGACACATATTGATTTTATTGACATATTTTGAGGTGATGATATAGTTAATCCTTATTTTATGAACTCTAATTATTTATACGTAGTTTTTTTGCGTTGTCATACTATATAAAATTGCACTCGACGTAAATGACACAAACTAGTTTTGTACAACAATAAAACTGTTCTTAATACAAAACAGTTATATTTTCTGACTCTAATATTCTTTTACTCAAGTTATGGCAAGCTAAAAAAGTTAACCTCAAATTATTGAATTACAAAAAAAGCACCAATTGAATATGACACAAAACGCACTGAAAGATTCTCATGTACACACTGTATTTCCAACTTCAATAATAAGTGACTTTAGAATTTTCGAAACTTAACCCTCAAAATATTGCCAACGAGACGGGACTACGAGTAGTAATATTTATTCAGGAAATACTATCTGATATGATTGTATGAGTAGCGTATCATGCCATCGTCTGACGTTAAGTCCATACTCTGCCACATCACATGGATCATATCATAATGCGGGGAGTGCCGAGTTGAAAAATATATCAGTTTGGTATACATATTCAGAAAACAGGTATTCAGGTTATCAGGTATGTCTGAACATACACCTTAATTACAGTCCATATTCATGTACCTCTATATGCGGTGCGAAGGACGAATGTGACTTTCGTAAAACATTTGATGAAGTGAATCTGCTGTTGATGATCAGAACGGAACTCTTCAATGACGCATAGTTCACGTTTGGTGATTTCTCCTATTCGCTGAGTTTGTTAAGCAAGTTAGATTTCCAAGACAAATTTTTGTCAAGTTCGAGTTCTGATGATGGGATCCATGAGGAATCGAGGGAACTCCTCAAATGTTAAAGGCATACGAGTACATATAGAGATTTTAATATTTTCATGAACAAATCAAGCATTAACATTTAAAAAGTGATATTTGTTGAAGTGGAACTGCTGATTTTGATCAGAACGGAGCTCTTCAACGATGCTTAGTTCACATTTGGCGTTTTGTCCTCTTCGCTGCGTTTATTTTACCATCAAGCGGGCCGTATGTTTGTTTGCCACCGTCGTGGTATTAAAAAAAACATTTGAAATATACACACTGAGCGGCAATTTATAAATAAAGTTAAATTGTTTTGCCTGTCGTAGGCCTATTACTCAGTTGCAGTCACATGAGTTCTTGGATAAATGAAAATGCCCAAATCGCCGTATACGACATTATAATGTTTACCTACTTATTCTAATTTTAACTATACATAATATTTATTCATTCAGTCTTTTGAATTGTTAATCTACTCTTTACACAAACTTGTTGTAAAATTATTAAATAAGTGCCTACATATTGTTGACAGTGTATGATTAATACCAAAAAATACATACGTAATACATATATCACAGATTCAATAATAAATAAAAGTAATTACTTACATTTAAAATGGTTTTCCATACGATATTCCCTTTAGAAGCGATAGTTTGTGTGCAGCTAGCGATAAGCAACTACTTAAAGGTATCGTTGTACGAACACAAAGTCGTTGTGTTGATGGATTTTATGCAATTTTCAGTATCTATCACACTCAGCGCAGCGCTTCGAACCCGTTGGGATTAAGTTCGATCTTTTCCCAATACTTACAGGGTAAACAGCTTGAGAGGGGCTGCGTCTGATATATACGTAGCTCAGCAAATTATATGTTACATGTTTATACCTACATTATTAATATACCTATCTTTTTATTTTAGTAGGTATGTGTGTAAACGATTCACTTTAAATTTACATCGTACAAACGTAGTCTTATTAACACGGTATTTAGTTCAAAGCTTTAAAATATGAATAGGCACTCGGTGTAATACTCAAATATGGTGCTCAAAAGAAATGCACGGGAATTAAGGAACGAGGGAGGAACCTAGTATGCGGGTAGTAATAAAATGTACATTAATAAAAGCCGTTTTGATTAAATGGCACCGAGGAAAATACGAAATAGACGAATTTAAAGTTTTATATTTATGTCCTTGTTACCTGAAACTGCTAGCAAAGGTAATATAGTTATGACATAGTTTTTAAACCATTTTTATTGTAACTATAACATTATAAAAAAAACATTAAGGCGGGATGTTTTAAAAATGCACATAATGCACATGCAGTGAAGTGTCATATTCATGTTTGTTGTGATTAAAGTTACATAGAAAAAGAAAATCATTTCGTTAAATGTTGAATTAAGACTTTCTTTCGCCGTTCAAATGCACCTTGTGTTTATCTGTATGGGGTGTCATCTAATAAATTTAGCCTAAATTATGGGTTTTTCTTCTGTCATTTTTAATAACATTGGCGTTTCATAAATAGGTATTTTGGAAAATTAGTAAATAAAATGTAGTCAAAGAAAATGTATCTGAAAATTCTGTAAGCGGGTTCTGAAGTAAAGTATTTGGTTATTTAGTATCATGTCTTTGACCTAGTGATAGGAAAGTTGTTTAGCTTAAATTCAATCTACCTGACACTGGCGCCCAAAGGTATTTCTCCAGGTCTTTAATTGCTCTATGAAAGGCTAAAATTTTGGTATTAGAATATCAGAGATCATATTTTGTTTTGTAGTTGGTTACTCACCTTTTTGGAAACGAAAATCGCATTTTCCACGTGTATTTTGCATTTCTGAGCATTGGCATTCATTATTTTGCACCTTTTTATTGCAAATTTGTAAAGGAAATCCCGATTTATTTCCATATTTTTATAACGAATTTTTAGGTTATTGAAAAGTGTCAACGTCGCAATTTTCCCACGTGTAGTGCGTGTAGTACATAAGTCATTTTGCTTATAAGGATATTTGAGAACTATTTTTACAAATTTAAAGCTATTTCAGTTTAATATTAAACATTTCACATTCCAACCGGAAAATCCTAGATTTAGATTGGTTGTTGTGCTTTACTATTCTTACTAAATATTTGTACAAGAATTTAGAATTATTCATTATTTGCTTGTAAATTAGGAATTTAAAACGTTTCCACATGTGTATCTTATGCTTTTGTACAAATTTTGTTTCATTTGTGAAGAATTTAGCGAATTTTTTTTGGAATTTTGTATGACACTTTTGATGTTATATAATTTTGCTGACGCTGACAAAATTGACACAGCCCGTGTTTAGTTCTTTTGATTTGATTAACATTTTAAGCACTGGTTTTAAACCTAACACATTCTATATACCTTTTATGGGTTTAACATTTAAATTATTTGATATTAGCATAAAATTAAAATTTTCTTAAATGTTCCATGACTTAGCGCTCAACTGCTTGACTGCCATTGTTAGTAATTCGGAGTAAACATTTTTATTACCACTTATTTTGAATATTTAATGGATGAAATTAAAAATGTCATAATTTCACAAAAAAAATTGTGTAGGTCATGTTGCAAGTTATTTTTAAACAGAGTTGGATAGAAGCACTTAAATATTTGACTGCTATATTTGTTTTGTATTAATGCTAACTTCCTTTGACTAGTAATTTTATAATTGTTATGAAATCTGAAAATTTGCAGTATTTTTTTTTAAAGGGTTCAATACTCACATATTGTTATGTCCATAGTGATCCAAGAATGTTAATAAAACAAAAATCTACTTAAGAACATTTAATTTAAATTTAACACAAAACAGTTAGAATAACTTTTGTAATTTATATTATCAGAGATTTTATTTCAATAGTTCACATTTGAAGTATAAACGGATCACACCTTTCAAATTACACTTCACAGTTCTCAGTTTAAACAATAAATTTTCACTTAATTGTTGCAATCGGGCAGGAAATTCTTGCTAGACTTGTAGGTATTTTCTGGTCACCACTGGGAAGTCTTGTTGTTGAGCGTGGAACCAGATGTATTGTTCCACGGCAGGCTTCAGCAAGCTTTCTGAGTTTGTCTTCCAATGCACATTGATATTTTGTATCAGAAGGGATACTTTCTTGTATAATGCTAGCTGTCCTGTGTATGAGATATAAGCGAAAAACTGAAAAAAATAATTTTTGTCCCCCCTCCAAATTCCACACGGTCCTCGAGATCTAAAATTTATGAGAGTCTTCGTGGCATACTCCCAAACTACCCGTTAAAGTTCCATTGAGTTTGGATTACTTTCCAGCTACCCTTAACTTCATTCGACATAACTGCTGGATTAATGATTACACTAATAAATCCTATATCTGGTTTCATTATTTGCTCGTATTGGATTTACACACTGTATAGTTACTCAAATAAATAGAAAATATCCTTACGTCAATCGTTAGATCTAGGACGTTAAGCTTGTTTGAGGTTTTTTATGGATGCTGTTCTGCCTCTTTTACCTAGTTATTATTATTACCTTTGAAATTGATTGATTTACATCAAATTCACGAGACTTAGGTCAAAAACAAAACTCTTAATTTATCCATACGTTTGATAAGGTACCAAAATAATCATCCGATATAACTCACTCGTAAAATGAACTACAAGAAGTTTCTTTGGCTGGGTAACAGTTGTCGTTTCGAATACGAAAAGGATATCGGCAACAGAAACAATTTCCATTCCACAGCTCAATCTATAGTAGGTAAATGAAACAAAAATAGTTTCATGTAGTGACGATATGTTGAGAGCGTGAGCTGAATACATTTTTGTCCATAGAAACCATTTTCAATTTCACGGCTCAATCTTTGTGTGCTCGGGGTGATATGTAAAGGGCATTCGTTGGTGTCAACAAAGTGTAATGGTTTCGTGTTGCCGCTTGATCCATGAGTTTAGAACCGACAGCCGATTAGCATGAATGAAACTGTCGCCCATTTTATATAAGAAATGTTTAATATGATATGATTCAGTTGGTTGAGGTAACATTAAAAGTAAAATACTGTAGAAAAATGGGGCGAGTTAGTTTGATGCTAGTATATGGTTACTAAGGAAGAAATCAAATCCCGATTAACGTACTTAACGTACGTACTGCTAACGCCGCACGTACTATACGTACCCACTTCACTGCGTACTGCTACGTACTACTAAACTTAACGTACTGGACTTTACGCATCCGTTTTTACACCCTTTTATTAAGCTTGACCCCGCATATTTATGTACTTATGTGCTTCCAATCTTTTTTGATGCACACTTCGCATCGATAGGTGTATTTATTGTCTAAAATTTTCAATTTGTTAATGTCAAAATTCGCATTATTATACTATTTATTATTATTACACTAACACATTATTATACTAACACAGCAAAAAAATACAAATATTGGTGATTATTATGACAAAAACGGGACTTAATCGCGTACACTTACTTTTATTATTTTCCTGACGTTTCGAGCGTGCCGTAACGCTCGTGGTCGCAGGCAGACTAAAAAAAAGTAAGTGTACGCGATTAAGTCCCGTTTTTGTCATAATAATGAGTGAAAATCGTGTAAGTTTAAATCAGTAAATATTGGTCACTTTGAGGTTACTTTGATACTATATATTCAGACGAATATGTAGTACTAAAGTAACCTCAAAGTGACCAATATTTGTATTTTTTGCTGTTAGTATAATAATTAGTTTACATAGTTCTTTTATGTTGTGCCTTTAAATACTAGTAAAAATTTAATACTTCACCATGATTGTAAATTTTTATGATCCCGTTCGCGACAGCCATCTTCGGAAACATTCTTTTGAAGAACATTTATTATTAGTACGCAATACTCATGAATGTGATAAATACATGTGTGTGTATCCTAACTAAATGTGTGAACTGCATTTAAGTTATTCTTCTATATCCCATGTTCGTTCTAAGGGACCTTAACGTCGTCGATCCTATATTTATATATAATAAATTAGGACCTTATATACTCATAACTCATTAAACAATGATGAAATCTAACAATAGATTTGCCAAAATTGCCTAAGTCATATTTCAACCACTTTCCGATGTCTGATTGAGCTGAAATTTGGTTTTCTTCCGTAATTTAAATGACAATTATATCCGTTAAATATAGTCAACTATAAAAGAGTATACCAAAAAAATTGGGAGTTCCTTGTTTCTAACGTCAATTCGTATGCTAACGAGATACACTGAAAAACATGAGATCTAAGAAAATAATTCATACTGTTCTTCATTATTAAATAATAAAATTTTAAAATTTCGATATCACTTAATATTGGTTAGGTACCTATAACAATTATAAACATAATATGATATATATGATATTATAATTATTATATAATTCAATTTCGTATTATTGATTTTTTTACGGATCATAAACGAAACGCTTTAATAATGGCCTAGAAATAGGAGATGTAAGGCGTGGAGAGTCACTGCTGACAAATTATTAAAGGACGTGTCGGGGTACGTGGCCATTATGTGTATGATTGATGTTGTTAGCAACTGCCGATAAACGCTGGGTTATTCTTTTTCAACTTGAAATACCTCCATTCATATTACACAAAGTGTTAACAAACGGTATACCTACTTCTGTCACTCAGTATTTAAATGACAAACAAAATACTTTTAAGCACATTAGCGTGGTTCCCATAAAATCACCGTTAAAATAATATCACAAATTACTCTACCGCAACAAATTAATTTTAGCCGAAAGCCTTTATTCTCAGTTTGGTGAGGTATAATTTGTTATGAATTATTTTTTCCTGACTTTCATGGTAATATAAAGGTAATTAGAGTAATCTTACCTACGTCTTCTAAATAATACATTCTCCTTTGGTGTGTTTGGATGGCACTTCAAGCAAGCGCTTAATGTCTTATTTACAAGAAATCAATTCGCAAACTTTATTTGTTTAGACTAAAACTTTCGATGTCACGAATAGGTAGGTAATTTTTAACCGGATCGCATGTGCTTGAAAAGATTTACATCCAATAAAAGTGTTAACGTTGTACCGACGTTGGGAATGCGTTGCGTTGATAACACACCAGCTGATTTCGTTTTATATGAGCGTTATCCATCATGTTTATATCAGCCCCTGTGATGGCGACTGTGTAACGGTTGTTACAAATATTAGCTGGAATTAACAGCAGTTGCGATACTTTGACAGATCAAAAATTGTTTCACGAGCAATGTTTAATGGTATAACGTTGATAACACTTTAGTCGTGTTTTATAATTGGTAGCTATACGAGTATATTAATATTTTTTCATGATTAAAACCGATTAATGGTTTCAATTATAAATTGGTAAATTGTGTTTAGAAAAATCTGACCTGCAGAGTGGCCCTGCTTTTATGTTTTATGCAAGAGTATCAGATGTGATTTATTTGCAATTGGATTGGCGGTAAGACGTCCGACTTTCAATCCAGGGGTTGTATTCTAACTTTAAAACACGTTTAGAAACGATCCAACTTCAATACAAGTCAAATGCATTAAATAAGCAATACAGCTAGCGCCTAAATGCCTCATGTGAATCAGAAATATCAGAATTGATTTGAAAATTATTACGGTGCAACTTCAATACGTCTTCAATATTGGTTGATTATTTGTTGTGTGTTGGAGTTCCGTTTGAGATAGATTGTGTTTTAAATGTATTGTTTATGTACTATAAAATTAGAATATGGCACCTGGGGTCTTGGGTTGGAAATCCGGCTCGTACTACTGAGATTCTCGGAACTTACGTATGAAATATCCTTTGATATTTACTAGTCGTTTTTTGGTGAAGAAAATGATCACGAGTAAACCAGATATGGCGGGCTACAGTATGAGGTTCTTCAAAACAGGAGTATATAGGTTCTTAAAGGGTAGGCGACGCGCATGTGAATCCTCTGGGGTAGCAGGCGTCTATAGGCTACGGTAACTGCTTACCATCAGGCGGACCGTATGCTTGTTTGCCACCGTCGTGGTATAAAAAAAAGATATAATCCCAACAAGGCCTAGTTTCAATGGAAGATTCAAAAGAGATCACTTTCGTAAAATTTATTAATACGCCCATTTTAGGGGATTAGGCTACTAAGCAGTTCCAGTCCCCATTGAGCCGTGGCGAAAAACCGGGACCAACGGTAGGATGATGATGATGGGTGTTTTAAATATTATCTTTTATTGATATTAAAATCATTCTGAATACTAAAATTAATCAGAATTTTTATAGACACATACGGTACTTGACGGTTTAATCTGAATATAAATATTTAATAGCATTTACTCGTGTACCTACTCGAACGTTGATATATTTAGTTTAAACACTTTAAACAAGTAAAATATTAAACGCATGCTTGAAATGCAACCTAAATATGAATAAGTACCTAGCAAAGCTTAGGTCAGTAAGTTTTCAATTGGTTTCAAGAATAACAAAAATATCTAGCAACAAAATATGTGATGTGAAACATTCTGATTGTTAGTGTGTATATTGTTTGGCCGGGAAGCACGTGGGCCCTGGTTAGTTCGTCAGGCGCGGGAAACCTTGCCCCGGGGGAAATCAGCACAACAATTACATCTCAAATGTTACTCCCAATAATACCTGAGCAAACCTTTAAAGCCAACCAATAAATACTTTTGTAATATTAGTATTTTATACATTTATGCCGCTTTTTTTCTTACAACAATGTCCAAATTAACTCTCAACTATATCATAATCGAGGTATTATGTATTTACAGCGATGCTCAGTTTGTAAGTTGGTTCGTAATAATAATATGAATATTCAGGGGCTCTCTGTGTCCCCGAGGACGGGACCCTTTCGAGCATAAGAGAGGAAACGCGGACGGTGATTTCAAAACAATATGATATTATCGCAGCATTTAGGCGGTCCTAATAAGATTTACTTACCTAAATATTAATGCGCATCGTGGCGCCCATTATTTGGAGGTATTATCTAAATACCGCCAGAACACTCTACCGAATCTATTTACAGACGGCCTTCACAAAGCATAAATCATGATAATGCTTGGAACCGAATGCTAAAAAGTATAATCCATTGGCGACCTTTCGGAAACTATAGTTCATCGTTTTGTTGAACACTTGTTATTTCCAGTCAGTTTTGATAAAAAAGGATCCACCCCACTATTATAGAACAATCGAGTGCGCCATAAAAGAACGGTATGATTAATTGTTTTTTCAACCTCTTGAAAAATACCGTCTTATTTTTAAATACTTCCGTTATTTTCTACCTCGATGACGATGAGAGGGTGGTTCTTGACTGCAAATTAATATTTAATTACAAGCTTCAGTTTAAAATGATGGACGAGTAATTTTTAGGGTTTTCTAAGAGAAGCGTAGCGCATTTTTGGTAAATCGTCTGTTTGATTTCACCATTGTTTAATGAGTTATGAGCATAAGTATACAGAAGGATAGTTGACTTTAAGGTCCCGTAGAACGAACGAACATTCACACATTTAGTTAGGATTGGACATGCGTACTAATAACAAGTGTTCTTGTACTGCGTACTAATAAAAGTGTTGTTGTTTACTTGTACGGCAAAAAAAAGACAATATTGGTCACCGATCTATTAAAGTAATACGTCGTACGACGCCGTACGACGAAAAAATAACTAGAATTATAAAGCCACTTAGTTTTTTTGGAAAATGTAAGAGAAATGTAATTCCGTATGAGAAAAAATACTGACTGGCACAGCAAAAAATCTAAATTCATATCAAAACTTTGCCTTTAAATGCATTCAGATTTTTTGCTGGACAATCGCCATCAAATATATCGGAGCGGCCAAGGTGGTCACAAATATCTGAACAACGCCTCTAAAATTGTCAAGGCGATAAAGTGCATGTTCAGATATTTTTGAGTACCATGGCCGCTTCGATATATTTGATGGCGACTGTACAAGTCGTTATTTTTTTGATAGTATCAATAGTGAAGTAACGGCACACTTTCCGCCCTTGCATTAAACTGTACTATTACCGCGTTCTTGCGCAACAAATGCTAAATGAATTCAAGGTTTGCCAATGCTGTTACGGTTGCTACGTATGCTAGGCAGATAATCATTTGTTAGGTAGCTATAGAGCTCCCGAAATTGCGCTTTAAAAATCTAAATTTTAAAGATACGAGTAAGATGTTTAAAGTAGTAGGTAGGTATCAAGCGCGGGTGCCGGATGCCGTTCACGCGCCACTCGTTCGGCCACTAAAAGCAAATGCCGTAAACAAGAATTAATGCCAAACCTGCATCGACCGAACACTGCACTCTTCTTTATGGTGACATGATAAAGCTTCACCTTTTATTAGACCTACGCGATAAATTGGCCCGCGAAAATATGCTTTTATCCGATAATTTTGATAACCTTGTTATATGATGCACTCCTGAGGCAGTTTCTACAAATAATAGTATGATTTTCACAGATATTAATAATTTTAACCAAAAAAGAACCGATTTCACTTAGCCTCTACCTTTACAAAAGGAAATGCCC
Organism: Pammene aurita; assembly: GCA_947086415.1. Classification (NCBI taxonomy): domain Eukaryota; kingdom Metazoa; phylum Arthropoda; class Insecta; order Lepidoptera; family Tortricidae; genus Pammene; species Pammene aurita. Next base: position 24,745,758 of record OX352292.1, read on the forward strand.
GAGCTACTGTGAAAAATACTCAAATCACTATAGGTGTGCCTATAATAGTTGAATAGTTCCCTCGCTTTCTCCAGGATCCCATCATCAGATCCTGACCTGGTTATAATGGGACCAACTGTCAAGTATACTCTTTCAAACAAAAAAAATAATTTTCCAAATCGTTACAGCCGTAACGTACATAGAAAAAAAGTAGCAAAAACAAAGATCCCAACAAATTGTGAACCTCTTCCTTCGAAATCTTGAAGTCGGTTGAAGAGAAAACTTTTAATAAAGAGGAAACGAAATGTTAATGTGGAAAACTAACTATAAGGATAATAAGGCTGGCCCTCAAATTATTAATACAGTAAAGTCGGGTTAAATTGGCACAGAATTTACTTTGGCTTTTGGAATTTACGTGGTCCAGATTTTATAAATGCATTTAGTTTATTGCATATTGCTATGAGGTTGATTTTAAGTAATCGTTTACGTTTTTATATTTTTAACCAATATGTAATTTTTACAATATTAACCTTTAAGTCAAAGCCTCCATTTGGTCAAATTAACCCAAAATAACGGTACTAGCAAGCTAATATTAGATGTAATGTGAACTGATTATGTATTTCAACAATCAACACCGCCAAGGAGCGCATTTTGCTCAGCCGACTGCCCCACAGAGATAACGTTCTTTCCTAACAACACCGTACGTGCTGCGCTGAATGTTAAACATCACCCTCATTAACTAACTTCCTGTTTTCGATCACACTAGTCTTAAATACTGACGAGTGCTTATCCGCTGAAAATTACAGAAAATAAAATTTGATTACTTATTTTTAAAATTTTTAATTGATCTAAAGGCGTGCAACCTTTAGATCAATTAAAAATTTATAAATAATTAACTACACACATTTTATAAGTAACAACTAACAACTAAAATTACTAAATAATACAAAGGTTATAATTTGTTATTAGGTAATAAATAATATTTGACCTATACGATGTGACGTTCGGCTTATTAGGTTGAGCCTCTTCCTTCCTTTCTACATATCATGATAAGATTGCTTAACATCAATGCGATACGTCCAACGATTTATTAGTGAGTTTGTCTGTCCGAACTGAATCACAATTTGTTGAAAATTTAGATGTAATTATGATGATAAAAAGCCATACTGATAGGAAATCTATAACAAATCAAAATTCCAGTATTAGAATACCTTTCCATTCAATACGAGTATTGTGGATGGTTTATACTGCCGTACGAATAATTGAAATCCTTGTACTTGCTATGAACCAAAATTAAGGTAGGTTTATTCATCAAAAAGTTTGTTAATGTGGGTTGCGGGCGTGATCGCATGTACGCCGAAATTGAAGTGTCTTGCATGCATGCAGCAAAAGGCGTCAAAGGCTTTATTCCCAGTCATCGACACGGAACGCCATCAGCGCAGTCTGCCGCTGCAAATTTTAAAAAGAATGCCGCCGTTGCGTGCGTTAAAAATAAATTCCATACAGCACTTTATGGCTTTTACACACTTTATTCGTATCATTTTTTGCTGATACATCAAAAACCTATGTCACTTGGATATTAGTGAACACAATTGGCTGTCGATAGTTAAAAGCGATTTATTAGTTAAATTTGAAGTACGTCGAATCGCAACCGGTCTGAGTGAAAGCTTAAAGTTTCAGTGAGGCAGTTACGCTCCCCTTCCGGACGATCAACGTAAATTATTCCCCCAGAAGAAATCTCTAAGGACGGGATGACGGATAAGGGACCACGCTTTATTGCCTACACCGGCCTGCGTTTGTAACCGCTTTAAAAATAGACCCGAGAATGTTAATTGTGGGATAATGTTATGCAGTATCGAGCCGCATTGATTGAATTAAGGGCCAGATAGGGTAATGTCTATAATAAAATTCACTTACTCCTACTTTCGTGGACCATTGAGCATGATTAACTCAGAGGCATAAATTTGAACTTATACTAATATCAGAAGTATATCACTTTTTTATCATTAATCTGTGTGTTTCGTGTGAATCAATATAATATATACGAGTATACTTTAACGTCAATTAGAAAATTTGTTATATATACCACCATTCATACTTCTAATATTATAAATGGGAAAGTGTATGTGTGTGTTTGTTTGTCAGTCTTTCACGGCAAAACGGGGCGACGAATTGACGTGATTTTTTAAGTGATAGTTGAAGGGATGGAGAGTGACATAGGCTACTTTTTGTCTCTTTCTAACCCCCCCACTTCCCTAAACTGGGGGGTGGAAGTTTGTATGGAGCATTCCGCAATTTTCAAGGTAGAAAGCTAAAAATTGGTATGCGGACTATTTGTGACTAACAAAAAGATCGTGCATAAGCTATAAAGACAAATAATATCGTCTACAGTAGCGTATTAAAATAATATTCTGTTCCGAGTTCTCTTCTGTGTTTTAAATCAGGAAAGGGGAACCGTGTTACTCCGAATTTAACGCGAGCGAAGCCGCGGGCAAAAGCTAGTGGTCCATAAAGGCGCTATTAACACATTCAGTGCCACCTAGTGCTACGCGCTACGCTCGTAGCCCGAAGCCATGTATTCGTCGTATGTAGCGCGTAGTAGCTACGAAAAGAGAACCTGACAGTCGGGTTCTCGGCCCTGAATGTGTTAAAGGGCGACCTTCCACTGTCTCAAGCGCAAACTCATTGACATGCCCATCCTAACCTACGGTGCGCGAATCTGGTCATTAACTGAGGCCCTAAAATCTAAACTCAAGGTTTGCCAGCGAGCAATGGAGCTTAGTATATTTGGGGGCTTAGCCAAGATGACAATCGTTTGTAGAAAACGAATCGAAACGCTATCCGTCTCTCTATCGCACTAATATGGAAGAGTGAGCGAGAGCGTGTAGCGTTTCGTTTCGTTTTCTGCAAACGATTGTCATCTTGGCTACAGGGCTAGGTGTTCGTAACTGATCGAATCAGAAACACGGAACTACGCTCCAGAACTCGAGTTGTAGATGTATGTAGGTGCCAAGACCGCTAAGCTGAAGTGGGCCTGGGCTGGGCAATGGGCATGTCTGCCGCATGCACCCGGACAGGTGGGCTACAATGGATATCCAGTGAAACCCACAACACACCATTGATGACGCTCACCGGGGTACAGGCAGACCGAAAAGAAGATGGCGGGACGACTTGGACGCATTTTACACAGAATGGTGGCAATGTTCAAAGGACCGGGTCGAGTGGAGAAAAAAAGGGGAGGCCTTTGCCCAGCAGTGGGCAACTAAAACAGGCTGATAAATATAAAGAATCTACGTTTTAATTTATTGCTCTTATTACAGGAAACACCCTGTATATATATATATATATACCTCCCAGGGTTTAGGTACCGCTACGAAAGTTGAGGTTAATGACACACAGCTACATTACGTACTGATTGCAAAAAAGGGAATGAATGAGTGAAGTGAATGTAAACGTAATTAAAAGCACAACAAAAAAAAAACCCGATAAAAAACCGAAAGTACAACTAACAATAAACCAATATCAAACCTTTATTTATTATTCAGATACATCTTCATTTAACAAAACGAACTTGAACAGAAGTTGTTGCTAATATCATTCCAAACATAAAATTATATAGTAATACGAGTGACCTGTTTTATATAAATAAGATATAGTATTATCCTAAATAAATCTTAAAGTAATACCTAAAAGGGAATTTGTCAACTTAGTGCCAATCTTGCAGTTTATTGTTGAACTTGCTATCGGTAAGAAAAAAAACCGGCCAAGTGCGAGTCGGACTCGCGCACCGAGGGTTCCGTACAAACCTGTAGTTATATAGGGGTAGTAACTTTAAAATTATTAAAAAATATTTTAATTATATGATATAACAAAAAATTTACGGTTTCCGCAATTTTTCTTTAATTTGTGCTATGAGACGTAGCTTCGTACCAAATTTCAAGACCCTGAGTTCACGGGAAGTACCCTGTAGGTTTTGATTCCCTTGCGAGTTTCGAAAATTTGCGGAAATTTGCGGCATAAACGGCTGTATCTTTTGATTGCGTTGGCTTAGAAGTTTGATTTTTTTCACAGCACTAAGGGTCAATGGACATGAGTATTTGATATAAATTTCAGCTTGATACCTCCATGCGTTCCTGAGAAAAATGGTCTTGACAGACAGACAGACAAAGTGATCCTATAAGGGTTCCGTTTTTTCCTTTCGAGGTACGGAACCCTAACGGAACCCTAAAAAGAACAGTAATTTCAAAATCCCACTGTCATTACATGTTATGTGCGTGACGTTAACTATCGTAGCGATACCAGGGGGGTTAGCCAAGATGACAATCGTTTGTAGAAAACCAATCGAAACGCTATCCGTCTCTCTAACGCAGTAATATGGAAGAGTGAGCGAGAGCGTGTCATTTGCTACAGGGTTGGCTACAGGGCCTGTACAGTCAGCTGCAGAGAAAAAACCCCCCTGCATACAAACTTTGTATGCAGCGTGGTCCTTTTTCTTTGTACGTGAATATTTACAATTTGAAACTCGTTTACTATAAAGTGTAAAACTACTGTAAGAAAATCAGATTTGTGAATTTCAATTTTTTATGTGTTAAGAAAACTAAATAAAATGGAGCTAGTTACCTTTTTATTCTATTTTATATTAAAAGCTTAATTTCTGGTTATTATAAATCGTTTAGTCTCCTTTTAAATGGTTTATGGCTGTAATTTTGCACAGCTGAAAGACGTTACAAGTGATAATTAAAGCCCTGTTACTCCAGCAATTACAGCTTCAATCTTACCGTTATATATTTATTACCTATTATGTAATACCATGGATGTATGGTTATGTATAGTAAGTACCTTAATATATTTAAATGTAACAAATCAAAAATATGCACAACACTATTGGCATTATTAACAATTTTATTTTATATAGATAAACATTGATGAAAAAGACCCTTTTGTCTAATGCTTCATTCCTGAAACCTTTAAACTGTTTTCGCCGTCACCGGGCAGTTTGGTAACAATGTATACAGGATGTAACAAAAATAGTAGTGATCCGTATAAGAGCATAATCGGTATCTAATTGGGAACTAGGACTAAAATAAGAAAATTTTTTTAGAGGCGAAAAAAATTTTTTTTTATATGGGGCACGTCATCCCAGCCGGCCGGACCCTCCATACAAAACCTTTTTTTAGCGTAAAATTTTTTTTTCTTAGTTTTTCATAATTAAAATATTACCACAAATGGTGAGCCGTTTAAGGGCATACCCTTAAACGGCTCACCATTTTTGTGACACCTTGTATTATCATATTATTTCAGTTTATAATTTATTGTTTAATGCATAATATTTGATAAAATAATGTTTCACTTCTGATGCTAAGAAGTGTGTCATATTATGCTTACAAAGGCGGACTAAAGTGGTACATCTAGGGTTAATATGTATGTGTGTATTTATGATATACAAAATATTTTTCAACACACCTGCTCGTAACGAGGTTCTTATTCCACCGCTTTTATGCTCATAATCCTAGATATTAAACACGCGTGCATTTCACAATTATTATCCAACTAGTGGAATAATTTAATAATCCGATCAAGTGACGTTTGTACTCTAGTACCAAGTTGTACGTACGCAGACGAATCGTTGTGATTTAGTCGGGTATTACCTTTACTTTTTTTTAACTCTTTATGAGTTTACATTCTAAAAAAGTAAAAAAAAAGTAAATATATTAAAAATATACACATTTACGATAGAATACAAATTATACAATCCTGATTGTGAATAAGAATCATTTCAACTTATTATATTACTCGTAATACACAATAAATTACGTTTTAAACACGAATTGTCTGTTTTAATATTGACTGTTTGGCATTATACGTCCCCGCCTTTGCCTCAAGCTGCACGCACATCCAAAAAAGAAAATTGCGCGCCATTTATAAGTTAACCTCAAATCATTGTTTATTTGTTAGATTTTTCTCGTCGTGTTTTATTAATTTAAACAAATTATATTTTCAGTGAATAAGAAGACAACTTTAGCGTTAATTTAACCTCTGGATATATTTCAAAATTGTGATACATACTAGTAAAATGTCATCATATAAATCTAGTGAGCAATACGTATGAAAAAAATACTATAATTTATTGCACAATAAATGTGAAGTCTTTAATTTTATGAAATGATTTGAAAAAGAGTTCCAGATACTCAACAACATCACAAAAATGTTAGTTAAATTTAATTATCTTAGGTTCGTAAGTACCTCTATCCTGTAAACATTCTGACAATTAACGTATTTATCAAAAGTTATTAATTATACTATTCTGTTATTTCCTCGCAAGTGTGTTGAAAAACGTCGTATGAAACGCGTGTGCTTGATCATTACATAAGCTCAGCTTCCTTATGCGCACTCACATGCGTTCGTGCGCACAATATCGCTTCATATGTGATAATCAACTTAGCACACTTGTATCATAATGTAGTATTAAATTACCAATCAGAACACTTCACCATAATTATACCAGTTAACCATATTTTCACCTTAGATTAGTCATTGTGCGTAAAAATTGCGTGAATAATAAGTATTTCTGTTATGTTTCTTTTTTTCTTGTAATCGAAGTGAAAAATATTATGCATAGTGGTCTAAAAGCCATATGACCACTCGAATATCTTTCCTAAAATACCACCTCGTGGAAATATGGGCTACTTTAGACCCTTGTCAAACAATCTACTATGATTTGTATCTAGTTGTTATTTTATTTGTAACGCAAGGTAAAGTTAAACATTAATGCATGAAGGCATCGCACGCCGTAGCACTCGTAGAGGGGCTACGAGCTCGTAGCTGTAGCTTTGCACGCGTAGCGCGCCCGCTGTTACTTCCTGTCGCATGTCTTTGCTTTCTACGCGACAATCCTCGTTGCGACGGATCTGCTACATTTTTAAACATTTTACCTGTCGTTTATAAACAAAGGTTCTTCTTGTGATTGCTACTTATTAGGCATGCTAGTATATGCGACTTCAAATGTTATAACTGCAGAGGGCGGAATTGCTCATGGCAAAAATCAAACGTCAATAGAGTTGGAACGTTGAATTTTATCGACTTTTTCAGCTATCGATAAGTTCAGTCACCTTTTACATTTCTGACTTTAACATTAGCCTCTTTGATTAGATTAAAAGTAAATTGCATGGCAGTTAACTGTCATTTCTGCCACTAGTATTTTTGCAACTAATTCACGTTTGTAAAAATTGGTTAATACAAAAAGAAAAACAATTAACAAATGGATAAAGAAGTACCCTTGTCTTACTTACAACGAACACAACTCAACAATATACTGCTCTAAATGTAAGGTTCACTTAAAGCAACTAAAAAAATATTGAGTTGAAACTCACATAACGAGTAAAACACACTCAGCTGAGTTTAAAGAGGTAAAGAACGATAATAGTTTTTATCTAGATTTCATAATATTTCTCGTTTGTTCCAACATTCCATGGAAAAAAAATAATTCATAATAATCCACATGTTATTCCGTAATTTTCATACGAGTATGAAGTCTAATATTGTTGGATTAGAGGTTTAGTTTTGTTAATAAATAAATAAAGATACGCTAGGTAAATATAATTTCAGTTTATTCGATAGTCGATAAAATTCAACGTTCCGACTCTATTGACATTTGATTTTTACCATGAGAAATTCCGCCATAAGTAGATCTCACATCTATTTGTCGTTTGTACAAATAATTTGTACCTGTATATTGCAAATGAAACGTAGTTAAAATTCCTTGCTTGAGTTTATAATGATAGATGTTTCCCATGGCAGATATGAAGGCACCTATTGAAATGTTCACATGATTACTGCTAATATACGGAGATATCAAAAATATGATACAGTAATTTTACGCAATGATGGAATACTGGAATTATTTTCCGACGCGAAAACCTCGTAGTCTTAATCCGCTTACTATATAGGATTCAAAAACTCGTTCCCTGACATAATCGACACGGAATTTTTCACGTATATTTCATTCACTCACAAATCCAATTTAATTAAGGCGAAGAACTCGCGGTTAAAATCCTATCTAAGCCGTTTTTATTACCGCCCGTCGGGCAAAGACTTCGCCACTGCGCTCTAAGAATTTGAGCGCCCGCGCGGATTTTGCCGGCTTTTATCAGAGCAGCCCGCGGAATGGTGAGCGATCTCCATGCAAATTGTTTATTTGGGCGGCTGACGTATGGTAATTGCTATCAATTACACTCGGAATTATGCTTTGTGTACTTAATTGGCTTTTCCTGATCCGGCATTTCTTAGACTTTATTACGTGGGATGTTTAGAAAAGTTTGCGTTCAAAGATTTGACTTGCATTCTAAGACGACATTGAAGATGAGTCCGAGCCTGCCTTGAAAATGAAATAAGTAAACTAACTCAAGTATCGTCAAACTTGTGAGTCACGGGATAACTTAAGATAAGGAATTTAACCCCATTTAAATTTTGCTGACTTGGCTCTTGACTTCTACGTATTATAGACAACCTGTCTTATACTCAATCCTTGAACTATTTAAATTAACATAAATGGAACTAGCTTAAACACGTTTTAGGGATATTAGCTTTAAAAATATTACTCTAGCATGATCATCATCATCATCGACTTCATCATCGATTTGACGGCCTCCTAGCCTAGTTGGTAGTGACATTGCCTATGAAGCAGGAGGTCCCGGGTTCGAATCCTGGTCAGGGAATTATTTGTGTGTTTATCACAGATATTTGTTCCTGAGTTATGGATGTTTTCTATGTATTTAAGTATTTATCTATATCTATCTATTATATATATCGTCGTCTAGTACCCACAACACAAGCCTTATCGAGCTTACTGTGGGACTAGGTTGATTTTTGTTCAATTGTCCCATATTATTTATTTATTTTATTTATTTATTTATTTATCATAATCCTAGCATTTGCCCCGGCTTGGGGTCCGCTTGACAATCTAATCTCATGAATTGACGAAGGCACTAGTTTTAATCAACGCGATTGCCATCTGACCTTTCAACCCAGAGAGAAAACTAGGCCGGTCGGGATTAGGTCCGGTTTCCTTACGATGTTTTTATTCGCCGAAAAGCGACTGGTAAATATCAAATGATATTCCGTACATAAGTTCCGAAAAACTCAGTGGTACGAGCCGGGGTTTGAATCCGAGACATCCGGATTGAAAGTCGGACGTCTAACCGCCAGGTTACCAGCGCTTTTATACTTTAACAAAAAAGCTAATTACGTTCCAGACATCGGTTATTCTGTTACAGAGCTACAGATTAGCGGAGAGCGAGGTCAGGTAATAAGATCTAGTTACGAACACTCGCACACCTTGCCCGTGCTCGAGGGATCGGATGTTTGCCCTCAATTCGGAAAGACCCCCGCTAATCCCTCGTCTCTGCTCACTGCTCAGATATGTTCTACCTGTGAGACTTTTATTCGAATGCTTTTTAAAAATTAAGTACATTTTATTTTGGATTACGAGAACGGAAGCCGTATTACAACTTTAAAACAAGTTTAGACACGATCCAACTTCAATTCAACTCCAATGCAACTACGCGATACAGTTAACGCATAAACGTTTGAATCAGAAATACAAGAATTTGCTTGAAAATTATTCCCAGTCAACTCCAATACAACTTGGTTGATTATTTGTTGTGAATTGGAGTTATGTTGGGGATAGATTGTGTTTTTAATTTATTGTTTATATATACTAAAATTAGAATACAGCAGCAACTCTAGTTTTTTAATTTCTTTTTGATTTTTGGAATTTGACACTATTATAATGTCACGTTACACTAAGGGCGGGTTGCACCAAATCGCCTGTTAACGTAAGTCAAATGTTACGCTAATCGGAGCTACTTAACGATAACATAAATGGGTTGCACCAAGTGCAAAATAACAGAACGTAAGAGTTAAGTGGGGTGCCACTGTATAAACGCATTTCTACTCACATTTTTATGGTAGAATATTTATTTTATATGGCAACCCAACCATAAATGCCAAACTAAACTTGTCAAAATCGTCACACGAAGAAAAAAATCTAAAGAAAGGAGCGCGAATTAAACTTAACTTTGCACTCTGCAGCTTGAAAATCAAGAATATACAACAATTTTAGCCATTCCTGAACATGCTTATTACTCAATCAAAAAGTGGGCTATCCATTGCGCCTTACGAGGAAATTTTTCCAAAGCATAATGCAACTTGTGTTGTGAGTGGAGTTTAAAGCGAAAGCTAGAATAGTCGGCTGGTGTATTGTGCATTATATTATAGTGAGTAAATTATCCTGCTAGTTTAGCACTACGTACAGAACCCTAAACAAGTAAAGCCGTTGCTGGAAGCACCAAATGGCGAGAAGGAGCCCAATCGCAAAACAAAGGCATCACTAGTTTTAACTCTTGAAAATTCGTAAAAATAGGGTACTGAATCCCTCCAACCTGGTTGATTATGGCTGGCACTGTAACCAACGTCCTAAATATTGAACTTATACATGTACCTACTTATTAAATGAGTGTTCTAAAGCATCTTTGTTAACAAATGATGAGTAGCAGCACATAGTATGTTACATTAATGAATAATGATACACAATGTTTTTTTATTTCAGGTTTGAATTTACCTTTGGTATTGAAGACAAGATGAAATCCAGGCTTGTTATGCTACTCAGTGCTTAACTCAAGGAAGTTTTAAAGTAAAAGTGCAGTGGTTTCAAGAAATTGGTAGAATCTCAATGTAGAAATAAAGTATAATTATATTAACCTAATCAGTATTTCAATTTTGATAATAAAATACATATTTATATTTATTTAGTTACCTTATTTTTGTTTATTTATTATTCAAACACTGGCATAGGTTTCCTTTGTAGATGGAAGCAAGATACCTCCTCCTATGCTCCCCCCTCCAATCATATTTGTACTGCAATTATTATTTTCACCAGTTTTCTAGCACTTGACTTGAATAATCAATGAAATTTGAAACTATTGAAGTATTTTAGGTCAGGCCAATCAGTTCTGTGATAGTGTGAAGCGAACCCTTGGCCAAAGTGAGCCAGCTTATTGACCGGAGAACAAACTTCATATACTGAACCACAGATCTTTGATGATGGTTATTAACAATACTCTACAATTGATACATGTTACAAATATTATTCAGGTAAAAGTGACCATAAAACATTAGTGTGGCAAGGATTCCAAAAATGTTATATTATCACTTGTATCTTTATAATGATATTTATGTTACAAGTCCTAGTGAGTATTATATTCTTTGCAAGTCACACAAACAGCCATGTAGGTACCTAGTTACTATTATGTTTTATTTGTAAATAGGTACCTATGCTGGTTGGTAAAGACATATGATAAAGAGAGACCTTTATTATTTATTACTAATAAATTCATAGTGACACACATATTTTATAATAGATTTTGAGCACTGATTATAGGACTAATCAAAAATGCATGCAGACATACATCATCTTAGGAAGCTTTATTCCTTATAGAAATGTAAGTGTGAAAATAAATGTACTTTTTATACTTACAAAATGAAATGCATGTACTTATTTTGTGTACCGTGAGTACAATTTGGATTAAAAAAAGCATGTTCATAATAATGTCCGATTTAAAATATAGGGGAAGGCATCTGTCAAAAGTTTTTATCAGATGGTGCCTGCATAAGTAGGTACCTACCACTAGTTTTGCTCAATGAGATTTGGCTTAAAGGGCTAAAATGAATGCCAGTAAATTCCAAATAAAACAAGAATTTGACACCATTGGTAGGACTGAGACTACAACCTATGCCGGCATCATCTGTAAATACTTGATTGGCCATAATCCTGATTGCAGCGACGAGCAGCAAAGGGTAGGTAACAATTGCCTAAGAAGAGTGACACACATGAAGTCATATTAGCTAAACCATACTAGTTATTACCAAATTGTTAGTAGATAATTTATTTATTTATGTCTCAATAGATCTGTAAAATCTGTGTTGTGAATTTATTTCACAAATGAAACTGAAATACAGTGTAAGCTCTTTATAGCAAAACTCAAGGGACTGGACATTTTGTGACATTATCGCGAGTTTTCATTAAATAGAGACCTACTGTGCTTGTCTTAAGGCCTATGTTAAATCAAATAAAAAACAAGAATTAAATTAATTACTATAATGAATTTTCATACACATTTTTGAACTGTTTTTTTATTCATAATTATTTTACATGTTTTTTAAAGTGGGTATTCCACCCATACATTAGTATGTTATTCAATCAAATACAAACAGTGAAATACAAACAGTGGAATACCCACTTTAAAAAAACATGTAAAATAATTATGAGTTGATAGCAGGCGCCATCTGTTATTTCCGTTGTGACACTTGTAAAAGGGTCGGCGGGAAGGGTATCTAACTCTAGTGGTTGGCACCTAGATGTCGCTTACGGCTGCTATAAAGTCGATGTAAAAATAAATGCAAAAAGATGATTGAAGGCATTGAGAATTTCGTCAGCTCGGTAACTGAACCCATAGCTTAATTGGTAAAGCGATATCGAGCCCCGGTAAGGCGTATCGATGTTGGTTCAAGTCCAACTGGGTTGATTATTTGTTCAATGTTTTCAATGTTTGTATTTGATTGAATAACATACTAATGTATGAGTGGAATACCCACTTTAAAAAAACATGTAAAATAATTATGAGTTGATAGCAGGCGCCATCTGTTATTTCCGTTGTGACACTTGTAAAAGGGTCGGCGGGAAGGGTATCTAACTCTAGTGGTTGGCACCTAGATGTCGCTTACGGCTGCTATAAAGTCGATGTAAAAATAAATGCAAAAAGATGATTGAAGGCATTGAGAATTTCGTCAGCTCGGTAACTGAACCCATAGCTTAATTGGTAAAGCGATATCGAGCCCCGGTAAGGCGTATCGATGTTGGTTCAAGTCCAACTGGGTTGATTATTTTTTCAATGTTTTCAATGTTTGTATTTGATTGAATAACATACTAATGTATGAGTGGAATACCCACTTTAAAAAAACATGTAAAATAATTATGAGTTGATAGCAGGCGCCATCTGTTATTTCCGTTGTGACACTTGTAAAAGGGTCGGCGGGAAAGGTATCTAACTCTAGTGGTTGGCACCTAGATGTCGCTTACGGCTGTTATAAAGTCGATGTAAAAATAAATGCAAAAAGATGACTGAAGGCATTGAGAATTTCGTCAGCTCGGTAACTGAACCCATAGCTTAATTGGTAAAGCGATATCGAGCCCCGGTAAGGCGTATCGATGTTGGTTCAAGTCCAACTGGGTTGATTATTTTTTCAATGTTTTCAATGTTTGTATTTGATTGAATAACATACTAATGTTTTTTTATTGTACGGTCAGCTGCAGAGAAAAAGGCCCACGCTGCATACAAAGTTTGTATGCATCGGGGTTATTTTTCTCTGCAGCTGACTGTACCACAACACTTGACACTCTTATTTACTTTATGGTACATTCCGCATCACACTTTATTTACACGTAGTACTGTTCTGAACATTGTTTAGTTAGGTGTCGAGGCTCGATTTCTGTAGGATATTGGCGATAAATGTTTGGTGCTATAAATTCATGCCCTTAAAAGCATTAACGAAACCTCTCTGATCATCTGGCATCTTGTGAATCGTATGACTTGCTCCCATCGAGTCCTGTTCGTGGCCATTTCTACCGTGTCATAAAACTTGTTTTTCTTCTTGACCTGGTCACTCCACCGCGTCGGAGGTCTACGTTCCCTTTTGTCTACTACCTTGCTTATTCAAGTCTTGAGGCCAGTCAACCGTTATTTACAAAGGTTTGGTCTTCATTGACAAAAACAGAGTGGTTTTTTAATGGTTGTAATGATTGTTCTGCAGGTTCTGCCATTGCTCACTCTACGGCTATCGGCTTTCATAACAATGACTGTAGGTTCTGGTATGTTTTTGATACATAACAGAAGTCTATACTATTTCAACCTGAAGTCACTCGGCACTCGAATTTAACTAAATAACTCACTTTTTACAAACAATTATGTATTTATTATTTGATACACGTTTCCTGATCTCATGATCTGAAAATTGTGAATAAAGCCAAACGTCAATCGTATGCGCCTTTTACGTTCAGATACTCGCATATATTTATTACTGCTAACAATATTTTAATATTTTTCAACAAATATCACTGTCTTTTTGTCTAATAATGCATTTATCCTTGAAATACGAGACATTGTTGCAAATTGTCCGCCATATTTAAACGTAGATTTGAGTTAACCAGTGCTCGACGGCTGGTTAAGGTAAACGTAACTTTCTGACTGCTAAAGTGCATGGTGCAACGGAAAAACGGACTTGACGTTTACTGTAACCATGATGAGTTCGTAAAGTGTGCGTGGTGCAACCCGCCCTAAATAGGCTACGAAACCTTGGTATAGAAATTTCCATGCAAGGTGACCCGGGTTACTTAGCCAAAATGGCAAAAATGGAACCCTTATAGTTTTATTAAGTCCGTCTGTCCGTCCGTCCGTCCGTATGTCACAGCCATTTTACTCGGAAACTATAAGACGTATCTTAATAAAATGTAGGCATTAGGTGTATTTTATATGCCGCTATTTAGTTAAATTGCAGAAAAAAATATTTTTAGAGGGCGCTCCATACATGTAACAATTTTTTTTTATTTTATTTACTAAATATCAACATGTTCCTCATCAATTGATGATTTAAAAATAACATAAATTTTCATTGAATATTTTATGATTAAGTGAATATTTTCAGAAATATTCGCTTCGTAAGTCACAAATATTATGTCCCCCCCCCCATGTAACGTTTGAACCGTAAGTTAAAATATGTTTTGAACATTATCGGTTCAGCCATTTTTGAGTTATATTCAAAAAACTTATTCCGTAGGCATCAGATACGATCTTTTAGTTTGGTTCTTATTCCATTGAAGGTACGGAACCCTCTATAATGCGTGGTCCGACACGCACTTGGCCGGTTTTTATAATTATTGAGTGTAGTTTCTGGAAAATGTCAACGAATATAAGTTAGGTAATTAATTTAAATTCATGCATTGAGAAATAATTAAGATTATATGTTTTATATGACGGGTAAACTCGTAATCCATTGCACTATATTGCAATACTTATAGGGGGCGATGTTCGGGAATCAAGGTATGATTGTTTTAGTGTTTTGATGAAAAAAATGCACAATTGCACATTCATACCTGAGTTTTTGTATTTATTTTCTTTTATAAAACTATGCTAAGATATAATTATCTTTTACTGACTAAGGGCGGGTTGCACCACGCACACTTTACGAACTCATCATGGTTACAGTAAACGTCAAGTCCGTTTTTCCGTTGCACCATGCACTTTAGCAGTCAGAAAGTTACGTTTACCTTAACCAGCCGTCGAGCACTGGTTAACGTCAAATCTACGTTTAAATATGGCGGACAATTTGCAAAAATGTCTCGTATTTCAAGGATAAATGCTTTATTAGACAAAAATAGTGGTATTTGATGAAAAATATTAAAATATTGCTTGCAGTAATAAATATATGCGAGTATCTGAACGTAAAAAGGCGCATACGATTGACGTTTGGTTTTATTCACAATTTTCAAATCAGATAACGTGTATTAAATAATAAATACATAATTCTTTGTAATAAGTGCGTTATTTAGTTAAAATCGAGTGCCGAGTGACTTCAGGTTGAAATAGTACAGACTTCTGTTATGTATCACAAACATACCAGAACCTCCAGTCATTGTCATGAAAGCCGACAACCGTAGAACCAGAATCATGACAATCATTAAAAAACCACTCTATTTTTGTCAATGAAGACCAAACCTTTGGAAACAACGGTTGACTGACCACAAGACTTGAATACTGCAAGGTAGAAGACAAAAGGGAACGTAAACCTCCGACGCGGTGGAATGACCAGGTCAAGAAGAAAAACAAGTTTTATGACGCGGTAGAAATGGCCACGAACAGGACTCGATGGGAGCAAGTCATACGATTGAAAAGATGCCACATGATCAGAGAGGTTTCTTTAATGCTTTTAAGGGCATGAAGTTATAGCACCAAACATTTATCGCCAATATCCTACAGATATCGAGCCTCGACACTTAACTAAACAATGTTCAGAACAGTACATGTAAATAAAGTGTGATGCGGAATTTACAATCACGTAAATAAGGGTGTCATGTGTTGTGGGACAATAAAAAAATAGTTCAACAATGGTTAGGTGTCCACAAATTCAAATGTGTATGAAAATTCATTATAGTAATTCATATAATTCTTGTTTTTTATTTGATTTCATTATTTGCCTTAAAACAAGCACAGTAGGCCTCTACTTAATGACAACTTGCGATAATGTCACAAAATATCCGGTCCCTTGAGTGTTGATCTATATCAATGTTGTCCCTTGAGTGTTGATCTATATCAACACTCAAGGGACCGGATATTTTGTGACATTATCGCAAGTTGTCATTAAGTAGAGGCCTACTGTGCTTGTTTTAAGGCAAATAATGAAATCAAATAAAAAACAAGAATTATATGAATTACTATAATGAATTTTCATACACATTTGAATTTGTTACACTGTATCTCAGTTTCATTTGTGAAATAAACACAAACAAAGATTTTACAGATCTATTGAAACATTAAACCCATATAAATAAATAAACTATTTACTGACAATTTGACTTCATGTGTGTCACTCTTCTATGGCAATTGTTACCTACCATTTGCTGCTCGTCGCTGCAATCAGGATTATGGCCAATCAAGTATTTACAGATGGTGCCGGCATAGGTTGTCGTCCTCAGTCCTACCATAGTGTCAAATTCTTGTTTTATTTGGAATTTACTGGCATTAATTTTAGCCCTTTAAGCCAAATCTCATTCAACAAAACTAGTGGTAGGTACCTACTTATGCTGGCACCATCTGACTTTTGACAGATACCTTCCCCATTAGTATATTTTGCATCGGACATTATTAAGAACATGCTTTTTGTAATCCAAATTGTACTCACTGTACAGTTCATGTAGGAAGATACTATTGCCGGTGACTGTATGCAAAATAAGTACATGCATTTCATTTTGTAAGTATAAAAAGTAGATATATTTTCATACTTACATTTCTATAAGGGAAAAAGCTTCCTAAGATGATGAATGTATGCATGCATTTTTGATTAGTCCTAGTCCTATCATCACTGCTCAAAATCAATTATAAAATATGTGTTATGATTTCACTATGAATTTATTAGTAATAAATAATAAAGGTCTCTCTTTATCATATATCTTTCCCAATCAGCATAGGTACATATTTACAAATAAAACATAATAGTAAACTGCCATGTAGGTACCTACATGGCTGTTTGTATGACTTGTAAACATATATCATTACAAAGATACAAGTGATAATAAAACATTTTTGGAATCCTAGCCACACTAATGTTTTATGGTCACTTTTACCTGAATAATATTTGTAACATGTATCAAGAGTAGAGTATTGTTAATAACCATTATCAAAGATCTGTGGTTCAGTATATGAAGTTTGTTCTCCGGTCAATAAGCTGGCTCACTTTGGCCAAGGGTTCGCTTCACACTATCCAAGAACTGATTGACCTGACCTAAAATACTTCAATAGTGTCAAGTTTCATTGATTATTTATGTCAAGTGCTAGAAAACTGGTGAATAATATTTGCAGTAGAAATATGTTTGGAGGGGGGAGCATCTTGCTTCCATCTACAAAGGAAACCTATGCCAGTGTTTGAATAATAAATAAAACAAAAATAAGGTAACTAAATAAATATAATTATGTATTTTATTATCTAAATTGAAATACTACTAAATAATTATACTTTATTTTTACATTGAGATTCTACTAATTTCTTGAAACCACTGCACTTTTACTTTCAAACATCCTTGAGTTAAGCACTGAGTAGCATAACAAGCCTCGATTTCATCTTGTCTTCAATACCAAAGGTAAATTCAAACCTAAAATAAAAAACATTGTGTATTTTAATGTCACATATTTGCTACTCATCATTTGTTAACAAAGATGCTTTAGAACATTCTTTCAATAAGTAGGTACATATGTAAGTTCAATATTTAGGGCGTTGGTTACAGTGCCAGCCATAATCAACCAGGTTGGAGGGATCCAACACCACAACACAACACTTTAGAAATTTTCAAGAGTTCTCAAAACTAGTGGTGCCTTTGTTTTGCGATTGGGCGCCTTCTCGCCATTTGGTGCTTCCAGCAACGGCTTTATTTGTTTAGGGTTCTGTAAGTAGTAATAAACTAGCAGGATAAATTACTCACTATAATATAATACACAATACACCAGCCGACTATTCTGGCTTTCGCTTTAAACACCACTCACAACACAAGTTGCATTATCCTTTGAAAAAATTGGTCGTAAGGCGGCTATGATAGCCCACTTTTTGACTGACTAATAAACATGTTCAGGAATGGCTAAAATTGTTGAATATTCTTGATTTTCAAGCTGCAAAGTGTAAAGTTAAGTTTAGTTAGCGGCAAGCGCCATTTTATGTCTATGAGTTCAGCGGTATTTTCTTTAGATTATTTCTTCCTGTGACGATTTTGACAAGTTTAGTTTGGCACCTATGGTTGGGTTGCCATATGAAAATAATATTCTACCATAAAAATGTTGTTAGAAATGCGTTTATACAGTGGCATCCCACGTAACGCTTACGTTCTTTTTTTTTGCACTTGGTGCAACCCATTTATGTTAGCAATCGTTAAGTACCTCCGATTAGCGTAACATTTGGCTTACGTTAACAGCCGGTTTGGTGCAACCCGCCCTAAGTACCTGATATATTGTACATATTATTATCGTTTTATTTGCTTCTAATTCTGATACATTGATTATTTTGTAAACGTTTTATTCGCCTTGCTTTAGTAAGTTACTGATTAAAATTGTATTTTCATTAATTGTTATGTGTTTTATGCAAATAAATTATTGATTATGAATTATGACTATGAGTAAGATGTTCTGTTCTACAGAGAACTCCTGATAAATTCTTGTGTACCTATCGTAAGTAAATATAATTAGAATCACTTTTTATATGAGCAGCTACTAGATCCCATACCATTATGCGGAAATTATCTTAGAAGACCTTCCCTAACATTTGCCTTTATGCCTTTAATCTGTTTTGGAAAAATGTGAGGTCAGCGAGAACTCGCTTATGTTTTTATTAGTTGCGATTCCTAGCGTCAGCATTTGCATAAGGACGTAACGCCTAATTTGAAAAGGTAATCGTCAGCATTCTGCACCTTTTACAACTAATTTATTTGGTATCATCCATGTATACGGTTACCTATAATCCACGATCAACGAAAATCTATGTTAGGCATAGGCAATTAGCAACATTCATGTTTTTTTGGAAGACTTCATACGATTCTATTTCACTGAGATTGAAATGTCTCTAATACATAGTTATATCGTAACCCAGAAATGTCCAATATGCAGAAAAAAAATCGGGCTTCTGCACCGCTAGTCAAAACGACCCTTACAAAAAAGCGAGAAAAAGCGTAAAAATACATTTGGTGCATAAAAAATAGTGAAATTGTACAGTTTTAAACTGGAATATTTTTACAAAAACGCCAGAAAATAATTATCGATTTCCGCCTTGTTACAATTATTTGGTACTGTTGAATATGATTAAATAAACTAATTGAAGAAGATAGGTATCTACCTATCGTCTATCTTATACCTATCTAGGTATATTTCAAGCATGTTCCCAATTGAATCTCTTGATAAGTGCTCTCGTCTTGCCAGGACCAAAGATTAAATGTTAGCCCTTACTTCGGTAGAGGTTCAGCTAATCCGAGATTTTGGCGTTTTCTTTGCTCCAATATGTATCTTGTAGGATATTCGTGTACCTTGTCACTGTTTTTTAAATCGGTTTTGCTTAAATTTTATCCTAAATGTTCAATTGTATATACTATTTTTCTCTAAATATAAATTAGAAAAGCTAAGTCATATCTTCACATTTGAACAATAAAAGTATCAAATAGCTACAGTCCCCCTATCACAGGAGAATAATAAAGGGAGCCTCCGTTTTGCCCTTAATTTGAGCGTGAGAGCCGTGGCCGTAATTCAGCAGCCATACTTATCATATAATTTAATTTGTTTTAGATTGTGCAGTGTAATGTTTTTTGTAGTGGCGAGGTTAAAAGATTTGAGCGGGCCAGCAGGCAACGGGCGGGTGGTAATGATCCGGGAGTGCATGCATAATTTACCCGCAAAGAGCTTGTTTTGTAATGTAATTAGTTCGTAATCTTGCCGGAAAACAGCCAACAACATTATTTTGCGCCCGCTGTAATATTAAAATAATTTATTTTCAACGGAGGCAAGGACGCGTAAGGTTTCCGTTTTTAGATTTCAGGCAGTAGAATTTTACAGATTACAGTTTTTATTGTTAAACAAAATGAGAATATAAACGTTTTTAGATGAATTGTTAAAAACTGGAAAATATCCTATTAGTTAAAGGGGTAATACGGTTTTATACTTAATAGTTTACAAAAGAAAACTTTGAGTAGAATTCACAAGTATCTTAATCAGATCAAAGAAACTCGAGTGAGCGGGCGGCGCTCAACTGTTTTTGAAACGATTATTTTAATCACGGTGTGAGAGTTTTATGACAGCTCTCTATTTTATTGCGTACTAAATTTAACATAAATGATTGCTATAAACGTGTAATGTATAAAATTACCTTGTTTCAAACTCGCGCTATTGCAAGTATTGTATAACTACATAGTATTACAATAAATACGTATGAAATTGAAGTACAGAGATAGGTTTTAATTTGGAGTTAGCTCATGATTACTTACAGCACAACGTCAAAATGTTTTTTTAACAGGTACATGAAAAAAAGTAGCATTGACCCACTATAGTTATTACCACAGTACCACGAGATCTACTATAGTTATTCGTTTAGCTATTCGTACTAGCTATTCCCTTCTAAATCGCGAACTGACGACTTTTAAACGAGTCGCGCTGCGCTGTTAGAATAGTGGTCTATGTCTATAGTTCTTTCAACAATAGACCACTGGTACCATATTCTCTCCCTTCATCAAGCCAGGAGTACTCGTAAAGAGAATGATTAACTTAAGCAAACCAGTAATCTCGCAAACAGATCCTCGGGGCATGTCAACAGCGGATAGACGCGGCTCGTATGCCGCGCCACGCACCGCACTGCAGCTGCCTTGCCGGTTTGCACACGCTAAACACACATGGTCGTCGGATTCGGCAGTCAAACTCACGTTTGCAATTGCATTATTTTTCGATGTTTCCAGGATAGGTTTCTTCAATGAGCCAACGTTCAGCATTACTATAATCGGACGGCATCATGCCGAAATGTAAAAATAAATAAAAAAAACATTTGTTTAATTACGATAACATTTCCCCATAATTCGCTGTCATAGCGTTAAAATAAGTGTAGGGAGTTAAATGTAGGTCCTTGGACACGCACAACATGCTTGTGAGTCCATTGGAGTTGCAGGTTACGGAAAAATTAAAGTTAAACTTAACGTTTCTAAAAATGTTTACAATCACAATATTTCGTTTTAAATTGGGATTAGCTAACATCGTTAAATATTTTAGGCACTATGTATACCTTACCTCACTAGTGGTCATCGAATCACAACCCTCCGACCTTACATTTTTAGGTGTAATCATTACACAACATCTCTATACACAAGTACCCATTTTATGTTATTAGTTGCGCGGACAAGAATACAAATAGAGTATATATTATTTAATCGTATAATACAAGATATGTTTAACCAACAGAGTGCGGACACCGTAATAATCCCGGACAGGGTTAAGATTGCTCAACCGAGTGCATTAGCCGCGAGACAATTGAATTAAAACAACGATACTCGCCAACTTGGCACCGGACCAGTTAACTATCACCACCATTATTGACTTAAGTACCCACCGTGCTACGATTTACGTTTTAGTTGAATGTGACTTTAGCTATAGACTTCCCGAGCAGGCCGGTGTTAATGATTAGTGCCGCTAAGCGGGCAGCGCATATCACACGGGTGACGGCTCTTCCCGCACAATCCCACGGATTGCGTATCTTGCTTAAATCATGAAGGATGTCATAACATTGCGAGTAACTAGCTCCGTCTCTCCAGGGAGTTGCTTTACCGACGTTATTATAGCCTGCTATAAATTCACACGTTTGTTTTCATTTCAGTTCTCACCGCTGACGGGTGTTGGAAAGGAAGCTCGACTCTGCGGGGCCTTCCGTGTCGTATGCAGGTGATAAATCGTCTAGTGCCATCACTTTTTACTAACGAGACAAGGTGTCGTGTGCCTGCAAACACATTCAAGAAGTGATTGTTAACGCCGAGCCGTCGTTTATGTAGAATGAAAGCCGAAACCTTTTTCGTATAAAAGTACGGATGGAATGATCGTATTGTTTTCGTCTGATTTTGTGAATAGAGATTTTTCAGAGCGGTTCAGTAGGCGGCGTGTCGTACAACTGCACCGATGACAATAAATATCGGGCGCGGCGAGCCGTGAAATCGAATAGGCTCCGTCTGTGAGCGCTTTACAATCAGCAGCCGCCTGTCGCACGCCTCTGCCCGCTCTGCTATAACTTACTGACTTGCGCCACGCATAAAAACATCGTAAATCCTCCACTTAGAACCTCTTTACAAATTCAATAAAAAACCTAAATAAGCAGAAAATAGTTAAGTAAGTAGCTGAATAAGCGAAAATTCTTCACATGTTTCATAAAGTCAATGGTTCGTTTTGAAAATATCAACACGTTAATAATCATTAATCAATAGGATTTAAACAATAACTTTGAGGATTTATATAAATAAATATGATTTAAGTCAATACTTTCAGACACAATTATCCCGGAAGTCAAATTTAATTTAACTAAAATTTCACTTTATTTTCATCTAGTTGAACTATATTTAACACTAGTTTTTGCCCGCGGCTTCGCCCGCGTACTAAAAGTACTAAAGAATAAGGTTCTCAGTTTGACCCGTATGTTCCTCCGCTTGTCCGCTTTTATTTCGCATTTGGCTGAACCGATTTAGATGCGGTTTTCGGAAAAGTGTTTTTTACATTCTGGAGGTTTCAGTATACCACGTTTTGGTGAAGGCGGTTCCCTTATTTTTTTCAAGAAATGATTGTAATCATTGTTGAATGTAATACGCCAGCAACCACTTTCTACTAAAAGAGATTATGATAAATGCAGATTTCTACTCTTGAATAGTAGCTTTACCCTGCGACTTCATCTACGTGGAATTAGTAATCCACCCTCCTTTTTACCCGCGTAAGGAATAACTTCTGGGATAACAACTAATATATATCCTTCCCAGGTACTCAAACTGTCTCCATACCAATCATCTAAATAGGTTCAGCGGTTAATAATTCGCCATGCAAACTACCGACCCCTTTTCTACCCCTCTAGGATTGTTTTTCGGGACAAAAACTGTCCTTTATTGTCTCAAACTATATCCACAATTTTTTTTATCTAAATCAGTTCGCGGTAAAAATTCTCCATACAGACCTTCAACCCCCACTTCACCCTCATAGGGATTTATGTTCGGGATAAAAACTGTCCTATGTCGTTTCCCAGGACTCAAACTATCTCTTTACCACGTTTTCCTCATACAAACTTTCAACCTCTATTTTACCTATTTACTTACTTAAGTGTTGATATTAGGAAGAAGAACTATCCTTATCCTTTCCCGATACTCAAACTATCTCTATACTAAGTTTCACCTAAATCGGTTCAGTGGTTAAAAATTACCCATTCAAACCTCCAACCCCCATTTTACCCCTTAACCTTAAGGATTGATTTTCACGTTAAAAACTATTTTATGTTCCTTCCCGGGACTTAAACTATACCAAGTTTCATCTAAATCGGTTCAACGTTTAAAAATTCCCCATACAAACTTTCGACCCCCGTTTCACCCCTTGAAGTGTTGATTAAAACTATCCTAATCCTTTTCCGATACTCAAACTATCTGTAGGTATACCAAGTTTAATCTAAAGCGGTTCAGCTGTTAAAAAATTCCCATACAACTTCCAACCCCCATTTCACCCCCTTTAGGGTCGATTTTCGGGATGAAAACTACCCTATGATATTTCCCGGGATTTAAATCATATCTATACCAAGATTTATCTAAACCGGTTCAGCAGCTAAAGCGTGAAAGCTAACAGACAGACAGACTTTCGCATTTATAATATTAAATTCTAATATTATATTCATTTACGAAATTTCATCGTCGTCGGTTCAGCGGTTAATATTTCGCCATACAAACTACCAACCCCTTTTCTACCACTCTAGGATTGTTTATCGAGATAAAAACTATCCTATATTGTTTCCCGGGACTCAAACTATATCCATACCAAATTTTATCTAAATCGGTTCCCTGTTAATAATTCTCCATACAAACCTCCAACCACCATTTCACCCCTTTAAGGGTTGATTTTCGCGATATAAACTATTTTATGTTCCGTCCCGGGACTAAAACTGTCTGTATACCAAGTTTCATATCTCATAAATAGGTTCAACTGTTAAAAATTTCCCATACAAACTTCCAACCCACTTTTCACCCCTTTAAGGATTGATTTTCTGGATGAAAACTACCCTATGTCATTTTCGGGCTATGCGTATACCACGTTTTGGTGAAGGCGGTTCCCTTATTTTTTTTAAAGAAATGCTTGCAATAATTGTTGAATTGTTACGCCAGCAACGACTTACTACTAAATATTAAGAGATCATGATGAATGCAGATTTCTACTCTTGAATAGAAGCTTTTCCCCGCGACTTCGTCTGCGTGGATTTAGTAATCCACCCTCCTTTTTAACCGCTTAAGGAATGACTTCTTGGATAACAACTATTATATATCCTTCCCCAGAACTCAAACTATCTCCATTTGTCAGTCATGATATGTCAGTTAGTCAGTCAGTTTTTTCTTTTATATATTTAGATTAGATTGTAATTTGGCACAAACACTTTCATGTCCACAATATTAAACTTCCAAATCGATGTCATTTTCGTAATTTACGTCCCAAAAAACCATAAAAACGACACCCATATTGATATTTAGACATTTCCACCCCATCGCACCCCAACAGGAGAGATGGTATTTCACGTCCGCCACGTTAGATTTTAAAATCGTTGTTGTTTTCGTAATCAGCGACCCGATAAACCATAGAAACAATACCCATGTTGATTTTTAGACTTTGTCACCACATTTCCCCCTTTTAGGGGTTGAATTCTCAAAAAACCTGCAACACGTATTTACTCATTTATTGTTAGGAATACTTCTGTGAAGTTTCGAATAAAATAGACTAACTAATCTTGTTTCCCCATACAAACTTTGGACCCCCATTTCACCCCCTTAGGGGATGAATTTTGAAAAATCCTTTCTTAGTGCACCCCTAGACCTTATAAGGAACCTACGTGCCAAATTTGGAATCTCTAGAACCAGCGGTTTGGACTGTGCGTTGATGGATCACTATGTCAGTCAGTCAGTCAGTCACCTTTGAGTTATATATATATAGATTGTCACTGAACGAATATATCAAAGCATTTCCGCCACCGTTTGTAGGAGCAAGCACAAATGAATAATTAAAATCCATTACACATTATTTTACTCAGCGTACAATAAGAACGTATCTCAATAATACATTTTAAACACGGCACGCGGCGTGGCGGAGTAATTTGCGGTTGTGACGCTTCCCCAGTCCCCGTCCCCCGACGCATGTTCGATTAGAGAACAAGTAATTCCGGAAAGGAAATTGAAATCTTAAAGCAATGCCCCACGGACTCTAGCTTTAATATATTTCTAGCAGCATTCTGAATGAGGAATAAATGGAAAACAAGCTCGGACAATTTACAACTCGGCTGAAAACAACGTACCTTCCGCTGGGAAAGAAAGTAGATATATTATGGAACTAAATTCCGCGCCGGCTATTATTTTCGGACTTCTAATTTCCAATGTTTGGGTGGGCACGCAAGTGAGCAGTGTTTTCAGCAGTGATATTTTAACGCTGCATTCGCAAATATTGCAGTGGGGTAGCGTGGCGTAATGAACACAAGCCCGGGGCCCAGCAGTTTAATTTTCCTCTTCCGCGCGCTGTCCTGCCGACCCGCTCATTAATGGAGCGACAATACCTCGCGCCTCCTCATTTGCACTGCCGTTGCACCCACGCAGCGCTCCCCTTACCTTCGAGAGATGACATTCACTAATAAACAAAACAAAATCTTTCAATAGCGCCATAATGCAGGTAGTTTAAAATGTAGTGTCAGCAATATATTTATTTAATTTGATCTCAGTAGGATGTCGGTACGAGTATTTATTTTGTGATAAAAAGTTATTTAATTCACTAAAATAATAATATTGTTACGTGCATTTTATCACACTCCATTATTGGATGCCAAAACTATTGGTGATAGTAAAATGACATTTAGTTTCTCATTGGGATTACAACATTAGTCTCATGAATGAATCATCGCGATTGTGCCCCGAGAGCCCGGGCGGGGCATTCGATTATCACGAATAATTCCGAAAGGGAAATTGAAAAGCTAAAGCGATGCCCCGAGGACTTGCTCTTTCTGTTATTTGCGGCTAGCTGCTGCCGGCCCGAGCGCCCCGAGAATACAAAACTAGCTACATTGTGTCCACTGAATTAACCTCACTTTTACATCATTCTATTTTACCTACAAATAGTGGGTACAAGTGGCTTATCCAACTTATAAGCGTTCTCTTTAAAAAGTCATGTTTGTTCATGTAAAGTTACAGTCAAAAATAAGAAGTAAAATAAAGATTAAATATAAGGATTAACAATAACTTCAGAGCCATTTCAGTCCATCTTCCAAAATAAATGAGAGTTTTGAAACTTGTTTTAAGTTTGATAATTTAATACTTTATACGCAGTTATAAATAATAAATAATGTATTTGTAAACAAACGTGACACTTTAATTGAATAGTGATTTAAAGTAGTCGATCATTTGATACTTTTTAGATGTAAGTATATGCATATTGTTGCAGGTCGGTCTATGTACCTATACATTTTATTAACTACTAGCTTTTGCCCGCGGCTTCGCTCGCGTTAAATTCGGGGTAACACGGTTCCCCTTTCCTGATTGCCCTCCGTAATGCTCCATACAAACTTCCACCCCCCATTTTAGGAAGTGGGGGGTTAGAAAGAGACAAAAAGTAGCCTATGTCACTCTCCATCCCTTCTACTATCTCCACTTAAAAATCACGTCAATTCGTTCTTTCCCATTTATAATATTAGTATGGGTTTTAAATAAATTTGATTTATTTATTTATATTTTCGTACCTATCCAAAAATACATAATTGTAAACATTCCATATTATCAGTTGACATGACAGCAACATCAATTCAGGGTTACCTTTTATCTCACGTAAAGGCTTAAGTTTTTATCTCAACTGAAGCGAATTATGTGTTAGTGGATCTTATATTATTCAATATTTACCTAGTGGCTGATTTGGCGTAGTAATTCCACAAAACCGCTGTAAGAGCTTTTAAACTAAAACTAAGTTGGTACACTACTTTAATGAAGTTAGCCGAATAGCAGTCATCGGTAAGTCCAATTGGAAGACAAATGAAAAGTATAGTGGGCATTATCGGCTTAGTGTTTAGTTCGCAGGGGGCGTCTGCGGGCCGCGGTAATCCAGCGTTAATTAGCAGGCCGGAGCCGCGGCCGTGACATACGGTGCGCGTGACACGCTAGCAATAAAATGCTGATACACGCAAACAAAGCAAACCCTGGGCTCCGATGCAGTAGCTGAGGATGCAATCAGGATGAACGCTACAATGTGAGACACGAAAGCTGGCACTACCTCATTTAATGTATTACAAAGTTTAGCTACTTTAATTGCTTATTTTTTAAAATAAAATCGTAGTTGAACCTGAAATTTCACTCACATTACCAAATTCACACAATCGTTCAAAATTCATTCGATTTTTCAACGAAAGCAGTTGCGCGCGAACATATCCGGATATTCCGTACACTGCGGGAAGACGTTGATGACTTGAGATATAAAATTGAAGAAATTTGAACCTCATGTAATTCTATTTTTAACCGACTTCAAGATTTCAAAAGAGGAGGTTCTCATTTCGGCGTGTATGTTTTTTTTTATGTTTGTTACTCCATAACTCCGTCATGTCTGAACCGATTTTGAAAATTCTTTTTTTGATTGTAAGTACATATATACAGATTGGTCCCGTTTTTGTCAAAACGCAGTTCTGATGATGGGATCCATGAGGAATCGAGGGAACTCCTCAAATCTTAAAGGCATACATATAGTGATTTTTATATTTTTATCAACAAAACCATCATTTTCATTCAAAACAGTGACATTTGATGAAGTAGAACTGCTGATGACGATCAGAACGGAACTCTTCAACGACGCATAGTTCACGTTTGGCGATTTGTCCTCTTCGCTGTGTTTGTTTAGCAAGGTTAATTGTCAGGACAAATGTTCGTCAAGCTCAAGTTCTGATGATGGGATCCATGAAGAATCGAGGGAACTCCTCAAATCTTAAGGGCTTACACATAGTGATTATTTAGCATTTTCATTCAAAAGAGTGACATTTGATGAAGTGGAACTGCTGATGATGAACAGAACGGAACTCTTCAACAACGCATAGTTCATGTTTGGCGATTCTTCCTCTTCGCTATGTTTGTTAAGCAAGTTAGATTGTCAGGACCAATTTTTGTCAAGCTCAAGTTCTGATGATGAGTTCCACGAGAAATCGAGGGAATTCCTCAAATCTTAAAGGCATACATAAAGTGACTTTTGTATTTTTATCAACAAATCAAGCATTTTCATTCAAAAGAGTGACATTGATGAAGTGGAACTGCTGATGATAATCAGAACGGAACTCTTCAACGACGCATAGTTCACGTTTGGCGATTTGTCCTCTCCGCTGCGTTTGTTAAGCAAGTTATTTCATTGTAAGGAATCTAAGTGCACCATCTACAATAATCCTTCACCGGCTACCCCCATTGAAGTCGGTTTTTTTTTCTTAAAAATTATTAGTTCAAATTTTGTAAAGATTTCGTCCCGATGTGTCTACTTCTCCCCGCCAATATCCGTAGGTATTATTGGGTCACTATAATATTATTATTTAAGTACCCAACCCATCCTTCGTCCATATAAACATTAAGAGAAAATTAATATTTGTCATATACGACATAAGATATGTAGGTATATATTTTTAAAACATCACTTTAGATACTCTTTACCAAGAAGTTAAGATCCGTTCTGTTTCCTCCAAGGATTATGCAATAAGTCGGCAAGTTGCGCAAACTCCTTAGCGGTGGGCGGTGGGACAGTGCTCGGGCCCGTCGTTGAAACGCTACGGAACGCGCGGCGCATACAACTCGCTTTTGTCACGTTGTTACGGAATGTAGTGCGAATTCATATTTACGCAGCGGGACAAATTTTATGCTTATAGCATTTGCTCTTGGTTATGTTGTTATAATTAAGAATACTATTCTATTCCGCGGCATTCTGTTTGGATTTTCTTTGCGGTGCCCTTGTCTGGATAAGGTTGCAAAGATATTATCTGTTGTTGCATCGGCAAAACATTAATGACTATACACGTATACGAGTATCTATCGTACTTTAAGCCCTATGTTGGAAATACTGGGTAATTTCATACCAATACAACTTTAGTTCATTCAAAAATTTGTTTTTATTGCACTGAGGTAAATATTTTAAAAGCATTTACTTGCGTCAAACTATGTTGCATCAATGAATGATAAGCTAAGTTAAGAGTTTCTTAATCGTCCTTGGTTAAGAGCCTTCACTGCGTAGAAAGTGCGCAGTTTACCCTTTTTCTTACGATTTTTAAATCGATCCCACATAAAAATGTTTACAGCGTATGAAATATATTACAGTAATATAGGGCATAAGAACTTATCTATACATATAATAAACGCGTAAGGAGAAAAAAATTTACATTGAAGATATTTGAGAAAAACTAATTCGGGGGGTCTTAGAAACGTTGACTGAATACATTTCAGTGGTTTTTTGGATTCTTGTCTGTCTGTGAATTTGTCCGCGCACTACACAAAAACTACTTAACAGAATTTCATGAAATTTTGTATAGTAACAGTTTATACCCCGGAGCAACATTTAGGGTAGTATTTATTTCGCTAATTTATAAAAAAAATATTCATATGTATAGTTCTAAAAGTGATCACAGATGGCGCTGTATAAGTACCCAACAACCCATAATAATGCTATCTTCTATACGTACAATAAACGCGTAAGGAGAAATAAAATCACTTTGATTTGAAAATTTTAAGTAAGACACTTGGTCACTGAGTTTTGTCCACTCCCTGTCATGCTGCTGCTGAAACAATTCTCGCAGCTACATTCCGAGCCTGTCGGCCTTTACAGACATTGCCGCTCACTCACTCGCCTTCGACTCTCAGTTTCTTTTTTAAGACACTTGACGGTTGAGTTTATTCCGGTCCCTGTCACGCTGCTGCTGAAAAAGTTCTCGCTGCGACGTTCCGAGCCTAGGCCCTACGCGGTACTCAGCCTTTGGACTTTGCAGACAATGCCGTTCACCCTCGGGCTTTCGGCCCTCGGATTCGCTAAGACACTTGATCATTGAGTTTTGTCCAGTCCCTGTCATGCTGCTGCTGAAGCAATTCTCGCAGCTATGTACGTTCCGAGCCTGGGCCGTGCGCAGTACTCAGCTTTTGGCCTTTGCAGACAATTTCACTCACCCTCGGGCTTTCGGCCCTCGGATTAGCTTAGACACTTGATCACTGAGTTTTGTCCAGTCCCTGTCATGCTGCTACTGAAGCAATTCTCGCAGCTACGTTCCGAGCCTGGGTCGTACGCGGTACTCGTCTTTTGGTCTTTGCAGATAATTCCGCTCACCCTCGGGATTTCGGCCCTCGGATTCGCTAAGACACTTGATCACTGAGTTTTGTCCAGTCCCTGTCATGCTGTTGCTGAAGCAATTCTCGCAGCTACGTTCCGAGCCTGGGCCCTACGCGGTACTCGGTCTTTGGCCTTCGCAGACATAGCCGCTCACCCACGGGCCTTCGGGCCTCGATTTCGCTTTTAAGAGACTGGACCGTTGAGTTTATTCTGGTCCCTTTCATGCTGCTGCTGAAACAATCCCTGCTGCGACGTTTCGGGCCTGGGCCTACGCGGTACTCGGCCTTTAGTTTTCCCAGACGTAGTGGATCAAGGAATGGTCAAGCCATTGAGTTTTGTCCGGACCCTGCTATGCTGCTGCTGATAAAAATCTCGCATCCGTCGGCCTTAGTAGATTTGTCCTGCTGCAGGATAAGTACTTTCCGCTTGGACGTTGCGCTCACACGCTACGGCGTTCGGCCCTCTTTTCGAAGTATATTCTGCTGCAGGAACTCGGCCATTAGCATTCGCAGGTCTTGACGCTCGCCTTTTAGTTGGTTATCTTAATACACTCATATTGTATAAGCTTGTTTTGTATACCGTTCAAGGTGTATAACGAACGTTAGATATAACATCAAAATATCTATATTTGTCCGACATGGCATAACTGACAGTAGGTAGCGAGACAACTATGAGATCACACTTTTGTGACAGTTGATTCACCTAACCACCTACGTCAAAAGCAACAGGTCTCGCTAGAGGAATTTCTCTATTGGCATGGGCGCCATCTTATTGTTTTGACGTTGACGTCAGTAAATTATGGGAATCCCACGTAAGGCATTTATTTACCTGTAGTAGGTAAAGAGACCCTTGAAGCATTTTATGAAAACTCATTTGAAAGCGACATCTCTGAATGTCTTCTGAAACTAAATACGTGTGTGAGTATGTGTGTAAATCATACGTGTATTTTCGTGCTACAATACTAGCCTAGAACTAGGGTAGTCTACATATACGGCTTACAAGCAATTTTTTAGATTTGACGATGCATTTTTGGGTGTAGCAACTATGACGAAACCTGTGCTTTGGGTAAAAGATATGTGACAAATATTACATATTGAATAAAAATGACTGGTATGAATGATTTTAAGATTTCTTGTAACCAATAAATGTTTTTTGTCACAAGAAATAAAACAATACATTGACTTGTAAACCGACCACGTAGATCCAATATTATGTAGAAAAGGTTTAGTGTAAATCCATACTAACATTATAAATGGGAAAGTGTATGTGTTTGTTTGTTTGTTTGTTTGTTTGTCCGTCTTTCACGGCAAAACGGGGCGACGAATTGACGTGATTTTAAGTGGAGATAGTTGAAGGGATGGAGAGTGACATAGGCTACTTTTTGTCTCTTTATAACCCCCCACTTCCCTAAAATGGGGGGTGGAAGTTTGTATGGAGCATTACGCAATTTTCAAGGTAGAAAGCTAAAAATTGGTATGCGGACTATTTGTGTGCGGTTTATTCTGTTCCGAGTTCTCTTTTGTGTTTTAAATCAGGAAAGGGGAACCGTGTTACCCCGAATTTAACGCGAGCGAAGCCGCGGGCAAAAGCTAGTAAATTATAATATCAAGAATACAACCTTGATATCTATCTCACGTGTTTATATCGAGACACGAAAAAGTGAAAGATTACAAAATTATAACGAGTGTATGGTTATAAAAGTGGTATCTTGAGCGTTGCGGGGGGCACTAGAAGCAAACAAACTGCTGCCGAGAGTATTACAACATTTTTCACCACGCCACGGCAAAAAAATACAATCTTCGATTTTTTTTAAGGGTGTTCAGTTTTTCAGCTGCTTTCGCCACCGCATCTGTATGTTTATTGGATCCGGTGAGGTGAGAAGCCGCCAGTGTGTCTACGCATGTAGTATCCCACATGCACATGTACATGGGGAATGGCTATACAGCCGCATACAGTCAAGGCGTTGTAGGAGAGTTATTGCTAGTGGCTTGCTTAATCTGAGGAAATCTACTCTAACATAGCATCCAAATTACACAAAATAATGCAGAGCACAGTGAATGCAGGGTACTGTAGAGATATTCCCAACAGCAGGATGGAAGAACACCTACAACTCACCGCACTTTTTGATGTTTATCCATTCGCTCCTCGGCCAGTTATCGACATTTCTTTTATGGCATGTTAATTGAACTTTAGGTTAAATAGGCAATGCCAATCATATTATATTTTAACAGTTATATATTTTTAATAAATACCTACAATTAAAAATCATAAAAATTATAAATATTAGCCCCTATCCGCAAACTAGTCGCCAGTCTAAAGGTACAGTTATCTAAAAGCGTGCCTATAGTTGGTGAAGGCAGAGTCTGTAGCCACAGACCCGACTCTCACTCCGCAGTGGCAAGGAGACGAGCTCGATCTGCCGGACCAGTTGACGTGTCAACTAGATTATTTCGTACTAGTCGGCAGAGCGGCTCGTCCCATTGCCTCTGGGAACAAGGATTGGCAGGCGGGTCAGCATTGGGACAGGTCACTGACCATACATTCTTAGCCTCAGTGCAATGAGCAGCCTCCATGGCCCCGAGAGAAGGGGTTAAAATGCTTTCAACTAAGTTCTGGGCGCTATGCACTGAGGACAAGAAGGCAGGCAGCGATACACTGGTAATTTTGCGTATCCCCAGGCCACCGTGCCGAATAGGTAAAGTAGCCTGGGTCCAGGACCTCTCGTCAAAAGATATGTTGAGAACTGATGATAGGGTTTCTTGTATCAGGGAATCTAGTTTTAGAAGTAGAGTCGGGTGCTTCCAGAGATGGCTGCCACGAAGAACATATGTAAATTTTGGAACAAAAAGACAGTATCGGATGATTTTGTATGCGGTATGCATGTCGATGTTTAATAGACGGTCGAAAACAGACTTAAAATTTTGAATTTTATCGTTGATGTATTTGTCGAAAGATTGGTCCAAAATAGGGCAGCCAAGGAGGTGAAGCTGGTTTTTACTGATTATTTTTATTCCGGGCGCTATATTTTCGAAACTTTGTATTATTCGGTCCTTATCAGTACACGAGTCGGAAATAAACAGTTCGCATTTTGAAAAATTTAGAGTTAGAGATTATAGACTCTAGATCTGTTTTTGTAAAAAACTAACATTTGTTTTTGTAGGTCGTCTAAGACTGTACCTGCATCACCCCCTAGTGTACCGTCGTCTAGGTACCAGACATTTAATTTTGAATTTAGAGATTTTATGAATGGATGGATGGTGAGGATAAAGATGGCATGACCTAAGGGATCACCCTGCTGACAACCAACAGAGGAGGCCAAAAGGTTTGATTTATATACAAGTTTCGAGGGGGAACTGTAACACTGCCATAGAAAATGGTAGGTTTTAGGAATTTTTTTCTTTTATTTGGGTCAGAAGGGGGCCTCGGTTCACAGAGTTGAAGGCGTTCGTCACATCGACTTTTAGCAGCATTAATGTGCTCTCAGTGAAAATGTCTTAAAATCATATCAATTTTATAATTACTTCTAGTAGGTATCTTACCTAGTTTGAATAGTCAGAAATCAACTTCGCGCAAAAGTTTCGTGGGGGCAATTACTAGAGGTGGCCTCCATCATTACTATCGGTAGCCTGGTAGTCAGTGCCTTAAAGGATTGTTTGACATCTGATACTTCACTACTTAAACATTATAGATACTAGTGCTGGCTATACTGTAAATTTATCAAAAATCTAAAATTACCGGTCGGCTTCCATATAGCGTTGACAGCGTTGTAGAGCCCATCACGGAGATATTGAAAACATAAGTCTTAAAGGTCGTAAATGGGCGCTAGTATGTGTGGCGTCCAGTTGAAAACACAAAAGAAATACGTTAATTTATCGTTACGCTTAAATTTTGACACACGGCGAAGCCCACTTACTTAACCACCCACAAAATCTACATACTTACCAAATTTAAGGCCATTACGGTGGGCGTATAAGGTTTTAAGACCAGTTGAAATCGCAATTTGTTGAGCCTTAATTTATTTTTGAGCTTACTGCTCGAAATTTTTACAGAAGCTATAAGACCCGTTTAGTAAGAAAATACCAAATTTAAGACCATACCGGTGGGCGCATAAGGATTTAAGACCATTTTAAGAAATAGTCGGCTTCATAACATCAACTGTAAGACACTCCTCCGTCTACAGCTCAGCCAGCCTCGTAGGTAAAGTCACTAAAATCTTACAGGACCCCCACCCCAAACCATGGAACTGTGGGCCAAAAAAGCTTGGTGAAGTGGTTGGCGGGTCAGGATGTTTTTACCCATCCAAATTGCCATTGGAGCTGGGACGACGTATTGTGCCAAATTTCTTATGAGTCACTCACTCCTAAGCCGCAGCACTGGCTCCTAAGCCACAAACAGGAGGTTTGGTGACGGGTGGACAGCTTTTCCAGACACTGTCAGTAATAATTACATTATTTCTCTACTCATCTTGCTCATCCTTCATTCATATACATAGAAAAGGATGGGTACAGAAATATTGACATTATTACTGGATAGAAATAAGTCAAATAATAATAACATTAAATAATTAAAATACTTAAAAAAAAAAGAAAAAGAAAAAATATATAAATGTACAAAAATGTATAACATAAAAAAGTTAAAAACTAAAATAAAAACGTCTTTATAAGGCTTTTCCACAAAATATGCACTTAATGAATACACACAAATCATATGTAGGTTAAGCAGTGAACGCACCGGGTAGTTCGGTTTAACTGGTCCCTATGCACAACATTACATTGTTGCATTGCCCTTGGTGTTACCGAGCGCCTTTGTTCTTAACTCGTCCACCAGTTTTTGCATTCTACCCTCTCCCATTTAGCTTTAAGATAAATATTGTTTTCTCAGTAAGTGATTTATGTAAATCTTTTTGAGAAATAAATGTCTTAAACCGTATAGTATCTGGACCGGCACCTGATTGATGGAAATCTGATTCCGGCTTTGAGTCCGTGTTTGTGCTCCACACAGGTGTTCTTGCGGTACTTAAGTAAATGCCACACATGCGTGCCTGTGGGATGCTATATGCGTAGACACACTGGCGGCTTCTCACTTCACCGGAACCAATAAACAAGCAGGTGCGGTGGCCAAAGAAGCTGAAAAACTGAAGACCCATAAAACATTTTTATATCTTTCGTAGTCGAGACCCTTGGCGCGTGGGGACCCAGTGCTCAGTAACTTTTTAAAGAACGCAAAAAGAGGCTCGTCGACTCAATTGGTAACCAAAGAGCTGGCAGCTTCCTCGCTCAACTCATAAGTTTTGCGATACAGCGGAGAAATGCTGCCACCATCCTCGTTTGTTAGTTTCTAACATGTCGATACATATAATATATATCGGAACCTCGACAAAACAAATACCCATTGTAAATACCCCGTTTTAAATAGTTTTTGTAACTTCCATAAAAAAAATTGCATTCTACGACGTTAAAAAAAAATTGTTTTATTTAGAACGTCATATAAATATTGAATACCATTTTTTTTTTCAAAAACAAAAAAATATAAGGATGAACATTTAAAGCATTCTTTTAGAAACATGAATGAATGAATGAATGAAAGATTTATTCATGACAATTACAAAAACATAATAAACAATAACATATATAACCACAAACATTAATTGCCACGAAATCGTGGCAACTTAGCGTTAAATGCCGGCAGGGCCAGCGCTGGTCTTCCGTTGCAACCATTTGACGACACGGCGCATTGACGCCACGATCACATCCCCAAAGTAAGAATATCTTAATCAAAACAAGAGAAAAAAAAACAATAAAAAACAGGAAAAAAAACATATACCTGTTATACACTTTATAACGGCATGTTAAACTATAAGCCACTTAAACATGGATATCCAGTTATGCGTGTGCCAATTAAGTAAATTTATGAAACTATTTAAAGTATTTTTTTCAAAACTGTCCCGCAAGGTTAACTTTTACGGTTTAAAATAAGGCGGTTGAAGTGCCTAGTTTATGGTCAAAAAATTTGGAGTAAATAATACAAATGCAAAAATTGCGATTAGATTCGAATCTTAAAATAGGCATGATGACACATATTGATTTATGCAATAAAATTTAGTTGATAGGATGCAAAATGATCAATATATCCAACTAAAGTGAAAATTTATAAATTCTTTTGAAGTGGCTCAAAGATATCAAGCTGCAAAATTTCTAAATTTTACGATTTTTTAAAGTGCGAATTGAAATGATTTTTAACATTGTACTGTAAAATAAATTGTATGGCAACCATACACACAAACGCAACATTTCACTGTAAAAATAGCAATTTCATATTTTTTCCATACTTTAAACAGGGCAACTATGTGATAGTGACGTCACTTTTGCGCGTCATTTTGTTAGGAGCGTTTTGAGAAACAAATGCAAATCTCAGACTTTAAGTCTCATTTCTGACTTTTCTGTTGCTTTAACGCAATTGGCCCCATATATACATTTGATCCTCACAACAAAACGAATCGATTGATACCATACATGAAAAAAATTCACCATGCCTATTGTATGCTCCCACCGGAATTTGGTATGTAGGTTATTTGAAGTAGACTTTACCGTGAGTACTTTGGAGCGGTAAAACCACTGATTAATTAACGTTATTTTATTGTATTTTCAACTTGACGCCATATGATATGATATGATATTTATTCAAGAACAATTTACATCGTGTTATACATACTAGCGCCCATTTAAGACCTAGTAAGACTTATTTTTTCATGATCTCGAAGATGGGCTCTATATCGCTATATGGACGCCAACCGATAAGATTTTTGATAAATTTACAGTGGGGCGGGCTAACAAGGTGTAATCTGTGTTCGTATCACGTATTTATATGAAGTGGATCTTTTTCTTAAACCTTGTCCCTAACCAAGGATGTGCATTTCTGTCATTGAATTTGACAACTAGTATCCGATACGTTTGCCTAAGTGAGAAAGAGAACTTGCCATGCGTGAAGAAGGGACAACATGATTCGTAACGTCAAAGAGGGACCTCTGTATAGTACTATTGTTTACTCGGTGCCCTAGCCACAGTTGAAAATTATTACCGAGTAAAAGAGTCGTTCATAGGCGACTAGCATAAAACCGGCCAAGTGCGTGTCGGACTACGCATAATAGAGGGTTCCGTACCTTCAATGGAATAAGAACCAAACTAATACTAGAAGGTCGTATCTGATACCTATGGAAGAAGTTTTTTGGAGATAACTCAAAAATGGCTGAACTGATAATGTTCAAAACAATTTTCGTAGAAAGTATGTAATAAAAATAAGATAATCTTCTCAATTTTTTTTGAGTATATTATATGGACTTAGGGTTCAAATGTTACGAGGGGGGGGGGGGGGGGTTCACTAAATTTTTCTGACTTTCGAGGCGATTATTTCTGAAAATATTCACTAAATCACAAAATGTTCCAAAAAAACCTCAATGTTATTTTTAAATACCTATCGATTGATGTGCAACATGTTGATATTAGGGGAAAAATTGTTTTTTGTAATTTAGTTACATGGAGCGCCCCCCATAAAAATATTTTCTCCTTCAATTTAAGTACATATAGTCTGGCCAGCCAACGAACGCAGTAGCAATGTACAGCGACCAAAAGTATGACAACACTAAGAATCAGTGAAAAAAGCAGCAATGATCATCAAATTCTATGTTTTTAATTTTAGTTGGTATTTCCACCCCTTTCATTACGTGACATTCACGGTGTGTTAAAAGGAGACGGATATATTTCGTCTGATTTGTCATCAACTGTAACAAATAATCTGGTTGAGGCAATTGACATATGCCATAAAAACGAATTTAAATTCAATGTAGAACGTTGCAGGAGTTCTATCTCACTCGCGCTTAAGACGAGAGAGTGAAATGCACTAGAAACAAATTCAATGTAAAAGAAATGTGAATTAAAATGTTCGTCACGAACACGGTGTCTCATCACAAAGGGTTGGCACATGTACGTATTTGAATTTGCCGCGCTTTTCTACTGAAAAAATGGTTTAATGTTTAATGGTTAAATAGCGGCATGAAAAATACACCTTATGTTTAAATTTTATTTTATTCGTCTTATAGTTTCCGAGTAAAATGGCTGTGACATACGGACAGACGGACTGACGGACAGACAGACGGACATGACGAAACTATAAGGGTACCATTTATGCCATTTTGGCTACGGAACCCTTAAAAGTACTAAAAACGGTCCGATAGAGAGCATAATAGTGGGGGGGCGGTGCCTCACTCGCACTCGTTACAAAATTGTCACATTTGACACATATTCACATTTTTATTGTCTGATGACGTCATTACCTCCTTGGTCAAAACGAGACACTCCCTTAGATAAGCTTCTCTGTCGGCCTCACTTTGTGACCGAAGAATGAGATCCACTTCATATACATCCATGGTTCGATACCTACGTATACCTACTAAAAAAAAAACACCAAACTCTCTGCCATGGGATTCCCAATGTCCTGTCAACATATCTAAAATGGTGGCCATAGCCATAGACAAAACGCTCTAGCGAGACCTACTGACAGCTTGACAGTTAGGTGTATCACTCTATCACCTAGCGAGACAAGTGTGAGAGCAACGTTTCGCAGTTTGGCATCTCGAATCGCGGCCCAGTATACGGAATTTAAGTATAATACCATTGTATATAACGATCATTATGTATAACGTTCATAATATCTCAAATTTATAATGTATATCACTCAATACGTCTAACACCAAAATGCCTAATGCTCGTATAGAATAACCGCCAGAATTTTTTTGATAGCAACGAACCTAACCTAACCTACTTTTCTGGCAGCTTTTTTAATTTTTATTTATTTATTTTACGTGGAGGAATGCATTTAGGCATCCCGCCTGGCCGGGGAACTAGGACGGGTATGTTGGACTCGTCAGCAAAGGCAGACACTATCATCTAAACCATCCACGGTATGCGCGTCGTGCAGCGTTGGTGACGGTGACACGGAATCGCGTAAGCATTCAACCGCGAATACCGTCTGCTGCGACAACCGAAGCTGTCCCCTCACTGGGGCCGAAGCAACCGGAGCCGAAGCTCCCCCTCCCGAAGGTAGCGTGCAGGGCGACACCACACGCTGGTCCCTCATGACAACCTCCACGCCGGGAGCAGGTGGAAAAACCCCTGGTTTCAACTAATCAGGTGCCTTCGCAATTTTTTATAGAGGTGGTCATCCTCGCAGCCAACACCCAGCACCGGCTTGGTGATAACCCCCGGTCCGTCATCATAGGCCCTCTGCCTAGAGAGGTTACGGGGCCAAAGTTTTATACAGGACAGCGGCATTCCTGTCCCTCGCCCAAAGGCCCCCTCCAGCCAACACTCAGGAGTTCTCTCCCTAAATGAGAGATTTCCCTGTGCGGAACCCCCCGACCAGGATATTAACAGCACCGGTAAGAAATCTTTGGGGTCCACCAAGAGATCGCTTACTGTTGCCCCCTGGATGCATCGTCCAGGAACTCTTCCCTTTCCCCCGCATCAACCGGATCAGAAAGAATGAGAAGGGCCCTGGACTCGAGGAGGTTTCCCGTCATAGCACCCCGTCGCACTTTTAACCTAACCTAACCTACTTTTCTGGGAGCAGTTTGTTTTCTGTAGAGGTTGCAGTCCTAACCTTACCTACTTTTCTGGCAGCGGTTTGTTTTCTGTAGGGGTCGCAGTTCTAACCTAATCTAACCTACTTTTCTGTCAGCCATTTGTTTTCTGTATGTAACGGATCGTACCCTATTTTAATGAAACAATTATCAAACATTCTGACGATTTGCTGCGAGCAGTTTCGGAGATGCTGTGATTGATTGGTAAAAGTTATTTTTGACAAATAATAACAAAGATCTAATTTATTGCTAATCCTAAGAAATGGAACCCTTTAAACATTATGTTGTATTTTGGATCAAAAGGGCTCAACATTGAATTCCAAAATTAGTTTCTTTTAATTACACCAATTTCTGATACATATTACTACTAATTAAGCAAATTCAGATAAAAATTATGTTATACACTTTTACATAATGCAATTCCGCAATGAAGAATACATTTTCACATGACAGAAAGTCAGGTATTCGGATTGACAGACGACAGGCACTGTATCAAACAACGTTTTAAAAGCCAAATTTTCGTAGATACTATAAATGAGTGGGGTTTTATTTAAAAATATAATATGCAAATAGTTCTTTTATTATGTTTTTGTAACAATTAATGGTATTTAACAAATACAAATAATTTATTGAGAAAAGTATAGTACAGTGTTTGCTCTTACGGACTAAGATTTTTTAACGACACGTGGTTAACAAATGCCTGAACTAGGATTCCCTGTGTTTCAGGCAGCGAAGGACAATATTAGTTATTTTTAATTATTCACTTAATTATAAACTATAAGTATTACACAATAAAAGTCTTATCACCTTAACAAAATAAGTAGGTTCTTAAGTAATAAATATCAAAGGAGAGTAGGTAGTAATTTTACGACTAATAGTAATTTCTCTGTATCATCGTACGTCATTTTTTTGAAGGGCGCGTCGTTGAGTATTCTTACAACAGGCATAGCTAAGTGGGTATGTCTAGTTTTGCATTTAACCTGTTGTATAAAAATGGTCCCGAAAAGACAAATAATCTAGATAAAAATACGTGATATCTTTATTTGACAATTGCAATATATTATTGTCTGGATTTGCTTTAGCTTTCAAGTGTAATTTATCCCTATGTCTCATAGATCGAAGAAGTCCTGGGGTAATCCATGGTTTTTTATTAAAATTCTTGCTATTTAGACGTGTCTTATTTGTGTTAGATAATATTGCCTGTTGGACATTTTTAATCCAGTACATCATACTATTTCCTGCGTCAGCATAATTATAAATGGGGCCGAAGTCAATATTGCATAAATCATCTACAAGTTTGTTTATATTTAATTTGTTGACAAATTGCGTGCACATGCATGTATTACGTGATTTACGATAGAGGGTTAGTAGGGCAGCTTTGTGGTCGGTCACTGTAGAGTTAGTAACAAGTGCTAATGCCGAATAATTTGATTTTACCATAATATGGTCTTTGGAATACTGCGTATGTCTTGTGTTATAATGGATAATGGACTTCGACAGAGTCGAATATGTTGTTTGCAAGTTTCGACATCGCATGCTTTAGACTCTGATACGGAGATACTATCTAGGTCAGAGAGTATGCTATTATTCATAGGTAGTTAAACTAAAGAAACAATAAGTGCTATAAAGAAAATGTGTAAAGTTAGCGCTCTTAGGCGCCTTCATAGTCTATGGAGTTTAAATACCTATTTTCAGCCATTCGTCTAGCTGGGCACACGGTGTCGCCTGTTTGGTGGTTGCATGGTTTGTTGTAGTGCGAGCATGTTGCACATTTTGGTGCTTCGTCCTTTTTTGTGCATTCCTTGAATGAGTGACCCGCTTCGCTGCAGTGGCCGCAGATGTTAGTCTCCATTTTGCAGGTCTTCGCCGCATGGTTGTAGAGCTGCCATTTGAAACAGCGCGTAACCAAGGTGAAATCCCTTACAGGGCACGATGACCAGTTCACAAAAAGTCTGTCGTTCGTAATTAAGGCCTTGCGTATCACTCCAGAAACTTCAATTATATAATTACAGGTCTCGGCGCCCTTTTTTCCGGATTTGTGACTTAACTTAGTGGAGGCCATAAATTTTTCGAGCGACCAATCTTGTAATTTATTGGCTAAGTTTTGTTGGTATATGCACTTCAGAACCTCAGGTTCCTGCATGTCCGCGGGAACTCCGATAACTACAATCCTGGGCTTGCGTTTTTGTGGCTTATCAACGGTGAGTCCAGAGGTCGTAAGCTGCGCTGATTGCTTGAGTTTTATGACGTCTTCTTTTGAGTCAGTGCTTATCACTACACCGCCGTTTTTGACCTTGCGCAACCCTCTCACGTGCAGGTTCATTTCGTTGGGCCGGATAATCTTTTGTACGAGAGATTTTGTCTCCTCACTCGATTTCAACTTGTCGACCGGGTAAATTGCGACTGAGCTGATGTTAGACGGTTGAACGTACCTCGTTCCATTTTTCTTAAGGGCGTCGGCAAACGAAAAAGATCGCGAACCTTGTCGGCTGGATTCCTCAATCGAGTCCTTTAGTACTTGGATGCATTGTACAAGGTTCATTTTTTCCTGGTGAGCTTGACTGGACTGGTATGCTTGGATTGCGTGGTTTTTTAGGGATTGATAATCAATAGCCATTCGTGAGGCTAAGTGGGTCACGTTGCGACACATGTTGTTAATTCTGATCTTCTGGTCAGTGTTTAGTTTACCTTCTGAAGAAATAGCGCATACTTCTTGCAGGTTCACTTCAATCTTTTTCAGCCAGGTGTGGATGTCACTTGTGGGGATTACCTTCGGGGGCTCTTCTTCCTGTTGCATGTTTGCTGGAGCGGGTCTGGGCGACTGTCCACTCTTGTTAAATGGACTATTCACCGACATTTTCAATTACACTTGATTACTCCAGTTATACATTATACTATAGTCGTAGGTCGCGATAGATGTCTAATGACCTAGATAACGTACGATTGGAAATGCAGACAATCACGAATTATGCGCGCGAATAATTAATTATTTTAATAAACACGTCTGATCTCATTGACGGCCAGGAATGACTTCCACACGTTAACATGATAACATGAGTTGCAGTTAGATAAAGGAGATGGCGGGACGAGCTGGACGCATTCTTTACGGAATGGTGGAGAAGCCCTATAAACAGGACTGACTGGAGGCCTGTGCCCAGCAGTGGGACACTAATAAAGGCAAATAAAAATAAACCCTTTAACGTCTGTTATTGGACCCGCTGCCACGGCCACTCCGAACGCAGCTATAACATGGCATCACGACGTACTTCACAATTTAACTTGGTGGTAAATAAAGGAACAAACTACCATATTAATGGCAACATCTGTATTTTCACATTCTTTAGCTTTGCTAAAAAATGCATTGAAATATGATATAAATACATCGTTTTCTCGACCATGTTCTAGTTAAACGGCCTCCTAGCCTATATAGTTGGTAGTGACCCTGCCTATGAAACAGGAGGTTCCGGGTTCGAATCCTGGTCAGGGCATTTATTTGTGTGTTTATCACAGATATTTGTTCCTGAGTTATGGATGTTTTCTATGTATTTAAGTATTTATCTATATCTATCTATTATATATATTGTCGTCTAGTACCCACAACACAAGCCTTATTGAGCTTACTGTGGGACTAGGTTGATTTGTGTAAAATTGTCCCATAATATAAAAAAAAAACTTGATTTTATCATATTTGTGAACAAATATGATAAAATCAAGATAATAATATGACAAACAAACTAACGCATATATTTGCTTTACTTATGTGTCTATAACTCAATATAACTTCAGGCAGTTTATGAATCAATCGCAAAATAAAATAACACGATGTGTTTTGGAAGATTGCGAAACCGAAGGTTAAATAAGTGTTCTAGGCTCTACGATTTCATGATATGATAAATTTCAAATTCACCTAACTAATTAACTAGTTAATAAACTGTTTATTACAAAAATGTAAATAGTATTTCATAAACTGTAAACGTTTCTTATAATTGGC
The DNA here is from genome assembly GCA_947086415.1 of Pammene aurita. Lineage (NCBI taxonomy): Eukaryota > Metazoa > Arthropoda > Insecta > Lepidoptera > Tortricidae > Pammene > Pammene aurita. The sequence goes on from OX352292.1 coordinate 24,790,288, forward strand.
GCCACTTTACATAATCCCCATTAAATTTTACACATTTAAGTGCTGTTAGTGAGACATAATATGAAATGTCAACAAACAATCCCACGAGTATGCGAGGTGATTCTAGCCTTCGGCTGCTAATCCGACCCTAATTAGTGGTTAGAAGACTATTGGACTTGAAGCGGCTTAGCCAATGCAATTATGTGGAAATAGTGATTCGTGAAACAAGACAGTAAGTTCGTTTTATCATGCTATGGAAGGGACATACAAGCACGTGGCTTGCTTGATGTTAAGGAGCCATTGCAGTCTACGGCAACGGTAACTCTAGTGGGGACACACGCGCGTTGCTGGACCTTCAACTGTACTGACAACTGTATTGACAGCTGAAGGGACAAATATAAGCCTCTCAGGTGCTTTGGGAACCTTTAATCATCAAAAACACATAACTTCATACATACAGAGTGAGGAGTGTTATTATGACTGAGGTCTTTTGTAAGGTGAATGTACTTCTCCTGTTGGGCTACTCTAGATTCAAGCGAAATGTAATTTTGCTGTGCCCTACCTACCCTGTGATTGCATGTAGTTAAAGGATTAACCGCGTTGGAGCCCGAGTTTCCTTTTTGCTTCAAAAACATAGTTTGGATCCCGGGCAATATTTTTTTGCGAGAGACTTAAAGATGTAAATAACTTAATCTTGTTTTGCACATAAAACTTTGCTCCTTAACCTTAGTGAAAGCATGATGGAGGAAAAAAGCAACCCGAAAGTTTTGGTGGTTAAAATTATATTCTTACTTAAAGGCACACAAAGTCATCTTGTCTCACATTCGCAGCAATTCCTTGTTGAACTGCTGAGGTGAAAAATAAAATTATCCATATGAGAGTGCTTCTGCTTGTCTATAGTCGTCTTAACCAAACTCAAATTCTAAGGGATTGTAAACATTTTATGAAAGACCTCATAATAAACAAAGATTCGTCATCCAAAATACTACAAAAGAATCATTGACATGGAAACCGAACTTCGAATAATATTTCCCCGATACAATATAATCCGAAGTAAAGTCATCTCCGACATGAAAGAAACACATCGAAATTCTTAAGGGGAAATATTACTTTGCAATCGCGAAATTCTTCGCTGAAACAACTCGCGGGGAGGTAACGTTCATTCCGACAAAAGACGAGCAATATTCCGTGCACAAAGGAAAGCGCCCGATATATTCAATGCAGTGACACAAGAAATGGCGGCACAGCGGTAACAAAGCTCATATTGAGAGTTACAGCCTCGCCCGCCCGCCGTCGCCGACGCTGTGCCCGCCGCTTTCTCGTCGTGCATCCTATTGGGTATTTATAATATTAACTATCGGCGCTGAGAACAAAAACATTATTTTAGAGATAAACACAAGTCAACAACCTACGGAAACAGTTTTTCTTATTATACCTATACTTGTATTGTCGTTACTAATTAGGTTCACCAGCAAGCTCCAAAGTTTGTTATCAGTTTGTTACCAACGTTATTGTATACGGATTTATACGGTTTTTTATATCGTGTTAATAAAATAACTTGTTTGAGACTTTCAATAACCTTCAAAAAAGTTTTCTTTTACGGAGTAATAAAAGTAAAAGGAAGCAATAAAAGTAACTAAAAGTGCGTTGCAGGTTTTTAGTACAGTTAATTTTGCAAGCTGTGTAATGCTTCTGTATCGTGGGTTGCTGAATTTTATACACAATGCAATTAGTCTAGGATAATTATGGCGCTAAAACTGCGACGTTTCGTACAACTTCAGAGTTTCCGAAATGTAAAAAAGATAAACGCATGCGCGTGTCAACGCGCCACCCCTCAAGCCTTACGACCGCCTCTCTCTATCAACTTCTCGCAAAATGAGTCCTTTGCTCCTATACTTAAAGCATCTCGATTCGAGAACCTGCTTGATGAATATCGCGAGCTTCGTGTCATCGTCAGTACTAAACGCATCATTACGTTATCGGGAGAAGAATTAGATTTTCTTGGCACATCTTTCAATTTATTACTTGATTGTCGGTGAAGGCTTTCATAAAACGAGTGTTTTGCCAAATAGGACTTAATTGGTTGATGTATTAAGGTTGTGATTCACTTGTGTTCAGTAAAAGGTGCAGGATACGATAGCGCGAAGGGTTCGGAGTTCAGTTGGCCGCGAGCCTGGCAGGCGGCCGCACGACTCCTGTCTTGTGCGCGAGTCCCGTCATAACTTATTACGTAGTCACGTTTTTGTGAAGCTAGTACCGATCATCATGAAGATTGATTGTTAATTACTTACATAAAATAATCAATTCTGAATTTGATTTACTAAGTATTTCATACTTATAGATGCTTAATTGTTATTTAAATATAAAATTGACATACTGATATAGGTAGGTACCTACCGCTTGTTAATAAAAACCCAATTTAGTTTTTTAAATTACGTTTTAACAAACTATAAATACTTACTTATTAATAAATTGTTTCCAAGCAAACAAAATTACTAAAAATTGTAGATCGTTAATCGTATTACAAATTAACAAAATCATACCTGGCATTGAATTATTTATCCAGATATTCAATTAAAAAAGCAATAATAAAATCTTGAAAAAGGGACAAACACTTATATGGAATACTTTTTTTTTATTATATGGAATTTGAAGTCGTATTTTAAGTATGTTCTTTAAATGATTTGATTGATTAATAAAATTTGAAAAGTTGTTAGTGAATGGAAAATGGTCAATAGTTAGTCCACCGCTAAGTGTCGGCAGTAGCGCGCATTCCAGCCGCTTCCTCACATTCCGACCTGGTCACCAATTATACCAGTCCCTCCGACAAGTACGAGTATTTTAGTAATTATAAAGCATTACAATAATCAAATAAACGACTATATTTTACCGGTCATTATTTTACTTAATTTGTTTAACTAGTAATTTTATTAAGTATATCAGTATATCATTTTACATAGCTTACAAAACTAATTAGGAATTCTTAAATAGACTCATCAGTCATCAGTGTCATCACATAGTTAATATATGAAAGGAAAAGTGTTACGTTAGCGTCAAGTTTCATATAAATTTCGGGCATCGATAAACAACGACTTTCACTCCACCTCCTTGTCGATGGCAAATAAGCCCGCCTCAATCCAAGCTCCGCCTACCCGCTGAAGGTAAATATGTTCTTATGTAAACAGTCTTATGTACTTCGCGGTACACGGGTCCTTTTCCTGTCCCAACCTTGCTATTTGTTCTCTAAATATATGAGAGTATACCGCAGTTCTCTGTAGCTTGATACGCTTACACACTTAGGTGTACCTATTTACTTTCTTACTCTATAAGGTACTGCTCTCAAAGCTATCCTGGACCTTTTTAGCTAATCAACGTATTTTTTTTACATAAGTATTTGTATATTACGAGTATAACAAATGACAAAAAACTAAACATACCTTCCGTAGCAAAGGACACTTATTTTACACTGCACACTTATTTTGTTACTTTGCCACTGCAAAGTCATCAGAAATAAAATATTATAAACTAGCTTTTGCCCGCGGCTTCGCTCGCGTTAAATCGGGGTAACACGGTTCCCCTTTGCCCCCCGGAATGCTCCATACAAACTTCCACCCCCCATTTTAGGGAAGTGGGGGGTTAGAAAGAGACAAAAAGTAGCCTATGTCACTCTCCATCCCTTCAACTATCTCCACTTAAAAAATCACGTCAATTCGTCGCCCCGTTTTGCCGTGAAAGACGGACAAACAAACAAACACACACACTTTCCCATTTATAATATTAGTATGGATAAGTATTTGTATGAAATGTTTACACATGTATTTACTTATTTATAACTCCAGCCTTAAGGTAAGTTTTGTAGATACAAATTATGTAAACGAGGTGCGCTAAAATATAACGCTTAGGTACTGTTTTTTTTTGTAATGACCTCTTTTTATTTCATAAAATGTTTTTAGTTCAGCGGGTAGCATCAAAATTAACAACTTAGTAACAATATTAGAAAAAAAATATCCACAATTTTTAAACACACGTCAAAATAATTCTAATTGTTGAAGAAATATTCTTCTAAATAATAAGTAGGAGAGTAAAATAAGTATAAGAAAGCTTATCATAGCTATAACATAAATGTGTGATATCTGCGATTTAACAAAGCACTATTCATGTACGAAAGATAACAGCATAAATTATCCTGCTGCATGCTTCGCCGCCATGAAGCGGAATAAGAACGCTATTTTAAACGGATTTTCCGAGCTGAATAAGATACCAGCCGCAGTAGGTAGCGGTAAGATAATAAAAAAAAACAATCGTAATCCCTACTAATATTATAATCGTAGTCCTAAATCTGTCTGTCTATTAATAAATTAAATAAGGTAGGTACATATGGTTTATAGTTATTATATTGAAATGGCGTCAGTGTCGAGTAAGGGGTTGGCAGTATACATTAAATTTGGACTAGGTATTTGAATAACTGCATTTTATCAAATTTCTAACAAAGTCTCGAGCAAAAGCTAGTATAAGTACCTAATACTTAATAACTGTTATCAGAATTGACCCAATCAATCTTATCATAAAAAATAATATTCTTATCTAACGGAACGTAGTTAGTTGGGTGCACAATTACCAAATATTCGGCCGACGCTATAACATGAACTTTGAAATTCTAAAGTCGAGTTAACTAACAGGACAGCATTAACAAATATATTCAACAAAGCGAGTACAACTTTCGCCGCTAAGAAGTTGGAACTGTGTATACAATGTCTGGTAACAGTGCGCTCTAACAAGCCGGCCATCTGAAGTTGTTAAACGGACAGTAACAGAACAGGCAGGCGGGCGAATAATTCTAGACGGGCGGTCAGTAACTGGGGTGCTCTTGCGGACAGTTCGGAAGTGAGGCGGCGAGTCGGCCCGGCCCGGCGGCGCAAGAGTGCTCGGGAGATCTACCGCTGACAGCGTGGACCGCAGGATGGAGACGCACTCGCTCGGTCGCACGAGACTTACACCTGCCGTGAGGAATCATATCGTCTACACGGACCAAAAAGGAAGAAAGTAAGATTTATAGTCTTTTGCATGATGTAGAATTTTTAGGTGTAGAATATAATATAACACATAGTTATGAGATTAAAATAGTTAAAGCAATTGCAATTTTACACATAAATTATTTTATAAAAAGGAATTTAGGAACCCTAACCAGAGTACATCCCGTGCCAATGATGCTTCCAAAATGTTAACCAAATAAAAACTTTTTTATATTAAGCCAATTTATTTCCACACGACGTTACAAATAATAATTTATACAAACTATAAAAATTATTTCCAAGTAAGAATTATTGATCAGATATATTTTTCATACATTTATTGACTGCAAAATTGTGTCATTCATAGGGACCTCTAAATAATGTTTAATGGTTCTCAAATTATGTGTGAATATATTTTATGAGTATTGAAACTAAAAGAACCTTATGTAGATGAAAAAAAATTAACTATTTTTTTTTTGACCACCCTAATACGTTTCTTTTGAGGTATTTAAATCATATTTTTTAATGAAAAAAGATTGATTCAATTAAACGGTTAATTGTTAAGATATATATCCAAGGGGTAAATTTTAAACCTTTAAACCAAACAAATGAGTCCTATTATTTCTCTCAATTTAGTTTAACAAGCGACTTAGAGTCAAGGGTTTCCCGAAGCGCGGAACTCAATGGCCGTGAATTTTGTAATCTTCATTAATTTCAACTGGAACTAAACTGTCGTTCTTCTTATTTCACTTCTGTTTCTGTAAATTTAGTACTTACTGGGTTATTTGATATGGTTTTTAATACCACTTAGCTTCCAGTTCACAGTTTTCTTAGTTTTTAGGGTTCCGTACTTCAAAAGGAACAACCGGAACCCCGATAGGATAATGTCTGTCAAGAACTTTTTTCTCGGGAATGCGTAGAGGTAGGTAGGAATCAAGTTCAAATTAACATCAAATTATGTCTGCGGTCCCTTGAAACTAAATAATTTTAAACAAAAAATAACCGACTTCACTTAGCCTCTACCTTTCAAAAAGCAAATGCCCGGGCTACTGTAAAACATACTCAAATCACTATTAATACAATCAAAATATGACATAAGTCGAAATCCCTGGGACGGTTTTGAAATTTGGTGTGTATGTTGATTATAAGTAGGTCCTATTTTCATGTCCAGACCATTTGACGTTTCAGGACCTCGAGGAACCGCCAACACCTTGGAAAATGTGCTTCACCTTGAAGTTATTCGTTTTGAAAATATGATCTAGGACAATATTAAAGCTCATTAAATTCTACATAGAAACATGCGTACACTTTTGCGGAAAAATGCACCTATATTCTCATGATATTAAACTTGTAAGAATACCAAGTTAACATATAAGTATTTATAGTTTTGTATGTCAGCTACACCAATATCAACATTTTAACCGGCTGCAACAAAACAATAAGTAGGGTAATGGTTTCAAAACTGAAATACATCCTGTAGCCTAGGATGCTAAGCGGATTTCTACAAGTGACATATCCCTTAATTCCACTTGATCTAAACAATGATTCCACACTTATATATCAAAAAAAAAAAAAATTGCGGCCGCAAGAGATCACCAGACATGAAATCATGTTTTTCCCTGGTGCCTAAACTATTGCGCGGATTTAAAAAAAACCGACCAAGTGCGTGTTGGACCACGCATAATGGAGGGTTCCGTACCTTCAATGAAATGAGAAGTGAACTAATACCAAAAGGTCGTAACTGATGCCAATGGAAAAAGTTTTTTGAAGATAACTCAGAAATGGCTAAACCATAATGTTCAAAACAGTTTGTGATAAGGCGCATCTTCCCAATTTTTTTCATATTTTTGGACTTACGGTTCAAAAGTTACTGGGGGGGGGGGACACACATTTTTTCTGACTTACGAAGCGGTTATTTCTGAAAATATTCACTTAATCACAAAATCTTTAACACACCTCGATTTTATTTTTAAAAACCTATCGATTGATGTACAACATGCTGATATTTGGTAAAAAAATGTTTAGTGAAATTTAGTTACATGTATGGAGCACCCCCCCTAAAAATATTTATTTCTGCAATTTAACTACATAACTAAATAGCGGCATACAAAATCCACCTTATGTCAAAATTTTATTAAGATACGTCTTATAATTTCCGAGTAAACTGGCTGTGACATACGGACGGATGGACCAACAGACGGACATGACGAAACTATAAGGGTTCCGTTTTTGCCATTTTGGTTACGGAACCCTAAAAAGAAATTTTCCAAACCGGTCCAGTCGTTATCGAAAAATCGGTTATCATGCATAAAAAAAATAGCAAACACAAAGATCCCGATGAATTCAGAAACTTCTCCTTTGAAATCTAGAAGTAGGTTGAAAATCAGGCTTCTAAATACTCGTAAGTTAACCTAATTCCTTATTTTTTAACACTTCGTAGGGTGATCAAAGACTGTAGGGTACTTTCCATATGGAAAACCAATTACAACCTATATATTAATAAAATTATAATGCACACAAAAATATGTACAAATGGCGAACTTAATGCCTAATGGCATTCTCTAGCAGTCAACCATAGGGCCAAATAGAGACATGCCAGAGAGGGGCAGAGAAAAGTAGGAGAATATTCACTTGGATTAATTGTGAACTTATGTTGATGTGATTGTTAACTGTATAACTGTATGTCGATGTATGGAGATAACGGTTTTTTAACGGCAAAGTCAACGTTTATCCCTTAATACAATTTTTCTTTCCGTTACACCAATGTTCGGTACTTGTGATATACGGATCCCTCAGGGCGCGAGTCCGACTTGAACTTTTGCAGCAAAGTTTATCTGTTTTTTAAATAGATAAACTTTGCTGGAGGTGATTGATCCCGCCACACCTCATACTTTACTAAAAACTGAACACGGAAACTATTACTAGTAAGTACCTACAGCTATTAGTAATATGCAAAATCATTACAAAAACGATTTAAAACGGGGTATTTACCATGTGTATTTGGTTTGTCGAGTTTCCGATATTTCGGCACAGTTGCATGCGCCATTATCACGGAGTAACTAAAGTTTCTGCGAGTGTTAGTTGTGGTACTTGTGGTCTACCCACACACCATAGCTATGGTAACTCAACAAAACAAATACACATGGCAAATATCCCGTTTTAAATAGTTTTTGTAATGTTCATGACCATGTTAGCTTAAAATTGCATATCATCATCATCATCATCATCATATCAGCCGAAAGACGTCCACTGCTGAACATAGGCCTCCCCCAAAGAGTGCCACAATGACCGGTCCTGCGCCACCCGCATCCAGGGGACTCCCATATTGAATATTTCATAACACAAAGAACATATAAATTCTTATTTAAAAATACACATTTCTAAACATTTATCCCTTTATTTGAACTAGTTAAATTATACGTCATTTAAATACGTATAAATGACGTATAATACTTTCCGATCTCACAAATGAATAATGTGACCAACTTATGCCAAAGAAATTTTCATATAAATTAAAGGTGAAAACTTTGCACTCACAGAAAGAAGCGCGAACTAGAGTAGACGGCGAATTTAAAGACTTGATCTCCGAACTAGTACGAACGTCGGCACTTACTAAAATACGAGTTGTATATATTTTTCACATGGTTAAATATATTGTAATGTGTTGTGTTGTTGGGTGTTTGGACCCGGGGTATGTCCTTAAACTACGTCCAGACTTGGGTATATCCTTAAACTACACCAAAAAGAGAGGTGTGGGCACTGCGAATGGCATCTCGCTAAGTGTGGTAGGGCACGTTCAGCGAATGTCATCTCGCTCAAATCTGGAGCAGAGCCAAATAGCACTAGACCCTACTCATAGTGTTGTGTTCCTGCTGGTGAGTAAGGTTGCCAAAGAGCTCAAAGAGGACATAGTGTGTTGACGATGAGGGACCTTCTTGTTCCTTTAGCCATCAACACAGTGAATACTCTTTTTTGTAAAGGGTCGGCAACGCGTATGTGACTCCTTTGGAGTTGCAGGCGTCCATAGGTTACGGTAGCTGCTTACCATCAGGCGGGCCGTATGCTTGTTTGCCACCGTCGTGGTATTAATAAAATGTTCTTTAAAAGTTTTCCGGTTATACTTTTCTCCTTGTAAATATCGGTAAATGGTAAGGGGGTTTGTTGAATTTAATAAGAAATGTAGAAAGTGGCGAAACAAACAATACAAACATGCCTATAAATACAACCACCTTCATGATGTCAGTGGCGGCGCGTCCATAGAACTCGATTCCCTCCGGCTTGCCACATTTTCAGATACCTGAGCAGTTTTCCTAGAGCTCATGAAGAAATTTTAAGCCAAATTGAGTTCCGGATTGCCTGATTGAAATTTGACTACTGTCGCCGTTACTGTCATGTTGGCTACTATGGACCAAAGAATGAGAGTACTTAAGTGATTTGAGGATAAGGGGGCAGCCATGGCAGAGCAGCAGTGTGGTCAAACATTTTAGGTACGAAATAGTTATCTAACCTTTTTATCTAAGTAATTAAAATAACGTAGCGTTGGTAGCCTAATAGCGATAAGACGTCTAACTTTCAATCCGAAGGTCTCGGGTTCAAACCCCGGGCTCCTAACATTGAGTTTTTCTGAACTTATGTACGAAATATACTTTGATGTTTACCAATCGCTATGCGGTGAAGGAAAAAAATCGCGAGGAAACCTACATACATCCGCGGAGAAATTCAAAGGTGTATATGAAGTTTGTGAAGTCCCTAACCCACTTTGGGCCAGCGTGGGGACTATATAGCCCGATCCCTCTCGTGTATGAGGGGAGGCCTATGCCCAGCAGTGGGACGTATATAGGCTAAAATATTATAATTAAAATAACGAGTTTATGCGTTTTAACGTAGGTACGTACAATGTAAGTTTTAACCTACCAAAATAGTCGTATTGTTTATTATTATATTATACAGAGGCAGTTTAGTATCCGGACAATTTAATAACGTGGACTAAGGATACCTGCTTTCTAAAACGTGTTTACCCATTCATAATCACATCAACGAAAACCTAACCTATCGTATCGTTACATATTTAAAGTTTCTCAATTGTCTACGACTGTATAATGTCGGGCACATTTTAGTTCAAATATAAATAATAGACTAAGTTAGTATTCTACAATCTGTCACTTATTCATAACAAGTAAATTTAAAGTAGCGTTTAATAAAACTAGTAAGAAGTTAATAAAAAGTTTTTCTAAATTAGATAAGTTGTAATTTTGTTTGCTTTTGTTTTAAAACTTGATAATTCTTTGTTTTGACATATAAATGCTATCTTAAAATATTATTTGTGACGAGAGTAGTTCTCTACTATAAAAAAATTTGAATAGAAATGGCCGGAGGGTTGGTTGTTCTATGAGACTGATGTCTTTATTAAAAGCGGGAGCGGATAAATATTATCTTATAAATTATTATTATAAAGATGAAAACCGTAATTAAGGATATAATACTATGTCCTTGTTTTTACGTAACTCATTTTATAGAAAGATAATCTATTAACCTAAATGTATATGTTTGTCTTAAATACGACAAAAATTACAATAGCTTGACTCGCACTTAAAAGTCCGGTGACGATTTGAAAACGAAAATCGCTAAGAATGAAATAACGCACCTGAATTGTATTTGATAAGATAGTTTGAAGTCTTGTTTTTGCCAAAAACACGTTGGTACATATTTTTTATTACTTAATACCCGAAAACTCAATTCTTGCAGAGCTCGTTTAGTGAGTTGATTCGTGCAATCTTGTCTCTTGATTTTTTATTATTATTTGTTTGCCCTCCAATATGTTTTATATTAAGTATCTGATTAAAACATGAAGCCAAGTTTATTTCTACATTTTAATTTTTATGAAATACTTTAAAAAAATCCCATAAATACCACCTAAACTTCGGCAATTTTTCATAAAATCGTTCTAGGTAAACTAGGTTGTTTAAAAAATATGTATTGTAATGAAAAAAACTGTTCCACTTATTCCTTAAACGACTCATTTTCCAATGTATTTATATATTTTGCATACTAGTTTAACATCATTTTAATCAATAAAAAATACTGTTTTGACCTCTCCAAGCAAAAATCGCGAAACAGCTGTTAGATTTAGGTGAATTATTTATAACTGAAACATAAATCCAAAAAAGTCTTATACAGTTAACCACTTATACAGTTTAAAAAGGGACTATCATTCAAAATATGTATAATATTCTTATTAGTTACTGTATAATAGTATCAAAAAGTTGAGCGAAATCGAAAAAAACACTTTACCGGACTCTTGTCCGCGAAATAGGACATCCGCCTTAGTTCGAGTCCAGTCAGTGTGATCTTGGTCATTCTATGGTCATTTTTAAGTTATTACGTAGAATTATAACCAACTGATCAGGATTTATATCGGTTATGCTACGTTTTTCCCAAATCAACAAGTACTTATAGTCGGGCAGTGAAGCTGGCTTCTCCGTCGCTGCCTCCTCCGCCTTAGCCGGGAGACAATGTGTGCCGCAGAAGGACAGCCGAGTTACTTGTACACTTTCCGGTAGTCACATTTTCGCAACACGGTATTCACATTTCGAGGACTGGAAAGTTGGCGTTATCGCGTTTAAAATAGAACGACAAACACATCTAACTTTGTGATGCAAAATGGACACGGCTCAGTCCGGACAAAACGTTACGGACGCGTATTTTATTTTGGTACTCACCGAAACGACTAACTCGTTTAAGTGATTCTCAAAGGGTTGACATTGTTTTTGTTGTTGGACGTTTACATTCGCAAAGAGGTAGAATAATTTTGCGTTGATGTTTTAATAAAGTTATCATTTTATGCTCCCATCTATTTGTTAATCAAGTTAAATTTATCTCCTGTTACTGAGATTTTCATTTTGATGTGTTGTATTACAGTAAATATAAGTTTTTTCTCCTTACAATTTCCGGTAATGTTCACTTTTCTAAATAAAATTTGGAAGGAAGTTGAGATTACGGGATGGTGAAGCGTAATCGTTTTCATATTTATAAAAACCAATCTAATCGCGTAACATATTTCACACAGAAGTTTAATTACCTCAATAAGCTCCCAAAGCGCCATTTTCCAAAACTACAGACTGTTGTTAAGTACCAGAAGACAATGTATTATAGGCGCTTATAAAACGGCTTCCAATAATATTTCAAATTTTATTAGTTATCGCCAAATGTCTGCCTACGATTAACATTATTATGAATATTGCAACTATACATACCCATACACAAAAAGATTATTAAAAATCTTGTAAAAGACTTTCTTTGAACCAAACTTGATTAGATTATACAGTAACAAAGTAGAAATTTTAACATTCAGAGCCAGAGTTTGTCCCGTCACTTTGCAAACTCGTTTCGGCGAAAACATATAAGTACCTACGAGTAAGTGTACAAATTGATTTATTGAAGTTGAGCGGATTCCCGAGTTGCGCCGGAGTATTCAGTCCTTTGCGTTACATAGATAAAGTGAAAATAAAAAAGAACTTCACAAACAGAAATCCCCTTGTCGCGAGATTTACGAGCCGACGCACCTCCGGCGCAAATAAGTTATATGTAAATTTTATGTTCTGTCGCTTAAATTTATAAACTTATAGGCGACACATAAGTGGCGCGGCCCGAACAGGTAATTGCATTAAAGTTTTACTAGATCAACTGTTGTTATAGACAATTGATGCATTAAGCATCAAACAAACAACACATCGTGATGATATCTAAAGTTAGAACTACATTAGCGATCAATTTCCAACAAATACGATTGGATGAAAGTTTTCGTAAAACTAATAATTTTCCTTTATGAAATTTAAATGAATAACATCCGAGTAAACGTGAGCTTTCCCGTGATAATTATACGGAGTCACGCGAACGGCATTTTAGGCATGTGGATCTCATAATGAACCGCCAACTTTTTTGTAAGATTAACCTTCAAGTAAATTGTGTGGATTAACTCGCACATTAAGCGTCACGTGACATTTTTGTGTTAGAGGACAACTCCCTTATTTGTTGTAAGCACTTGTTTTAATACTTTGAGGCACTTGGGTTGTTGTAATATTGTTGTAGGTGCAATTTACAACATTATATTAAAAACCAAATTATGCAGGTAAATCAATATTCGCACCATAAACAAACAATACAAAATAATCTTTCTGTAGGTAGGTACCTACTATCCATTAAACATACATTTATGGTTTCCATTTGAATGCAAAGTTTGGTAAAGAGTATAATTATTATGGATTTCGTTGTTGTTCTGACTTGATGTTTGCTCATTGAATTAACATCCCGCAAAATGCAAGCACGATTTAATCGCTATTTTCGGAGCAAAATTTCTGTTTGTCAATTAAAATATTTGGAATCACTGAAATAATTTCAGTGGCAGATAAATTAATTATTGGGGAAACGGGAAAGAGAACAAAATATGTCGTTTGATCGTTTACTATTTTAATACGTGTCTTGAAAACTATTTAAAACCTTGATATTCATGTCCATGCATGACCAATGACCATGCTAACATAGTAAGACTCGCAAAACTTTTACGAAATAAAGTTTCAAATGAATACTTATTGGGAATACGGCAGTTCATAAAAATACTTTTACGATACCCGCGCAACATGTTTACTCAAATATCGTAAATGTTTGAAAATATTGTAAAAGGTTAATACTCCCATGTGCACAGTAGCTGCTACTTATTACAAAACTGCTGAGATGTTCGACAAGCATGTTAAGCAAAACATAAAATTACCTAAATACTTGTGAATAGCCTACCACTTGTAATGAACATAGGTAGGTAATTAATTATTTTGACAAAAACGGGACTTAATCGTGTATACTTACGTTTATTATTTTCCTGACGTTTCGAGGGTGCCGTAACGCTCGTGGTCGCAGGCAGACTGGCGAGGAATTGTATCAGCATCTTCTAGCTGCGCGGGTTTTGACATTGGAAATGTCTTTTCGTTCGTTCCAGTATAGGCCCCGATTTCACGAAAAAGTGCGATCCCCTTATAACTCGGAAAGTTGTAAAGATATGATATTCGAAATGGCTCAAAAGACTCATATTTACGAGAGCTGTAAGATGCAAAAAGAATTTTACGATAAAATCAAAAAAGAAAAAAGTTATGGCCGGAATTGTGAAAAAAAAATCAATGTTTTCCAAATTTTTGATTTTGGCGTTCGATATTTTGGAAACGAAGAATGATATCAAAAATTTGAGAAAAACTCCTCTGGACAATTTAGTCAGCTACAATTAAATTTAAGCCTAAAAAAAAGACGATCGGGTTAAGGGTCTGCCCTGTAGCCTAACCTTTTTGAAAAAAGTCAGAACGACATTTTTCACATTAATTTTTTTTAACTGACTTCAAGATTTCAAAAGAGGAGGTTCTCAATTCGGCGTCTATGTTTTTTTTTTCTTTTTTTTATGTTTGTTACTCCATAACTCCGTCATGGGGAATCGAGGGAACTCCTCAAATGTTAATGGCATACATGTAGTGATTTTTATCAACAAATCAATCATTTTCATTCAAAACAGTGACATTTGATTAAGCGGAACTGCTGATGATGATCAGAAGGGAACTCTTCAACGACGCATAGTTCACGTTTGGCGATTCCTCCTCTTATTGAACACACATCGGTGTTTCTTAAGCAATTAAGATTGTCAGGACAAATTTTCGTCAAACTCAAGTTCTGATGATGGGCTCCACGAGGAATCGAGGGAACTCCTCAAATCTTAAAGGCAAACACATAGTGATTTTTGTATTTTTATCAACAAATCAAGCATTTTCATTCAAAAGAGTGACATTTGATGAAGTGGAACTGCTGATGATGATCAGAACGGAACTCTTCAACGGCGCATAATTCACGTTTGGCGATTACTCTTCTACGATGTGTTTGTTAAGCAAGTTAGATTGTCAGGACAAATTTTCCTCAAGCTTAAGTTCTGATGATGGGATACATGAGGAATCGAGGGAACTCCTCAAATCTTAAAGGCATACACATAGTGATTTTTGTATTTTTATCAACAAATTAAGTATTTTCATTCAAAAGAGTGACATTTGATGAAGTGGAACTGCTGATGATGATCAGAGCAGAACTCTTCAATGACGCATAGTTCACGTTTGGCGATTTGTCCTCTTCGCTATGTTTATTAAGCAAGTTAGATTCTCAGGACAAATTTTCGTCAAGCTAAGTCGATGGGATCCAGGAGGAATCGAGGAAACTTCTCAAATCTTAAAGGTATACATAAAGTGATTTTTGTGTTTAAATAATAAGTAGATCAAAAATCTAGAATTGGCAATAATATGTTTAACTATATAACATGTTTTCTGCCAATAAATTGTTTTATTTATGTAGAGAAAAAAAAAACACTACATATATAACATGTATTTTTAACTAGTTTCGCTATACCTACATACTTAATATACATAACCTGAACAACATATTGATAGTTACTACTATCTATGTATATATATATAACTCAAAGGTGACTGACTGACATAGTGATCTATCAACGCACAGTCCAAACCGCTGGTTCTAGAGATTCCAAATTTGGCACGTAGGTTCCTTATAAGGTCTAGGGGTGCACTAAGAAAGGATTTTTCAAAATTCATCCCCTAAGGGGGTGAAATGGGGGTCCAAAGTTTGTATGGGGAAACAAGATTAGTTAGTCTATTTTATTCGAAACTTCACAGAAGTATTCCTAACAATAAATGAGTAAATACGTGTTGCAGGTTTTTTGAGAATTCAACCCCTAAAAGGGGGAAATGTGGTCAAAAAGTCTGAAAATCAACATGGGTATTGTTTCTATGGTTTATCGGGTCGTTGATTACGAAAACAACAACGATTTTAAAATCCGACGTGGCGGACGTGAAATACTATCTCCCCTGTTAGGGTACAATGGGGTTGAAATGTCTAAATATCCATATGGGTGTCGTTTTTGTGATTTTTTGGGACGTTAATTAAGAAAATGGCATCGATTTTGAAATTTAATATTGTGGACATGAAAATTCTTGAAAGTATTTGTGCCAAATTGCAATCTTCTTCTAAATATATAAAAGAAGAAACTGACTGACATATCAACGCACAGCCCAAACCGCTGGTTCTAGAGATTCCAAATGTGGTACGTAGGCTCCTTATAATATAAGGCATAAGGATGCACTTAGAAATTATTTTTAAAAATTTACCTCCTAAGGGGGGAAATGGAGTTCAAAGTTTGTATGGGAAACGAGATTAGTTCAACTATTTTATTCGAAACTTTACAGGAATATTCCTAACGATAAATGAGAAAACAAGTGTTTCAGCTTTTTTGAGAATTCAACCCATAAGGGGGAAACGTGGCGACAAAATTTAAATATCAACATGGGTATTGTTTTTATGGTTTATCGGGTCGCTGATTACGAAATCAACACTTAAGGGGGTGAAATGGGGGTTGATAGTTTGTATGGGAATTTTTAAACGTTGAAGTAATTTAGATGAAACTTGGTATAGAGATAGTTTATGTACCGGGAAACGACATGGGATAGTTTTTATCTCGAAAATCAATCTTTAAGGGGGTGAAATGGGGGTTGGAGGTTTGTATGGAGATTTTTTTACCGCGAACCGATTTAGATAATTTTGTTGTGGATATAGTTTGAGTCCCAGGAAACAATATAGAATATTTTTTAAGCCGAAAATCAATCTTAGAGGGGTAGACAACATGTTGGTAGTTTGTATGGCGAATTATTAACCGCTGAACAGACGATTGAAATGAAACTTGGTACATATTATATAGATTGAGTCGCGGTAAACAATATAGGATAGTTTTTATCTCGAAAATCAACCCTCTAGGGGGTGAAACGGGGGTTGAAAGTTTGTATGGGAAATTAGTAACCGTTGAACCTATTTAGATGATTTGGTATGGAGATATTTTGCGTTCTGGGGAAGGATATATAATAGTTGTTATCCCAGAAGTCATTCCTTAAGCGGGTAAAACGGAGGGTGGATTACTAATTCCACGCAAATGAAGTCGCGGGGAAAAGCTTCTATTCAAGAGTAGAAATCTGTATTAATCATAATCTCTCAGTAGTATGTCGTTGATGGCGTAACAATTAAACAATTATTGCAATAATTTCTTTAAAATAAAAAATGAGGGAACCGCCGTCTTCGAAACGTGGTATACCGAAACCTCCAGAATGTAACGAATACTTTTCCGAAAACCGCTTCTAAATCAGTTCAGTGAAACGCAAGATGATCGCGGACAAACATACATTCCTACATACAAACATACGAGTGTAACTGAGAACCTCCTTTTTTAGTACTTTTAGTACGCGGGCGAAGCCGCGGGAAAAAGCTAGTTATATTATATCTCTGCTGCGAAAACTCACTCGAAGAGAAGCGTTAACGGATACTTTAGAGCGTTGAATTACAATCATGAAGACGAGTGACACCCTCGCAGCGTCTTTTATGTTATGTTATGCAGTATCTACAGGTTTCGTGTAGGTACATGTAGAACATTTTGATAAAATTGTTTGCAGCGCCAATAAAAAACAACCCGAAACTCGTGAAAAAACGCTAGTAGCGAATATCGCTGTAAATTGTAACGCAGTTTCGTGACCGTGAGGAGGAAGCTCATACGTTTGTTTTATACGCTTGACGCCGACAGCGTCATGCTGGAAACGATAGCGCTCATGAGCGTAGATTTACATGGCCCTAAAGTAAGACTGTTTCACTTGGGCACGTGGGACGTGGGGCACGTTGACCAGTCAGGTAAGTTGGATAATCAGTGGGATTCAAGCCCTTTGTAACTTTTTCTTTCGTTTACCTATTGTTATGTATACGGTTAGCGTATGCTTACATGTGTGTGTGGCTGCGCTCACCACGATACCTACACGTGAATAAAGCAGTGCATTACTAGCTAGCGGGGATCAATGTTACTCTGCGTCCGTAGGAAACACCTGAGACAACCCTACACGTGATCCCTGGGTGGTGCTAAAAGAGTAACAAACTTGGCAGCTGCACTGTCCCATCTGGACCTCGCAGCACTCACTGGATTTTCTTTATCATCTGCTTTCCCACTACTACTACTCCAGGGAAGAAATGCCTATCTATATCCAGTGACATGTAGCCATACGATAAATAAAATAAATAAACTAGCTACCGGCTGTTGCACTTGTGTCTACGTATCCATCAGTGGCGACGTCTACCCACAATTGAGAAGTAAAAAACATGTCGACTGGCCTATTTGGGGTTTTGACGAGCTTTGACTACAATGGCCAGGAGTGGAAAACATACAAGAGTCGTCTGACACAGTGGTTTGTGGTTTTATTATGGGGATGAGGGCTTGTTATGAAAAAGAAAAGCTTTACGCGCAAGATCTGGCTGGCCTTACACTTGGCAAAGCCGTGGAGTATGCTGAAAATGTTAGCACCGCGCGCGCCGCCGCCGCCGCCAGCGCGAGCGGAGCGGGCGCATCCGCCGTGGCCGCCGCGGCGCCGGACTCCCTTTTAAAGATTACACGCAGTGCCAATAATAAAGGACCAGCCGTTACAAAGAGTAGCCGATTAGGGAAACCTAAATGTACTGTATGTGGGTATACCAACCACACGACCGCGGAGTGTCAGTATAGTGAATATGTGTGTAAGAAGTGTAATGTTAAAGGCCATTTACGTAGGATGTGTACATCAAAAGTGAATTACGTAAATAATGGAGCCGGAAACGAGGACTTCGGAGACGATGGTGAGGTATTTATTATACGTTCGTTGCGGGGAGAACCAATGGTAGGGACGGTGACTGTTCGCGAATCTAAATTAAATTTTGAAATAGATACCGGAGCTGCCGTAACGGTAATTTCGAATGATATTTATAAACTGAATTTTAAGGATGTGTCATTATGTCCGTTACGTAAAAGGTTGGTTAGTTATACCGGCGACAACATTCCTTGTGTGGGTGTAGTGCGGTTGCCTGTGTGCTATGCCGACCGTACACATACGCTAGACATACATGTAGTACGTGACGGTGGTGCGTCTTTGCTTGGTAGGGACTTCATTTCAGCCTTTCAATTGGGACTTGTACCACTCAACTACTGTAACCAATTGTCTTCGGTCGAACAATTGCAAACGAAATTTCCGAAATTATTTTCAGATTCGTTAGGTTGTTTTAATAAACATAAAGTCAAACTGAGACTCAAAGATAACCGGTATTTTTTAAAGCGCGGCCGATTGCGTTTACGTTGCGCGATAAGGTAAACAAAGAGATCGACAGGCTAGTACAATTAGGTATTTTGAAACCCGTAGACCATGCGGAATATGCTTGGCCGATAGTCCCGGTGCTTAAACGAAATGGCAGTGTTCGACTTTGTGCTGATTATTCCGTAACCATAAATAAGCAATTGATAGTCGATCAGTATCCCTTGCCAACAGCAAAAGAATTATTTGCGAAACTGTATGGTGGTATTAAATTTACCAAACTCGACCTGTCAATGGCTTACAACCAATTTGTGTTGGATGAGGAGTCACAGCCATATACCTGTATAAATACCTCTCGCGGCCTATACATGTATACACGTCTTTTGTTCGGCCTCGCTAGCGCGCCGGCCGTGTTCCAGCGCGCTATGGAGGGCGTGTTAGCCAGTATGGAGGGCGTGCTGTGCCTGCTCGACGACGTGCTCGTCACAGGCCGAGAGGACGCCGAGCATGCTCGTAGGTTAAATGCCGTGCTCGAAAGGTTACAGCACGTAGGATTGACGTTGCAACAGGAAAAGTGAAGTTAGCTATTTGGGTTACGTAATAGGCAAAGACGGCTTACATAAGTCACTGGATAAAGTCGAAGCAATCCTAAAGGCCCCTGTTCCAAACAATGTTAGTGAGCTCCAATCATTTTTGGGGTTAATAAATTACTACATAATTTTGTGCCAAATGCGTCGTCAATCTTGTGTCCACTCTATGCCCTTTTAAAAAAGAGGTCTAAATGGCAATGGACGGATGCCCACCATACCGCATATACTGAAATAAAAAAAATTATGGCTTCAGATCAGGTTTTGGCTCATTTTAATCCGGAGGCACAGCTGTTCTTGACAGTCGATGCTGGACCCCGAGGCCTTGGTGCAATTTTATCGCAAATGGACACCGGAGGCCTCGAGAGGCCGATTTCTTTTGCCTCACGGACGTTATCGACAGCTGAAACGCGATATTCTCAGCTACAGAAAGAAGCGACTGGTATTATTTTTGGGGTGCGTCGCTTCCACCAATATCTGTATGGAAGATCAGAACCGTTTGTCCTTCGGACAGACCACAAACCCCTTATATCGATTTTTGGACCATATAAGGGGATTCCCGAAGTAACAGCGAACCGACTCCAAAGATACGCAATATTTTTAAGCGCATATAATTATTGCATTGAGTATGTGCGAAGTGCTGGCAACAGCGCAGATTTTTTGTCTCGGGACAGTCTGCCATCTGGTCCGGAGCGCGGGGAGTGCGCGGCGCGCACGGCGCCGCGCAGGAATGTGCTGACACCGCGGAACCGTACGATCGCGCCGCTTATGTCCATTTCGTTCTAAGTGGCAGTCTACCTGTCACCTTCACAGATGTTCGCAAAGAAACCCGTAATGATGTAATTTTAGGAAAAGTACGTAAACACATAATAGAAGGATGGCCAAATAAAGTAAGCGATTTGAAAATTAAACCTTACCACTTATGTCGAAATCAACTGTCGTACAAAAATGGATGCATAATGAGGGGGCATAAGGTTGTAATTCCCGAATCGTTACGCGAAAAGGTCTTATCTGAGCTCCATAAAACGCATCTTGGTATCGTGAAGACTAAAGCGGAGATTAGGTCTAGGTTTTGGTTCCCGGGCGTAGACGAAGCTGTAGAACGGATGATAGGGTCTTGCGATGTTTGCATACAGATGCGACCTGCGCTGGCCCGAGTCAATCCCGTGCCATGGACACCACCAAAGGAGACTGGCTACCGTATCCATGCCGACTTTCTCGGGCCAATAAACGGCCGCATGTACTTAGTGTTAGTCGATGCCTATTCTAAGTGGCCGGAGGTATACGATATGGCCAACATAACTACTTCGACTGCTACTATCGAAAAACTATACGACTTTATGTCTAGGTTCGGTATACCGCGAACCTTAGTGACGGACAATGGCACAGCTTTTTGTTCCCAAGAATTTCAAGCGTTTTGTGTACTTAATGGAATATCGCACGTTACGTCACCTCCGTACCACCCCGCGAGTAACGGTCAAGCCGAGTCGTATGTGAAAGTAGTTAAAAAAGGAATACGGATCAGTCTAATGTCGAGCAGTAATGTTAAGCAAACAAAAATGGAACTATTGAAATATTTATTCGATTACCGTAACTCTAAACATACTACCACTGGATTCTCTCCCGCGCAATTAGTCTACGGACGTAAAATGAGGTCATGTATGGATCTCTTATCCCCACCCTCACCGCTGTCCTCGTCTGCGGCTCCAACCTGTGATAAACCCGATGCTCAGTGCTCACAGGATAATAAGGAAGCCAACTGTAAACAATTTGCTATCGGCACCTTTGTACTTTACACAAAATATTGTAACAATAAAATGATGTGGGGTAAAGGGACAGTACAAAAGCGACTAGGAAGGGTTTTATATTTAATTAAAGACTGGGATTCTCAACTATGTTATCGTAAACACATTAACCAATTAGCATTGTATAAAGGTCACCTGAAGGATGCGAATGCGTGTGGGACTATGACGATTCCGATATACTTACTCCCCGCCTGCGCCGACTTTGCTATCGAGGCCATCGGCGCCGCCGACACCGCCGCCGCCGCCGCCGCCGCCGCCGCCGCCGCCGCCGCCGCCAGAGCGAACGGAGAGGGCGCATCCGCCACCGCCTCAGCCAATGGTGCGATCGCTCCCACATAAAGCGTCAGAACAAACTCACCCCGTAGAGGAGGAAGAGTGCAACGAAGATCAGGACGAGTTTCATGAGGCAGAATCAGAGCATAGGCCGCCCACAGCCGAGACACGGAAAGTGTTACGTCCTCGTCCCAAAATAGATCTTAAGCAATTTTACTAGGGATTAACAAAACTAGGCTATAAGATTAATAGTTTAATAGGTGGAGGGATTGTTATGTATACGGTTAGCGTATGCTTACATGTGTGTGTGGCTGCGCCCACCACGATACCTATACGTGAATAAAGCAGTGCGTTACTAGCTACCGGCTGTTTCACTTGTGTCCTGTCTACGCATCCATCACCTATGACATCTTTAAAGTTTATAATGTAGTACTATATGACTATTATGCACATTATAAATTGTTTTGACTTAAAAATAAGAAATCAAAATATTTATTAATAAAAAAAGTACTTTTTGTACAAACATATACTGACCGGTGTGTATGAATGTAGTAGACTTTTTTACATAAGTATACTCATCTTTATGGCTAGGTACCCACTTTCGTGTTTTTGACATATTGTGGCCGTTCTCGAATTTCTCATACTTGTTGTGTTAGAGCTGGTTTCCACTTGTCGGATGTAGGATCCGGATTGTAATCGGTCCTTCCAGTGGCAGAACATTATACGAAGCTATTCACACTCGTCCAACACCGATTTAGTGTGAACAGCTTCATATTATAAAATCTTCTGCCACTGGAACATCCGATTAAAATCCGAGCCCGAAATCCGACAAGTGGGAACCAGCTCTAATTAAAAATATATATATATTTGAAAGTTTAATTTTTAGTATCTTTAATCATGTCGGTAGTTCAAGTTGTATAAATCATACAACATCGGTTCACTGACTACACAATAACTATATGAAATCGAATAAAACACTTTAAGAGATTGTTTATCCCATCAAAAACATAAATGTGATATGAGAGCCAAGGTCTTCGCCTACAAAAGATTCGATATCTCTATGGGTGCCAAGTTCTGTGTAGAAAATCCTAAAATTCCAGTTACAAGAACGTGCAATATCCTAAAATAAATTTAAACAATGTAATTATTTCGACTTGTCTTGACAAATTTAACACCCCTAGAGATATAAATTCTTTCGTGGGATATCATTGCTTTTTATATAAAATATATCGACACTCAAATTCATTTTTGCTGTTACAAATTCGGTAGGCGCTTAGTGGGTAAAAAAAAACTGTTTCTTGGAAAATATAATAAATCCTAAAAAAATCACTGTTTCTAAATCTTAAGTTTGTGACGATAGAATTACCAAGCCGGATGCTAAATTTCTACTTTCTACGTCATCTGGAAGTGGGTTAGGTTTTTGATAGGTCAGTGAGTCAGTGAGGAAAATCCTGATTTTTAGATGTTTGTATCTCAATAAGCGATTGAGCTTTATTCATGAAATTGTGATTCTAGTTAGCCTTAAGAGACTTAATAAATGTACCCAATTTCATATGTTTATGTTCAATAGATTTTGAGTTACGCAGGCGTCAAAACTGGCTCCAAAATGGTACGTGTTATATAACACACGGCCACTGCATCGCCAGTTCTCTTCTTTTGAACTTGGCTTGACACGCTGCCGCGTGTCTAGTTAGAACCGCTCAATATACGATAACTCTTTAATAAGTTTCTGAAAATTATAGGAATTTAATTGTATGCTCATTAAGCATAATACAAACGGGTAATTAACGGTAATGAACCCACAGTGATCTACAAAACTCCATCTTTACAGTCGAGTTGAGCCCAATCGGACACGGTATGCAATTATCCCATCAAAAACATAAATGTGAAATGAGGGCCAAGTTCTTCGCCGACAAAAGAAGATCTATGTGAGTGCCAAGTTCTGTGCAGAAAATCCTAAAAATGTAATTACAAGAACATGCAAGATTTCTAAATAATTTTACACAATGTAATAATAATAATAATATATTCTTTATTGTGCACCATAAAGTAGAAATAAACAAACAGAAAATCAAAATTAAAACTTGGTAACAACAGGCGGTCTTATTGCTTAAAAGCGATCTCTTCCAGACAACCTTTGGGTAGCTGGAGACTAAGTACATAACACAATGAACGGGTAGTGCCTAAAAATAAATAAACACATATGCACACTAATATAATAAATAGATACAAAAAAATACATAAGTACATAAATATATACCATAAATGATATAAATATATAAATAAATAAAGGCATGTTAAGTAAGCGACAGGTAATGCGATTTCAAAAGATTTTTAAAAATAAGAAGGGATTTAGCACGTCTTATATCCAACGGCAAAGCATTCCACAAGCGAACAGCCCGGAAAGTAAAAGAGCTGTTGTAAAATTTTGATGAAGATGATGGTGTAGCAAGGAGATGCTTCTCTGAACACCGAATAGAAGAGAGATATTTGAAACGCTCTTTAAGATATAGAGGAGTAGCGGGATTGAAGAGAATGTTATAAAGGAGCGTGAGAATGTGTGAGTTACGGCGATGACGAATAGGAAGCCAATTGAGCTGGGCACGAAATTCAGAGACGTGGTCAAATTTGCGTAAGCCAAATATGAACCTTATGCAAGCATTTTGGAGGCGCTCTAGTTTATTTAGCTGGTCCTCTGTAAGATCAAGGTAGCAAATATCAGCATAGTCCAATATAGGAAGAAGAAGAGATTGAGCAAGCGCAATTTTGGTAGCGAGTGGCAAGAAGTTACGAAGCCTGCGAAGTGATCCTAGAGAAGCAAATATTTGCCTACTAATAAGTAGATTGTTATGTATCAGTGAAATATCACTAACCTGCCGTACCCATGAAAGTGTGCGATCTATTAAAATAACTAGGTTTTTTACTTGTCCCGAATAAGGAACCGGAACACCATCAAACACTATGACTGGTATGTTTGAAAAGTCAATCCGTGAAATTAGTTGAGAACTGCCTAAGACTATGTAATGTATTTATTTAACTTAGGATATAACTTAAGTTCAAGATTGACTTGACTAGGTTTACCTACTGGCTGGCTAGACTGGGTAGTTTTCACGTTAAGTACCTACTTGTCTGAAATTAGGTTTGTTGGTGAAAACTAGCTATTCAATTTTTTTCTATACGCCTAATACAACCAAATAAACAAAATAAACAAAACAACCAAACACAACCAAATAAACAAAACAACCAAAAAATCCCAAAATTATCCATAGTCAAGAGCGAAACATTGTAAATAGTGTATATAATAAACTGCTGTAAATAATACGCTCGGGAAATAAAACTATTTACCTGTGAAGCATTTTCAAAATAACATCAGAGCTGACAGGTAAATAAACAAATCAAGATGTCACCATACCATAGAGAATAATACGCTCTATGATTATACTGAACTGTTGCCATATAAATGAGAGTAATAGCGCCCTCTTTGACAATAATCGTATATTTCTGGTCAGGCTTTATAAAGTTTCTAAGTCATCTAGAAGTAGGTTAGGTTTTTCGCAGGTTTTTGATAAATAAGTGAATCAGTCAGTCATAAAAATACCAGTTTTTGAAAGTCAATATATCAATAACCGATTGAGCTAAATTCATGAAATTTTAGATTCAAAACGAGCTAGTATAAGGGATTTTAATACATGTGTTTTAGCCCTACCAGAGTCTACCTGGCCATGTTGCGGATTTTTAGTGGTACTAATTTATTTTAATGGCAAGTAATACTCTTTGACAACAGTCGTTAGAAGTCATCGAATGTCTTCCATATAAACCACCAAAACACATAAAAATATATTCGCCTCGTTTTAACTCAGTGCCATATGCATAAGCAAAAAGAGATGATGCGTAAATATATACGTAAAAACCCAATGTGGCCGAAAAATCCGCCATGTTGTGATCAGGACGTCAAAAGTCATTTTACCAGTAAAGCGTTATAAAAGTATTCGTTATGACAATGTGTTCCATAAAACAATTTTATACAGCACTTTAGTACTATAAAAAGTGATGTAAACGTTTACAGAATATGCGTAAATCACACCTTTAACGTAGCACTATACATTATTCTGTTTTACTATTATAGTGTTTCCTGGTCCTATTAAAGTTATAAGATGGTACCGCTTAAGGACAGAATTGTGTTATTGTCGCTTCCGAATGAACCTATAGGTTTGGTGTCAAAAGTAGCTCGTAAAGGTTTTCCTTTGAACTTGGCTGGACACATTGCCGTGTATCTTGATTTCATAACTAAGGCCGCTTCCTCATTTGTCGGCGCGTAATCGGTGCAGTAAAGTGCTCTCAGTATTTTTTTTACCGCTTCGTTACTAAGTGCCTACATTTAAACAGGCGCTTCCTTATTGGCGCGGGAAGCGCGCAAGCGAGGCGGGGAGCAAGTAAAAGTTTGGATGTCGACTGGTTACTAAGTGCGATTTTGAAGAAATGGCGACGGAAAAAGCGACGTGTATTATATTAGTAGCCGATGTGGAGAAATATCCTCTTTTATACAATTATAAACTAGGAGAGTATTCTAGGAAGGATCTTACAGAGAAGGCATGGGCAGACATTCCCTTAATCTAGTCTTTTGTTCAGTGATCATGGGTGCAATAAGGCACAGTAGCTCACGATATGTTTGTTTTATAAGTACATCGCCTGAAAATTTGCATCATCTTGCGAGAGTTGTTGTGCCGCAACAAAAAGTCTGCAATTTATATTTTTGCTAATGTAGGGATGTACCCAATACTTTTTCTTTTTTTTGCGCATTCGCAAATACATATAACACGCTATAGTATCTTCCTCGGATGACGACATTATCTCGCGACGGCGCAAATGTTTTTGCAAAGTTCTGTTGTTTAAGTATACTGGCAGTACACCGCTTGTGTACTGCGTAAGTGAGGAGATCTTGTCGACATCCAGTAAGCTCGCGGTCTCGTATAAAATACTGGATACCGATTACGCGCCAACAAATGAGGAAGCGGCCTTAATTGATCTATGCTAGATTGGAATTAAAGCCTGACCAGAAATATATGATCATTGTCAAGAGAGTACTATTCTCATCTATATGGCAACAGTTCTGTATAGTCAAAACATAAAGCGTATTATCCTCTATGGTATGGTGACATCTTGATTTGTTTACCTGTCAGCTCTGATGTTAATTTGAAAATGATTGACAGCGAAATATATTCCTTTCCCGAGCGTATTATTTGCAGCAGTTTATTAATATATATACAATGATTCGCTTTTGACTATGAATAATTTTGTTATTTTTGTCGTTTATTATTGGAACGAAGTTCCTTATCGGACGGTTCGCGGATGGGGACTAGGCGAAAAAAAGTCACGTGACCGTCACGTCACGAAAACGCGACACAAAGCCATACGATTTAAAAACATGTGAAATGAAATAAAATAAAATAGAATAAGTGAAGTGAAAACTCAATAAGTAAGTTACAAAAGTCAAAAAGTCAAAAAAAGGTAAAGAAATAGTAAAATAGTCCAAAAAATGCAAAAAAAAACAAAAATGTCAAAAAGCAAAAAAAAATATTGAATAACATCACTACGTTCGAACCGAGTGTTCCACACTCACGTATTTTTTACTAGCCTGTTTTAGTGTCCTCTTTTACGTTCCTGCGTACCTATCAAATAAAGCATTTTTGTCATTAATGCTCGTAGTCAACTCCTAGTCAGCACTGGAATTATAAAATGTCTACTTTTTTAATCCATATTTCATAAGTTCTCCCCTAATAAGATTGTTTATATTACGACTATTTTTATTGTCCTTCAACAAGTTGAAAATATAAAAATAGAAGAGATGCGTAAAACGCTTCACTGAATTGAAAATATTGATTCATATATTATGCTCGCGGAGATATGTATGTATCACTCATTTCGCTCATTTTGCTCAGTGGATCCGGTCGCATGTTCGTTTCAATCGCATCGTGTCACTCGTTTGACTCGGCCGGCTCATTCGAATCATGAGTGGGAAAGAGCGAGCAAGTATCACTGTAATCACTGAGATAGATGAGTTACTGAGCGAGTTAAATCTTCAGTGAGTTGAAGAGTGAGTGAGTTGAATCAAAAGAGTTCATTTAAATCACTCACTCGTGAACGACCCAGGTCTAAAAAATAGTCAGACATACGTCGTCGCCCACACATAAGTACTTTTTTGTTGTAAAGGAGATAATTGTATACGACCAAACCAATCATTTCCTAATTTCTTTTTTTAAAGCGATATGTAAATTTCAATGATGAACATTAATATAAAAATAGTACATTACAGCAGAGGCCGGGACTACAGGGATTACCGGCCAAGTATATCAAATTCCATTTTTGTCCACTGCGTTAAACTTAACCTTATACCTACAAATCGACAGGGCAAAATAATAATCAGCTAACCAAAACCATGCATTTAAACAGCCGTAATTCGCGCGTGAGGAGAGCTCTTAACTCGGTATCAGTCAGTGAGTGTACGATAGTCAACGAAAAATTTGATAGTTTCCTTTTTTATTTATCGAATATAAAATAAACTGTGATAATGTGTTTGAGCGAGCCACGAAAGTAGTATGGAAGAAGATAAATAGTACCCCATCGTCAAAAGACAAGTATAATGGTTTGTGACTTATTTTACTTAGTTATAAATTGAAATGCTACCAAAAATGCCTTTGGTTAAATAGATCTCTTTGAAAAATGTGTTTTGAGATTATTTCAGTGAACAATCAAAAAACAAGAAGCCATCTACGATATATTTTTATTGTATCGGTATCTTCTTTCGGACGGAATAAATTACTTGAACTTTTTCCTAATATTTTTTATTTCCTTACATAATTGAGAAAAGCACTACCTATACAGGTATTTTCTGACTCGGAACTAGTGCCAGGCCTCGGCAAGCCTCGCCCTGGCACCTTTAGCACCTCGTCAGAAAATACCTTTCTTTCCGTATCTCGGCAATAAGGTACTATTCTCAAATATGCAATAAATAAATAAATAAACTTATAGAGGAAAATTATACGTTCTGTTTATAAGGCATTACTCTAAAACTTTTATTATTTGAGAATAATCATAGCCTTCTTAACCATCTTGTCACCAGAAAAAAATTAAAAATCAAAACCGGCCACCATATTTGACACAAAGGTTACTTTGCAAACCGAGGCCTGGAAAATTTGTATGCAATCCCATTTCAGTCCCCCGAGTAACTGCGCCCGAAAATGGAAATATTACTTCGGAGTATAAGGAATGCAACGACAACATATCATTGCGTGTTTGAAAACTTTAATTTTAAATGTAATAGGTATGTTTAGTGGGCAAAAACATAATATCGCTTACAATATTTGAATTTCCAGTTTTCATGTACATTACCTTCACAATATTTGTTTGCAATCATATGCTTTCTTCCGCAAGTACGTGGTTAGTTTAACTGGACCTCCATATTCATAACATTCACGCTGATTCAGTAGCATCGCTTACGACGACAAAATGTTAACGAAGCACGTACTCAGTCGGTCCTTACTCCTTAGTGAATAGCAATCTCCTTAGAATGATCGGCTCGCTTCGGCAAAAGGTGTAGTATAGGACACCTGTTACTCTACCACTTTTTGCATGCCGATTGTGATTCTGGGTATTATATTAGTTACATGTTTGCAAGAAACTAAATAGGCTTTTGGAAATTGAACTACAAGCCTTTGGCCATAGTATTCTCACTTTTGATTTGCACCGCATCGCAGTGCACGTCACGTATTGCCGGCTTTGCCTTGTTTGCGGGCCGCATACCGTGCGCGCCGACTATTGTGCTTTTTCTTTTGTACAACACTCGGTTGCATGGTTAGTTTAACTGGACCTCCATATTCATAACATTCACGCTGATTCAGTAGCATCGCTTACGACGAAAAAATGTTAACGAAGCACGTACTCAGTCGGTCCTTACTCCTTAGTGAATAGCAATCTCCTTAGAATGATCGGCTCGCTTCGGCAAAAGGTGTAGTATAGGACACCTGTTACTCTACCACTTTTTGCATGCCGATTGTGATTCTGGGTATTATATTAGTTACATGTTTGCAAGAAACTAAATAGGCTTTTGGAAATTGAACTACAAGCCTTTGGCCATAGTATTCTCACTTTTGATTTGCACCGCATCGCAGTGCACGTCACGTATTGCCGGCTTTGCCTTGTTTGCGGGCCGCATACCGTGCGCGCCGACCAGAGGTTGCTAAAAAGTGGTAGCAAAACCAAGTCTTTTAGGTATATGTCGGGTACGAACTTATCTACTTTGATACTGACCTTAAAACATAGTTGTGTACCATCAGGTTCAAAATTGCATGGTCAATTTATCAATGAATTCATTCATAAATTGGCCATGCAATTCTGAACCCGATAGTACCTACACTAAAAAGAAACCGGCCAAGAGCGTGTCGGGCCACGCTCAGTGTAGGGTTCCGTAGTTTTCTGTCCGTCACAGTAAGTATCCCCACTTAAGAGTTTTTGAAAGCACGTCATTTCATTGTGATTTTAAAGAAATTACAGGTACAATAAACACCTGCTTATACGGTTAAAACAAACTTGGTTCAGAAATTATTTTGTATTTTTTTTTCAAAAACTATTCAACCTATCAAGTTCAAAGTAATTTTCCTAGAAAGTTTTTATAAAGTGCTACTTTAGAGATTTTTTTCATATTTTTAAAACTTATGGTTCAAAAGTTATAGGGACACATTTTTTTTTACTTCTGGAGCGATTATTTCCGAAAATATATACATTATCAAAAAATGATTTTAGTAAACCCCTATTCATTTTTAAATACCTATCCAACAATATATCACACGTTAGGGTTGAAATGAAAAAAAAAATCACTCCCCACTTTACGTATAGGGGAGGTACCCTAATAAAACATTTTTTTCCACTTTTTATTTACCACTTTGTCGGCGTGATTGATATATACATATTAGTACCAAATTTCAGCTTTCTAGTGCTAACGGTCTCTGAGATTATCCGCGGACGGACGGACGGACGGGCAGACATGGCGAAACTATAAGGGTTCCTAGTTGACTACGGAACCCTAACAAAGATAAACAAAAAATGGCTTTTCTTACTCTACACATGGAAACTTTAATTTAATAACTTTTTTTATATTACGCCTATATTGTTACCCTCGCTGTAAGTTATTCTATGAAATAAAAAATAAAATAAAATTACAGAAAATAAAACGGATTACCATCACCTTATGCTTTTGCTTAAAAATCTACTAATATGGAAGTAATTTTACTAAAGGATTTATAATTATAAACCAAATAAGCATGAAATACTTATATAACTAAACCTACAATGATCAAAGTTGATTTTAGATTCTTCAAACAATTTTTCCTGTCTAAAAAAAGACGTACCGTTGAAAAGAGCTTTAACGCAAGCAATCACAGATCAGATGTTGTTATTCCGATGGAGCTGCTCGACTGAATTATTTACACGCGTCCCGGCGCAGGCTATGCGTGCGAGGAAATATAATTCCTGTTTCCTTTAACACCACTCTTTCGAGGGTCAATACAATTGAAATGTGTTTGCTCCCGTACATGAGTGATGTCTGTTGACTGTGCGACAGGTTTAAAAGAAAATGTGAGTAACTCTTTTGTTTTTATTGATTTTATTTTACAAATATTTACCAAATCGGTTGTTTTGTAACTTTATACGTTCGAGTAGCTCACACTTGTGAATTTATCTGTAGAATATAGGTATAGGCTCCTACCCACATATACCACGTTACTTCTCTTTTCGCGAAAACTTTAGTTTAGCGCTGCTTTGATTTACACAAACCGCATAGATCCGGAAAAAAATCGGTGTTGTTGTATGTTAATACGATTTCATGTACTAGGAAGATACATTCGTAACATAAAAAATACCATATAACGTAAAGGTTTATTTGATTATCATTCAAAATTTATGTCGTTATTGTGTAACCTACATTACGTCGGGTGTAACCGTGCAATAAAAAACCGGCCAAGAACGTGTCGAGCCACGCTCAGTGTAGGGTTCCGTAGTTTTCCGTCCGTCACAGTAAGTGTCCCCACTTAAGAGTTAAAATAACACTGCCATGTAGGATATGATATGAGCGTTCCACGTACAGCAACATCTATCGGCAAATTAAGTAAACTATTGCACGCGAGCTTAAAGTATGGAAGATGATTTTTATGGGATAATTCTTTATTGCGTGAACCGATTTTCACCGTTTTTACTTTATTTGAAAGCACGTCATTTCATTGTAATTTTGTAGACATTACAGGTACAATAAACACCTGCTTATACGGTTAAATTACAAACTTAGTTCAGAAATTATTTTGTATTTTTTTTTTCAAAAACTATTCAACCTATCAAGTTCAACATAATTTTCCTAGAAAGTTTTTATAAAGTTCTACTTTTGAGATTTTTTTCATATTTTTGAAACATATGGTTGAAAAGTTAGAGGGGGGGGGGACACATTTTTTTTACTTCTGGAGCGATTATTTCCGAAAATATTTACATTATCAAAAAATGATTTTAGTAAACCCCTATTCATTTTTAAATACCTATACAAGAATATATCACACGTTAGGGTTGAAATAAAAAAAAAAACACTCCCCACTTTACGTATAGGGGAGGTACCCTAATAAAACATTTTTTTCCACTTTTTATTTTACCACTTTGTTGGCGTGATTGATATACATAGTAGTACCAAATTTCAGCTTTCTAAGTGCTAACGGTCACTGAAATTATCCGCGGACGGACGGACGGACGGGCAGACATGGCGAAACTATAAGGGTTCCTAGTTGACTACGGAACCCTAAAAATGGTACTTGAAAACGACTACTAAATGCATACCATTTTGAAGCAAAAGTATAGCAACACAAATATTGTCCTTTAAATTTGAGGCGAAGTAAAGTGAGTAAGTTGTTGTAGAGTTTATGAGTGGGACAAGCCGGGACAACTTCGCTGAACTTCAACTGCTGTGAGCAAAGTGTTTGCGGGAACTCGCCTTTGCGCGTTACTTCCAAGCCATTTCGTGATCTCTGAATGACAAGCTAACTCGGCACATCTGCCATAAAAACTATGGGAGTTTGGGAAGAATTCGTGCGAGTTACCTTACGGAATCCTGTAAAAAGGGTGAATTTTCTACTGGAGTTCGGATTGGATGGTCACGAAATTCACGAATAGAAAAACCATTTTAAAAACAAATCTGTCCAGTTTATGTCAGGTTAGAATAAGTTAGAATTAACTTTGAAACATGTTTAGACACGATCCAACTCCAATACAAGTACAATTCCAATGCATTAACTACGCACTACAGTTAGCACCTAAACGCGTCTGAAACAGAAATATCAGAATTTGCGTGCATTGGTTGATTAATTGTTGTGTGTTAGAGATAGATTGTGATTTTAGTGTATTGTTTATGTAGGTATTTTAATGTTAGAATACGACATTCTCTTCAGTATCAAAACGTACCAATAACAGATTATATAGGGGCCTCATTGTCGCCGCATACTGGAACCGCACTGAATGAGTGAAGTGACAACATTAACTTTGCCGTCGCATAACTGTTGCTTCCATAAATTTACATAGTACGTGATCAGTTTTGTAATTATAAATCAAATACACTTGGAATAGGAAATAGGTTTCATAATATATAATTATGTATTTATTTTATTTTTATTTTATTTCATAGGAAAACTTACAGCTAGGGTAACAAGGTTGGCAGTAATGTAGAAACAGTGAGTCAATTAAAAGTTTCCACAGGTAGACAACTAACGTGGTGTAACTATTATCAATTTAATAAGCTTCGCGCGTTGACAAACTGTTTTTGCTTTATTTTTAATTAAGTTAGCCAAATATACACTTTCTATTTATATAATTGACTTCATTGTCGTTAATATAACATCAGCAACGTCATTTATTCTTAATACATGTTCGAACGTACTGGAGGCCTGTTCGAAGCAAACAAATTACAATTTTTAATTTTTTATTTGATATTAGAAAAAAATTGGATCTGTAAGAAGTGAGGTTTGACTTGTTCTGATCATATTGTTCATGTTATTAAGTTGATATCAAATATACATCAAAATGAGATTAGTTACATTGGTTCACATTTTTGTAAACGTCATCTTTTGATGTCAAAATAATATCAAATTGATACCGGACATAACAAATCAACATTTTAAAGTTAGAAGACCGGTCTGTTCATTGCGGATTAGATCTCTCCCAATGTTAACTTTAGCTCACCAAACGAAGACGCTTAACTGCCTGATAGGGGAAATAATTCGTGTATAGCTGAATTTTGGTGTAGTTGTAGATAAAGGTATCTTACACGACATACTAAAAGTACCGGTGGATGGGGGCGCCGCTAGCGGGGTGGGAGGGGTGTAAAGGTCCCTTATTTTGGGTTTTCGTAAATAACTCGGTAACGGTGGCTCATACTAAAAAATGTTCTATTGCTTAATTCATCCACATATAATTTTCTATAAAAAAGATTCTTTGCACTTTTTTGCTGGGATCAACGTTTAATGAGATATCGCGGAAATACCATAAACACTTTTTTAAACTTTCGGAGCTAATATTTACGAAAGTATTAGTTTCATCCAAAAATTGTTTTAGAATACCCTTATTTTTTTTAAAAGACCGATCCTACGATACTCCACATATTAGGGTTGGAGTAAAAAAAAAAATTACCCCCCACTTCATGTGTATGGGAGGTACTCGAAAAAATAATATTTTTTCAGATTTTGTTTTAAAACTTTGCCGGCGTGAATAAAACACATACTTATACGATTTTTTTATTTTCTAGTACTAACCATCACTGAGCAGGCTGCTCACCCTGCTACCTCACTTCCTACCCTTAGAGTTTCGCCATGTCCGTCTGACCCCATCCGTCCGTGTAGACGTCTAGTACTAACCACCACTGAGCAAATCCGTTGACGGACAGACGGGGACAGACGGACATGCCGAAACTATAAGGGTAGGCACCCTGCTCACCCTGCTCAGTGATGGCTAGTACTAGACAAGTGAAATTTCGTATGAGTATGTGTTTTAATTACGCAGACAAAGTTTTAAAACAAAATATGAAAAAATATTATTTTTTCGGGTACCTCCCGTACACATGGAGTGGGGGGGTAAATATTTTTTTTACTCCAACCCTAATGTGTGGGATATCGTTGGATAGGTCTTTTAAAAATAATAAGGTTGTTCTAAAACAATTTTTAGATGAAATTAATACTTTCGTAAATATTAGCTCCGAAAGTTTAAAAAAGTGTATATCGTATTTCCGCGATATCTCATTAAACATTGATCCCAGCAAAAAAGTGCAAAGAATCTTTTTTATAGAAAATTATATGTGGATGAATTAAGCAATAGAACATTTTTTAGTATGAGCTACCGTTACCGAGTTATTTACGAAAACCCAAAATAAGGGACCTTTACACCCCTCCCACCCCGTTAGCGGCGCCCCCATCCATCGGTACTTTTAGTATGTTGTGTAAGATACCTTTGCCTACAACTACACCAAAATTTGGCTATACACGAATTATTTCCTCTAAGTTTTCCTTCATTGGGTGGGCTACTTGTTAAACCCGTTCAGTTGTCATTACAAAGAACATTGAGCTACATTTGTATGCGTAGTGTATTGTAAAGAGGTTTACTATCGGTTTTAATTAACCTCGTCAATACTGGCACATAATATGTTGAAATATATATATATATATATGTCAGTCTGCAGTCAACCGGCCTTTTATTCGCTCCAGTATGACTCTGGGTCCACTAATGTAATGAACAACACCGGACGCAATAAAACGCAATTAAATCGTAAATTGGCAGGAATTGTTAAAATTTTGATTAAGTTTCACACTATGCCGTCACGCGTGCCCTGCATCCGGAAACCTACTGCATTACGGATAATTCGACAATTAACAGCATCTGTCATCGCATCCAAATATCACCCTTTAAGTACTATTGCTGTGTATGAGGGGGCAAGATAATATCCGCTAAATTAGAAAACTAAGTGCTCCCCTGCAGTTTTGAATGAAACGTAAGTTTTTGTCTAAACACGCAAAAGCATACTCGACGACTCTTATCTGTTCAAACAGCTGCAGCTGTCTTAAAACGAGCAAGCAAATGGGCCGAGTTGAGCAACTCGGGTTGATGTTGGAACAGATTAATTGCTCGCAATATGCATTTGGTAGGATTTTTCGTAATTGAAAGATCGCAGCCGAGACAGCGTCGCGGGTCCCCTCGAAGACGTACTCGTTGTTTTATGGCCGTCGTGCCGCCAACAAAGTTCGGCAACTGCTTTATGATCCTAATTTATAAGTGAGCGGCGTCGAGACTATTTACGACTCTTTCTGGAGCCCTCCCGCGAGTGCGTTACGGCATTACAGCCTCACTTCAGATACATTTACACATGTTCTTGTTACGACTTTCAGCTGTTAAACTTTCCACTGGTTTTATATATTTTATTGGAAAGATTCTTAAACCTAATTATTTAAGCTTTGTTCTCTTTCTTATTAATTTAGAGAACTTAAAAATCTTGGAACGAAAATTGATGTATGTATTACGATACTAATAATATATGATAACATCCATTTAATACATATTTACCGTGAAACATTCTGTTCATAGTGTACGAGAGGCATTTATAATTTGTAATGGCTTTATATGAAATTTTGGTAGCATAAATTAATTTTCAATTTCCCTTTGACGTTTTGCTGAGCTGGGCGATCATGTCTCTCAGGCAAGGTATTAATCCGAACATGACACCACGAGCCTACCGCGCACCACACACCCACCCACACCACTTTGCCACACAGCTTTCTGTTCAAGTGAATGCTTGTCGCATATCAATTGAGTCATAAAGTTGCATGAACATATTATAATATTTATCTTGTGTACTACAAATGTGTTATATGTAGAAGCACCTATCTATCTTACATATTACATCTTACATATTTCATACTAGCAAAAACAACTTATATTATAAATGCATCTTAAATGTTATCTACTAACGTACCTAGTTATACTTATGGATGACTGTTATTGGCCTTCTTTTATGTAAGCATTTCATTTCTTAGTTGTATTTATGGCTGTTGTTACCCTAAAAACCAATAAATACCATTAAATAAATAAAATATATTAAGTTTTCTTCTCATACAGCCAGCATGCATTAAAACACAAAGTGTAAATTAAAGCCAAAACGCTATGAAATATGTAACCTGTTCTGGTTTCAATATAGCCAATAGGTATGAAATAACGCTGCAGTATCAAGTATACGACGAGCGTCAGTGTAGTCAGTTCGGCAGTGCATTGGTTCAAATATCCGCCGCTCGGCGATGGCTCACCGACACGAAGGAGGAAGGCGATTTCAATGCACTTGATTTATGGGCCACATAATGGAGCGCTGCGTTGCATTTACTACATGCAACCAGCTCGAAGTTGGGACCCTAACATTAACTAACCAAATATTATGGACGAAGCCGACCCGCTACAAAATAGATTTGAATTTACACAGCCCTCTTCCCCCGCCATCTTTGCGATACGTCATTGGCAAATTGAAAACTTAATTTATGGCTCTCCCATCGCATGAGCTTATGCAGCTTATTTCAGGTTGACACTTGGAATACTCTGGATTTTCTTGTTTCCACCGTCTGCGTTCATTTCACTTTCACATCGATAAATTGAAAATATTTCCTGACAACCTTTTGTTTAATTAAAAGAGTTAATTTGAAACCTTTATCGGTTTGATTTCGAACAAAACCTTGTTGTTGTTGAGGGGGTTGTTATCTATACAGTAAGTAAGCAGAGAATAAAATGAAATTAGTTATAATTGATTTTCAGGGAACGCTGTCTTTTGTTTATAAAATCAATTCATTTGACGTGAAGTAATGAAATATTTTCGACTTATGTAGCTATTAGATGCTCGCTCGGTATGAAATAAATATATCTGTATTTTTTCGTCCTTAGAGTGTGTTCATATTTTGTTTAATTTTTGTACACTGTAGAAAGTTTTTTACAATAAATTGTATCATATTAATTTACCTCGGCAAATTCACAATAGTTCTAGTACCTATAGTTGTAGAAAGAAGATTTTTTTACGTCCTTTAATACCTACCCATACCTATACGAGAAGGGTATAGTAATATAAGTGAGGGTCGCGAAGGCGCTACTAGTTAAATATATAGTAAAATGTATGCGACAAGGTGGTATTTGTGAGTTTTGAGTCCACATGCTTAAACTGCATACAAACCAACTGTGCTCTCTTGTTACATAAACAACTAATTTGGAATTGGCGTTGGTCCTATGTATTCACCTTGCAGATTCTGGCTAAAGGTTAAATATGACTGTATGTTCTAGTTGATGATTGCAAGTTTGCAGGCAAGGGAAAATCTATTTCAATGGACTTGGCATTGACTACTGAACTCGAACTGAATGCTCAGAATGCGCAGTGTTTGCTAATTGGCGATCGGTTTGTGACATAAATATATTTGAAACTTAAATCCAAGCAGAATCATGTGTGTTGCGAGTGCGTATGGTATTCAGAGCGCAAAGTGCTACGTTATTCAACTTAATAGCCATTAATTTGGTTCGTTAGCGGAATATTGCTAACGAATGTGCGGCGGGCGCATTCCGGCAGCCGGCGCGTGGTGAAACGCTCAATTAGCACACACACAGTTTAACTATTCTGCCTAGACTTTCCTACTTTTAAAAGACAGTAATTCGCAGGTTGACCATCTGGTCAATGTTAGGTAGGCATTCAATGTGAATTACATGTCGATGGTTGGTCCCTGCGTCGACGAAATACGAAAGCCAGAAATGAAATTCGAGTTTGTACACCATTATAGCCGTCTCGAAACGCATCATACTGATATAACAGCTGACAACAGCAGACGTCAGAGAATCTCAACAAACATATTGAATGTTTTATCATTTTAACTCTGAATATTTTGGTGCCTTTATGTTTTTATGTGTTGTCTAAAGAATTATTTTTTTATGAAATGTAAATTCAACTTGAAAGCCACCACACAAAACATTGTATCCTATATCTTTTATTTTATTGTTAAATTAGTTATTATTTTGTTTCACAGGATTAACATGTGTATTCTTTCTTCCTCCTAGTGTTTGTCCCGGGTTGGGGTCCACTTGACAACCTAATCCCATGAATTGGCGTAGGCACTAGTTTTCACGAAAGTGACTGCCATCTGACCTTCCAAACCAGAGGGAAAACTAGGCTTATCGGGATTAGGTTTAGGTTTCCTTCCGATGTTTTCCTTCACCGAAATGCGACTGGTAAATATCAAACGATTTTGCGTAGGTACATTAGTTCCGAAATACTGGTACAGTCGCCATCAAATATATCGGAGCAGCCAACGTACTCAAAAATATCTGAGCATGCACTTTATCGCCTTGACATTAGAGGCGTTGTTCAGATATTTGTAACCAGCTTGGCCGCTCCGATATATCTGATGGCGACTGTACGTATCTTACCGTCAGGCTGCCAGCGTTCTTGTGACATGTGTATTCCTATTTTACAAAATGCATACTAAATCCAAATGACGGTTTTGACCGCTTTGTTTTTCGATATATAACACAATCTAGACATGCGGCAGCGTGTCAAGCCAAGTTCAAAAGAAGAGAACTGGCGACGCAGTGGCCGTGTTATATTACAGGAACCATTTGGAGCCAGTTTTGACCCCTACGTAACTCAAAATCTATTAAACATAAACATATATAATTTGGTTCATTTGTTAAAACCCTTAAGATTAACTAGATTCCCAAATTTCATGAATATATCTCAATCGGTTATTGAGATACAAATCTAAAGATAGAAATTTTTCTTACTGACTGACTGACCTAACATTAAAAACCTAAACCACTTCCAGATGACCAGTTGAAATTTGGCATCCAGCTTGGTAATTGTGTTATTATGAACCTACGAATGAGATCAAGAAAGAGTACTTTTTTACTATTTGTAATATTTAGATCGCCACGCATCCTTACAACAATTCAAATTAAGATACGATCTAAATTATGTGATAACCACCTGATTCATTACGTGCACACTATCATTAACGAAACCAACCAACCAGTAAGAACAGGTAGTCCCTTCTAAACGATTAAACTTAAATAAGCTAAGTCGATTAGAGAAATATACCTAGTTATTATAATATAGACTGTACGTAAAAACTATCCAAGCCAAATCTTATGAATTGCATCCCAAGTGAAATAAATACATTGTGTAAATTTAATTCAGGTTCTATTTACACAGAACTTGGCAGATATAGATATTAATTCTTTTGTCGGCGTTTAACTTGGCTCTCATTTCACATTTATGTTTTTGATGGGATTTTGCGAACCGAATGAAGCTATTTCATTGTGCAATTAATAGTAAAGACTGTATTAATTAATCTATACATATAATAAAGCTGAAGAGGGTCGAAAGTCTGTACATGGAAGATAATCGAAAAAAAGTTGGCTGGGGATACTTAGAACCGATAACAGAACACGTTCCAACAATTTTTAGAATTTTTGTCTGTTTGTCTGTTTATCTGTTTGTCTGTTTATTTGACCGCGCATCACGGGAAAACGGCTGAACGGATTTTGATGAAATTTTGTATAGAGATAGTTTGAGTCCCGGGAAAGGATAATATATAGTTTTAATCCCGAAAATCAACCCTGGTGGGGGTGAAAATGGGGTTGAAAGTTTGTATGGAGAATTTTGAACCGCTGAAACGATTTAGATAGAAATGAGTATGGAGACAATTTGAGTCTCGAGAAACGTCATAGGATAGTTTTCAAACCCTTGTGGGGGTGAAAAGGGGGTTGGAAGTTGGTATGAGGATTTTTTTACCGCTGAATTGATTTAGATGAAAATTGGTATAGAGATAGTATGGGTCTCGAGAAAGGACAAAGGATAGTTTCATCTTCAAAAAATCCCCCCACCCCCCCCTCTTACTTTAGGACCGTAGGTCCAAAAAAATAGAAAAAAATAATGGAAGTACTGAAGGGTACTTTCAATAAAAACTATATATACATATAATAAAGCTGAAGAGGGTCGAAAGTCTGTTCATGAAAAAAAGTTGGCTGGGGATACTTAGGATCGATAACAGAACACGTTCCAACAGTTTTAAGAATTTTTGTCTGTTTATCTGTTTATCTCGGAAATTATCCCTTAAGCGGATGCAAAAGGGGTGGAAGTTTACATGGGGAAGAAACAACCGGTTATTGGTTGTTTCTGTACGTATTTAGTTGAAATTTGGTATTGAAATAATTTGTAATTTTTTGGTCAAGGTGTTCATATTTGTAACATGTTACCCGTCGATGCTTTAAATTTACCTTTACCCGCTCTTAAGAAATATTTGAAAATGTCATGAATGTCAAAGGGTTATTGCAGGTTTGAGGACTATATATGACGGACAAAGAAGCATGGCCCAAACCAGAAACTACTACAAAATCATCTAACATTTATAGGACACCGTTTTGGTAGGAAAACATATCAAACGTTTTGTGAAGCTGTCAGATTAGGATTTATTTTTCTTTATAACTAAACAATAGGTACATTATCTGTCTCTCAAGCTGATATGTCTTCTTGAAGAACTGCGCATTATTTTGTATCTTTAAGATCTAATAATGTATTACTGTTTTGAAAAAAATTAGTCCCGTCGAATTTCTTTTCGGTCATAATACTTCTTGGGCCAGAGGTGTAAGGTTAGACCCGGTGGTAGTTTTGGAACGAAGTTCCTTCTCTTCTCGGACGGTTCGCGGATGGGGAGCTAGACGAAAAAGCGTCACGTCACGAAAACGCGACAGTCCATACGATTGAGAAACATGTAAAATGGAATGAATTAAAAAAATTATAAAATAGAATAAAGTGAAGTGAAGTGTAGTGAAAAGTGAAAGTGAGAAGTGACAAAGTGATAAAAGTGAAAAAAGTCGAGAACCTAAAAGTAAAAAATGTCAAAAATGGCAAAATTTCTAAATCTCAAAAATTTCCAAAATTTCCAAAATTTTCAAAATTTTCAAAATTTTCAAGAATTCCAAAATTCCCAAAATTTCCAAAATGTCCAAAAAATACAAAAAAAAATTAAAACCACAAAATTTACGACAAAGTCAAAAATGATATAAAATTAAATAACATAACTTCGTTCCAATCGAGTGTTCCACGACACTCACGTATTTTATTATTCTCTGACGTTCATTAGTGCATTGTAATGTACTTACATTGAAGAATAAATATCTTGATCTACACTAATATCATAAATTCTCTATTCCGCGTTCGGAACCGTATGTAATAGGCATGATGACACATGTTGAATAATGCATTAAAATTTAGTTGATGGGATGCAAAATGATCAATATATCCAACTAAAGTGAAAGTCTATAAATTCTATTGAAATGGCACTAAGATATGCTGCGAAGTTTCAAAATTTTTCGATTTTTAAAGTGCGAAATTAAAAAAAAAAACAATGATAGCATTCGATTTTTAACATTTTACTGTAAAATAAATTGTATAGCAACCATATACATAAACGCAATATTTCACTGTAAAAATAGCAATTTCATATTTTTT
This sequence comes from Pammene aurita, assembly GCA_947086415.1. NCBI lineage: Eukaryota > Metazoa > Arthropoda > Insecta > Lepidoptera > Tortricidae > Pammene > Pammene aurita. The sequence goes on from OX352292.1 coordinate 24,832,717, forward strand.
CCATACTATAAACACGGCGACTATGTGATCGTGACGTCACTTTTGCACGTCATTTTATTAGGAGCGTTTTGAGAAACAAATGCAAATCTCAGACTTTAAGTCTCATTTCTGACTAATGTGTTGCTTTAACGCAATTGGCCCCATATAGACATTTGATCCTCACAACAAAACGAATCGATTGATACCATACATGAAAACAATTCACCATTATTGCAACCACTAACATCAGTGTATTATCTGTGACAGTGTGGTAAAAACGTATGAAAATTAATGAAAATCCGCCCCCCCCCCCTCCCTGACTACTATTTATCTCTTTTTAGGGTTCCGTAGTCAACTAGGAACCCTTATAGTTTCGCCATGTCCGTCCGTCTGTCCGCGGTCTAGCTCAGTTACCATTCGCACTAGAAAGCTGAAATTTGGTGAGGCCTGATAAGAACTTTCAATACATACTATATTGAATAAAATCGGTTCAGCCGTTTTTGAATTATCAGTCAAAAATGCATAGTGAAAGGAAGTGCCGAATAGTAAAATGACGTAAGCGCCGCCAAATATCCCTTAATAAACGACCTTTGGAACGGATGTTTTGTAACAGGGCGGTATCTACGAAACTCTACACTGAGCATCGCCCGACATGCTCTTGCCCGGTTTTTTTTGCATTGTTATCCCGGAAATCACCCCTTAAGGATTACTAATTCCAATTTAAGAAAATCCCCAGCCAGGTTATATTAGGGGGTAGCCACTACACTCGATTGAGTTAAATTTGCAAGGGTCATGAACCCCCCCCCCCCCTCCAAGTGCACCTCAAATAGAAAAAAATCATTTCTGCATTTATGAGCCCCCCCCCCCCCCCACACCCATATTTCAACCACGCCTGTTCTTACCTTTCATGCTTAGACTGATTTGATGGGAGGATCGATTTGGATGATATTTGCCATGGACATGAACGTATAAATACAAAAGTGGTCCTGTATCGTCCGATATACACCACACCTTCTACTCTCTAAGTCGTTTAAATCATGCCAAAAAAAATATGATAATATAAAGTATTAATTTTTGAGTTTAGTTTCATTTAGTGGTAATTGTAAAATATTTTATTAGGACGACTGTCCTCTAGCGTATCCATCTGTCAACTTTACTTCAAGTTCCGCCTCCAGGGTAGCGGGAGAGAAATTAGGGGTGAATTAGACGCTTACTGACACAGACCGAATTCCACGCGGGCGGAGCCGCGGGCACAGCTAGTAGATTATAAATTAGTAAATCTTTTTATTGAAAGCAACACTTTGTTTTTAATAATTTGTTGTTATGAAGATACATAATAAAAATTACCAACAAACGTTATCTGTACCTTTGATATATTCCACAATTCTTTTTTGTGGACATCGTGTTCGTGTTTTCCAAATTTTCCTGTATTTTTTTAATAAATCAAATTATACCTTATTACATTCTCTTTTAAGAATTGTTAACATTTTTCTAATTGTACTTAGATTAAAATAGTTTTGAGGTGTTCTAACATTCGTAAGTTTGACTTTTTGTCAAAAACATATAATATACACGGTGCCCCTGAGCATTGCGAGAGATTTTAACCACGCATTTCTGAGGTCAAAAGAATGAAAAAACATTATATGACTTTTGTTGTAAAACGCCAAAAAAAATTGTTTTTTTTACTTTTTTTTTCACTTTTTTTGAATGCTGTTCTACATAAAAAGTAAATGTCATTAGAAAAAAGTAACGGAAAAAGTAAATTGCTACATTTTTCTCGTAAAAACTAGTCCATGCAAAGTGTTTCTTAGGTCTTTGATATCAGTCAATAAGAGATGTCTAGACTATGCCCCATACCGGTGAGATCGCCATCAAAAAATCATTTTACACTGAGAAACAATTCAAAATGCAATTTTTCGTAAGTAGTATTTACTCTGAAACTATGGCGAATTTCGAAAAAGTTTAAAGGACATTTTGTTCTCTAAATATGATAATGAATACACTGTTAAAGTCTCTCGCAATGCTCACGGGCACCGTGTATATAATCAAAATTCCTCCCATGTAATAAACAACTTTCAATGCTTGGAGTAGAATGTCGTCCTCACAACCTCAAGAAGAAAAGAGTTTCAAAACGTATTTTTTTGGTAAGATAACATTCTAATGAGCAACAAACAGCTTGTGGAAATATAAATACAATTGTGGCATTGTAGCAGGAAGCGAGTGAGATTATCAAAAAATGCTGTACAAAAAATCCAAGATATGATGGAATATAATTGGCAAAAACTCACACAATTGTAACATGATTCTACTTTTTATTATATATTACTATAATTACAGATTAATAGATAAAAGATAAAAGAACTGTTTGAGTATGCGAATCCGCAAAAAAAAAAACTATATTATGCGTGCACGGCTTTTATTGTGTACAGTCTTTATTCAAACAACGGATCAATACAAATATTCTCGTAGAGTCAGATTAGAAAACAATTATTAGCATTAAGATATTTCAATTTTAAAATGCCTCCACGTCAAGCAAGGTAAATACTGTTTTATTAATGAGAATCAGGGAACAGAGGAAGCTCAGAAGTCAGGGCACGATGATGGGGATGATTAATAAGGCTCATTTGCGGCGCGCTGGCGGCCCGAGTCGACGCGCGCTCGGCGGGCGCGGGCGCCGCGCCGCCGGTACGTGCCCGTCTCCACGTACATCGTTTACGCTTCCGCACCGACAATTTATTAGATTCCACCCCATTTCTACCTTTTATCTCTATTATGTATTTAATGTTATGGTCTCACATTCCTGATACGTAACGTTTACTTAATGTGATGTGTTACGTACATTTTAAACAGTAAATCACGATACTACGATCGAGTCGCAACCGTTCAAACCGATCCCAAAGGAGAAAGAACGTCGGGAGCTGGTAGAGCTAGGAGCATTATTGATGTAATTGGTTCGTAATGCCGCATAAACCCCCTAAACGTGTCGAGAGACTGGACCGGGAGATAAAGGCAACGAGCGTTCTCCGTCAGATTTTATTTCTAATTAATTTTATAAAACTCAAATTTAACACATGTATGCAATGCGGTTTAGCGTCTTATTTTATTACTAGCTTTTTCCCGCGGCTTCGCCCGCGTACTAAAAGTACTAAAGAAGGAGGTTCTCAGTTAGACTCGTATGTTTGTATGTAGGAATGTATGTTTGTCCGCGATCATCTTGCGTTTCGCTGAACTGATTTAGAAGCGGTTTTCGGAAAAGTATTCGTTACATTCTGGAGGTTTCGGTATACCACGTTTTGAAGCCGGCGGTTCCCTCATTTTTTATTTTAAAGAAATTATTGCAATAATTGTTTAATTGTTACGCCATCAACGACTTACTACTGAGAGATTATGATTAATACAGATTTCTACTCTTGAATAGAAGCTTTTCCCCGCGACTTCATTTGCGTGGAATTAGTAATCCACCCTCCTTTTTACCCGCTTAAGGAATGACTTCTGGGATAACAACTATTATATATCCTTCCCCAGAACGCAAAATATCTCCATACCAAATCATCTAAATAGGTTCAACGGTTATTAATTTCCCATACAAACTTTCAACCCCCGTTTCACCCCCTAGAGGGTTGATTTTCGAGATAAAAACTATCCTATATTGTTTACCGCGACTCAATCTATATAATATGTACCAAGTTTCATTTGAATCGTCTGTTCAGCGGTTAATAATTCGCCATACAAACTACCAACATGTTTTCTACCCCTCTAAGATTGATTTTCGGCTTAAAAAATATTCTATATTGTTTCCTGGGACTCAAACTATATCCACAACAAAATTACCTAAATCGGTTCGCGGTAAAAAAATCTCCATACAAATCTCCAACCCCCATTTCACCCCCTTAAAGATTGATTTTCGAGATAAAAACTATCCCATGTCGTTTCCCGGTACACAAACTATCTCTATACCAAGTTTCATCTAAATTGGTTCAACGTTTAAAAATTCCTCATACAAACTATCAACCCCCATTTCACCCCCTTAAGTGTTGATTTCGTAATCCGCGACCCGATAAACCATAGAAACAATACCCATGTTGATATTTAAATTTTGTCACCACATTTCCCCCTTATGGGTTGAATTCTCAAAAAAGCTGAAACACTTGTTTTCTCATTTATCGTTAGGAATACCCCTGTAAAGTTTCGAATAAAATAGTTGAACTAATCTCGTTTTCCACACAAACTTTGAACCCCATTTCCCCCCTTAGGAGGTAAATTTTTAAAAATTATTTCTAAGTGCATCCCTATGCCTTATAAGGAGCCCACGTACCACATTTGGAATCTCTAGAACCAACGGTTTGGGCTGTGCGTTGATATGTCAGTCAGTTTCTTCTTTTATATATTTAGAAGAAGATTGCAATTTGGCACAAATACTTTCAAGAATTTTCATGTCCACAATATTAAATTTCAAAATCGATGCCATTTTCTTAATTAACGTCCCAAAAAATCACAAAAACGTCACCCATATGGATATTTAGACATTTCAACCCCATTGTACCCTAACAGGGGAGATTTCACGTCCGCCACGTCGGATTTTAAAATCGTTGTTGTTTTCGTAATCCACGACCCGATAAACCATAGAAACAATACCCATGTTGATTTTCAGACTTTTTGACCACATTTCCCCCTTTTAGGGGTTGAATTCTCAAAAAACCTGCAACACGTATTTACTCATTTATTGTTAGGAATACTTCTGTGAAGTTTCGAATAAAATAGACTAATTAATCTTGTTTCCCCATACAAACTTTGGACCCCCATTTCACCCCCTTAGGGGATGAATTTTGAAAAATCCTCACCCGTAGACCTTATAAGGAACCTACGTGCCAAATTTGGATTCTCGAGAACCAGCGGTTTGGACTGTGCGTTGATAGATGACTATGTCAGTCAGTCAGTCACCTTTGAGTTATATTTATATATTTAGATTAATAGATATTGCTTAAATATCAAGATTAAACTTCCGTATCAAACAAAAAAAAATAAGCTATTTAATGTTACCTAGATTCCCTGATTTGGCATATAAAAAACAATAAACACTCGACATCCGATACAAGGAATTATGTACTTGTACGTATAAGCAGTCGGAATCGGCTTGGAGCCCCTCTTATTGTATCAGCATTAGCCAAATCCCGCGCGATCCGCGCCGCGACTACTTTTGTAATGTTTGCATTTAAACAAGCATCTCAGTTGGAATAACACCGAATACACTTTATTAAACAACAAAGAAAGTTGAGACGGGTGTGGGGAACATAAAATACTAGCTTTTGCCCGCGGCTTCGCTCGCGTTAAATTCGGGGTAACACGGTTCCCCTTTCCTGATTTAAAACACAGAAGAGAACTCGGAACAGTATATTATTAAAATTTCACCCCCTCTTTTAAGGGGCTGGGTGCAGATTTCCAAAAAAAAATGTTGCAAATTTTAGCTTTCTACCTTGAAAATTGCGGAATGCTCCATACAACCTGCCACCCCCCATTTTAGGGAATGGGGGGGGGGGGGGTAGAAAGAGACAGAAAGTAGCCTATGTCACTCTCCATCCCTTCAACTATCTCCACTTAAAAAATCACGTCAATTCGTCTCCCCTTTTTTCCGTGAAACACGGACAAACAAACAAACAAACACACACATACACTTTCCCATTTATAATATTAGTATGGATATGGATTATTTTCGGTAGTCCGAAATCGGTAGTAATACCTACGCTTCTCTGTTGCTAGAAATTAAATTATTTTGATTAAAATACAATCATACAATCATAACAGGTCATCATCATGCAAGATGATTGTATTTCCTTTTATTGTTCAGGCGAAAATAACGATTTATAATAAAAATGACAAATGTAATATATTCCTGTATATCGCGGTGGCTGACAAAGGTAGCAAAACCCGAATTGATGTACCTGCCGACAGAGTGGTGGATTTACACCAGGCGGGTCAGCATATAAAATGCAGGAACACGGCTTACGCTCCGCGGTCGAGACGCAACCTAGTATTTTTCATAGAGCAATGCGCGTGTCGTACAGAATCCTTGCAAATTTATGACCCTCGTCCGTCGCTGATGCTGGCCAGTTGCACGAATACTAGATAGGACGCTTTTGTACACGTCTCGTTGAAACATGTATTCTGGCGAGAATATTGAGGTTTACATGCAAGTTCGCTACAATGGAGTTTTCGCTGTAAAGTCTTATAATAACAAATATCTACTTAGTCTCAATTTAATGCTCGTTCTATAGTAGTACGTGTCGTTGTGTATTGTAGGAGATCTAGTTGCATCAACTGTACGTAACACAAGGATAGAAAAAAATTGTCCTACCGATTGCCATATTAAACATTAATTGACAATAATTAATAATGGCAATCTCAAATCTACTGACCACATAAACCTAACAATAACGTTGAAACAATAAATCGAGTTTTATCGGAACGGTAAAATGAAATTCATGAATATAAAAATGCATCAATTTTATTTGTTCTGGAGTAAAAACAGGCTATTTTAATGTCGAAAATACGGGTGGGTCACCACGACCGCCGCGCCGCCGAGCATTCGCCAATGTGTACAAGCAATTGGAAATGTAAAACAGATGTAATCATCAATGGGGTTTGTTTCACGAGTATGTTATTTTCATTTTGTAGGCGTTAATACGTATTCCACAACACGGTATATCGAGCCCGGTATTTAGTGTACTTTAAAAGAAAAATTGCCTTCGTTTTTGGTAGTAGGTACATGCAACACTCCAATTCGTCCGCTGGGTCTTAAATTCGACTAAATTTGGTAATGTTTGCCCAAGTTGAGTATAGTACAGTCGATATCAAAGATATGTTTCCACTTTTGAACCTTATTATAAAGGAGTAACGTACAAAAGTGTAAACATATTTTTGACGTCGACTGTGCTTGGCATGTGGTCATCAGCAAGCAAGCAAAGCAAGTCGTAACGCAACCAATACTGTGGAGGTTTTGTAAAGCGACTCAAAATGGCTTTAGAAATGTTGAGTTGTGTAAGCCGCGCTGCCATCCTATGGGCGGACGGGAGGAAATAAAATTGTGATTTATGCAAGTGAAATGTTTGAAATAGTCCGGCGTTGTAAACTCTCGTTTTTTAACTCTTTAATAGGCTATTCAACGCGGCTTATTACAATTTTTCAGGTTATTTACAAAAATAACCTTTTGGAAGAATTATTTTTATCATAGTACGAGCGTACTATTTCATAACATAGAAGGTAAAAAAAACAAGAGTGCATACTAAGTTATCAATTAATTCTGCCAAAAGGATATTTTTGTATCTAGTCGTCGTTTCGCATTAAACATGTTTTAATAGTTATCATTAGCTATTGAACTATGTGGCATTAGACTTGTTTGAATCGTGGCATGCTTTGTGTTTTCGGTAAAGTCCAATTTAATACAATGCCTATCTACTTATTTATATCATCTGTATTTAAATAAAATCGTACGGTATATTCGTTAAACGTAATAATTAATAAATAATAATTTTACACAATCAAAGACGAGGTTGTGTTTCTCATTAAAACGCTAAAATAATACAATTTTACCTACAAATAGATACTTGTATCGGACTGTAAATAATTGGTAGGTAAAGTTATAACTTTTGAGATGTCCAAATGGTTTCTACCATTGCAAGCGCTCTTTCTACAGCGCTTAGTAACATTCGGACATCTAAATAAATTCTTACTACAGGAACTCTAGTATGAGACAAGGGTGTTCTGTTAATTCAAGCCCCGGTCTCCTCAGCCCATATAAACTGAAACTCTGCATAGTTACTTTATGGCTTCTGGAATTTAAAGACCGCAACCGCTTTCTAAAGAAGATGATCTGGATTTCTTGCGTCTTTGCTCTTTGTTAAAAGAATATTTTATTTCAGAATCCCGTACGCTGACAAGACCACGCCGGAGCCAATCCTAAATAACAATGGACGGGACACAAAAGTCGACTCGATCAGAAACAGCTATAACAGTCAATTCAAAGTGGGCATCTACGGATGGAGGAAGAAATGCCTTTATATTCTCGTCATGACGCTCATGCTTATGATGATTATTAACCTCGCATTGACGCTTTGGGTTTTAAAAGTATTGGATTTTAATTCAGTGAGTTAATTTACATTTATCCTTCAAATAATAATTCTATATTTTCTATTGTTTACCACTACGTAATGTGAGTACCTACCGTAAAATGGGGCAAATTGGGACAAAACCGAAGTTCAAACCTACATAAAAGTTTATTTTTACATGTGGTACGATGATTTTTATACATAAAAAATAGTCCGGTTGTATGAATGTTACTTTCTTATTATTGTCGATTAATTTCATAATTATTGACATAAGGATTGACATTTTCGGATTATGAACATTACAATATCTTGACCAGATAATATTTTATTTACGTAGCGATTTGACAAACTTTGATCTAAAAATACCAACTCGCCCCTCTAGCATCCCTACTTTTCCCATTCATGACTCAACTGCCGACGTCATCCCTTCTTACCCAGTTTTACGGTACCTTGACATGTACCAAGTGGTCTTAAATACTTACTAATTAGGTGATGCTAGTTTGTTTTTTAGATACAACTAGTAACTTTTCACGAGTAAACAGTTTCATAAACAACAAAGAGAATTAGGTACCCATTTTCAAAGATAATTTATTCGTTGGGTTATTAGATTAGATATTAAATATGATGTATGGGTGGTGTTGAACTTGGCACTCTATTGATCTGTGAATAAAGTCAAGTCAATGTCATTTTCAAGAAATACCTTTCAAACCAAGTTTTGACATAATATACTAAGAGCTGGCTACGTCAGATATGACACAATCAAGAGAGCAACAAAACCCGTATATCTAAATTGCTATACTACCCTTATTGCTAGATCCTGGCATCTGGCAGCTTTTAAGAGGTGGAGGTCAAAGTGACAGACTAGCAAAATTTTTGAATTGAAAAATAGTAATACCAAAATAGGTAAAAACTGACGAAGTTGTCTTAGTTATAGAGGACCGAGCCTATATTTTAACATTAGAACAAAGAACATTGCATACTATTGCGGAAACAAAAACGGTCGATACCTACACCATAAATTACATTACAACATTACTCATCGTTTGGCATTACTTTCCGGCAACAGAAACTTTTTCATCTAATTAAGTATTTATATAATTTCTCATAATATTGCATCAAACCCAGAATTCTAGGATTTGTTTTCTTGAAGTGATTTGCATTCTTTTACCTCCACCACTTCACATTTCCAGATCTAGAAGTAAGGTTAGTATAGCAAACTGACTAGAGGGGTTTCGTTGCTCTCATTATAGTCTCATGTGACGTGGCCAGCTCTCCGTCTATAATAATAATCAATGGAATTTAGGTTAATTATTATTTTAGGAGGGGATGGGCCAGCTGCGAATTGTGCCCGGAGGCCTACAGTTACTAGGGCAGGCTTTGGTACTGGACTCGCTATTCACCTCCAGCATCAAGTCGAGGAGGGGCCAGCCCATTACGATCGAATCGTCCAGAAACTTTACTGTTTCTACGAGGGACACGGAAGGGTTATTACAGAGTCGGTTATTTTTAAGTAAGTACCCGAACTTTAACTCTAAAGTGATCTTATCAGCGACTGTCAGTTGTCGGTTGTGGAATTGGGCCTCTTATATAATTTCAATCTTATCTGGTTGGTCCTATCAACTGACTCAAAAAAAAAAGATTAAGTACCTAGATTGTTAGGTAATTAGTAAAAGAAAAACTAATTGCATTTCTAGTTGTAAATCTGATCCATTCACATTAATAATTCGACTGATTGTAAAGTACGAATCGTTTAGGAGCATTCAACAAAGCGAATAACGAATCTTATTGTGTACTAGCCTTTTCCCGCGGCTCCGCCCGCGTACTATAAGTACTCAAAAAGGATACGATACCCACGTCCATTTTCAGACTTTGTGACCACATTTCCCCCTTTTAGCTTTTAGCTTAAATCTTGATTCGCAATACAAACTTTGGACCCCCATTTTACCCCCTTAGGGGGTGAATTTTGAAAAATCCTTTCTTAGCGCATCCCTAGACCTTATAAGGAACCTACGTGCCAAATTTGGAATGTCTAGAACAAGCGGTTTGGGCTGTGCGTTGATATGTCAGTCAGTCAGTCAGTCAGTCAGTCAATCAGTCAGTCAGTCAGTCAGTCAGTCAGTCAGTCAGTCAATCAGTCAGTCAGTCAGTTTCTTCTTTTATATATTTAGATTAACACAATTTTCACAAGTTCAATTCTTCATTTGATACACGAAAAGTGGTAGGGCTATTGCACAGGGGATCCGAGTGAATCGCCGTGTACCCGTATGTGTACCCGAGAATTTTACGACGCTCCTTCGCAGTTTGGTATGGTTGTCTATTTACATGTCTAGTTGTCTGTCTGTGGTTTTGAATGTGCTGATGGACGGAATTTAAGTTCTATTATTATTAAAAAATAATTTGATAAAATTAATTAATAAATTTAATTTAGAGTGAATCTACAAAAGATACTGTACAGGCAATTGCATGTAATCGCTTTCAATCAGGCGGCCTTACCTATATATTGGTTTGGCACAGTCGTAATATATTAATAAAATATAAAAGTTACTGAAATAAGGTTTTTGAAACATGTATTTTTTTTCTTATTTAGGTCACGACCGTCTAGAAGTAAACGCGCCTCGACTGGAGTTGCGTGACGCGCGGGGGACGTTGCTGTTCGGCGCTGGGCGGGACTCGGTGACCGTGGGCGCGGAGACGCTCACCATCACCAGCCCTGCCGGGGCTACCTTGCATACCTCTGCGCAAACGCCGCTGGTTCGCGCGCCGCCATCGAAAAGACTAACGTGAGTTTAATTAGGAATTTTGTGTGATAATGCTTGCGACTATCTTAGACTATAGTGACGTGAGTAGCTGTACTTACGTTATTTTAAACCAAACTTTTGCTGCAGATTAGAATCCCCGACGCGTTCACTGGAAATGCACGCGCCGCAAGGCATCGTGTTGGAGTCTCGCGCAGGCGATATTAGTGCAAGTTGCCTCACCACCTTCCACCTCAAGTCTGTAGCAGGCGCTGTAAGTGACCACCACAAGTATACAAATCCCATAAGTCATCGCCCCGGATTCTCGCGCGGCGGCATTACAGTCAGCTGCATCGCCACGTTCCACCTCAAGTGACCACTTTAGGCTTCTGGACTCGCTCAAGGGAGATACATGCAATTATGAGATCTGCCCCAGTTTCTGCAGTTACTTTACCATCTTCCTGCTCAAGTATGCGGTGATCACTGTAACGCAATGTACACTCAGGTTGAGAATAAATAAATTGACGCAACATAACTCAGTGTCAGTAACTGTTTAGGTAATGAAAATGGAAACATCTTTGCATCTTCAATAGCCCGTTATGTAATTACTCATTGAGACATTTCTTCTTACAGATACGTTTAGACGCTCAAAGTATATACATGCCTAAGCTTAAATCAGCCCTGCCGCTGCCTGCGTCGACGCCTCACCTGCACGACCCCCACCACCAGAACATCTACCAGCTGTGCGCGTGCGCCAACGGCAAGCTGTTCCTCGCGCCGCCCCACGGCGCCTGCGCGGCCAGGGAAGAAAGTCTCATATGCCGATGATAATACGGACCCTTATTGAATACAATGATTTAGGAAGCTGCCTCTTAGGTACTTGTATGTTTGAATGTTTAAATTGTATCCTAACGAATATTCCTCATAAAGCAGTTACTCTAAGGGCCTGTTTCACAATGTCCAAGTAAAGTCCTGAATAAGCTACTTGCCACTTATCTGACGAATAAAGTCATCGTTAGAGTTTCACAATCTTCTAATAAGCTTGACTGGTAGATAAAGTGCTAAGTTTTGTAGGTAGTTTTATCTGGCAGTTAATTTATTTGTTAATTAGCTATCCAATACTTTACTTGGACATTGTGAAACAGGCCCTAAGTAGCCCGTAGTTACCTACAGGCACAGTCAAGGCTTTAAGCAATTTAGCATACGAGTATTACAGGGCGTGAATTTACTCTTTCTTCTTATGATTAATTAAATTTATACTGAGTAGTAATACTATGAAGAGGTAGGTAGTTATTAACGATGATCCAATTCAACTCCGTGCCGCGTACTCTTTCTTAGGCAATGCATTGTGATAACCAAATAAATAAGGTAAACGTTCGAATCACTGACCCAATACATGTTATTTTTAGACTTATTAAAGTGACTGCAGAGTATTTGGGGTTAAATTAAATCTTTGCGTTCAGGCTCACCGAGCTACGTCACTGCTATATCTGTATCTGCTATCTACAAATATTGTTAAAGGGGTTATCCATTAACAAGTAAAGTACCTATTCCACCTAATATACAAGGTGTAACAAAAATACTGGTGACCCTTTTAAGGGCGTAATTAGTATCGTATTCTAATTTTTAAAAAATAAGAAAAAAAATTTTTTTCGCGTTAAAAAAATTTATTTTGTATGGAGGGTTGGCCGGCTGGGACGACGTGTCCCATACAAAAAAAAAATTGCGTCTAAAAAGAAAGAAAAATGCTGTAACTGCTGGTCTGAAATATTTGCTCTGAATTTATAATTTTTATACCGAATATGTGCAGCTTCCTACAATCTCTAAATATTTATATGTTATAATAAAATTGTAGCATAAGTAGGTAAGACAAGTATTTATTTTGTGTGTAGTAAAATGTAATAATGTCCTTCTGAGATTTTAAACAAATATGTAAATTGTTATTTTTTAATTCTGATATTAATGGGGACTTACTATGTTAGGTATACAACGTGATTTTTCAATCAATATTTAGAGAATAAATGCTAAATGTAATCTTAGAATGATGTCATTGTATACGTAATTTTATGGAATATTAAAGCTGCAGCGTAAATAATTTGATTCCTTTATAACATGACAACGATATAAAAACGTATATAATAATGATATTTATATCGATTAGTGCCTTTGAACCCATTTGATTATTATATGAGTACTTGCTGGTTTCAAACCTTGGTTTACATAACTCATATTAGAAACTATCTATGATAAAAATGGTGATACTAAAAGTTTATTGAGTATCAAAAACTCTAGTACTTAGGCAATTAAGTTTAATTTAGTATTGAGGTTTTTTTAGTATTTTTCCTAAACTCTTTCAGACCACGCATACTACCTACGTATAAAGATAATGTATAAATAGAGGAACACAGTCTAACAGCTTTTTGAAACTCCAAGTTTGATAGCTTTGTTTCTGTTCTGTGGTGATTTGGTTGTGATGGCGCTTCAGACTTACCGCATCATGTATGAGGCCGTACAACGCCATCTAGTAAAGCTATCAAACTTGTAGCCCCAACAATTTCGTAGACGTCCATAGGACTAAGAGGATGGACGTCAGATATGACACAATATTGAGAACGACGAAACCCTAGTAAGATTGCAATACTATCCTTATTACTACATCCGGGCAACAGACCAGCAAAATTTTTCATTTGGAAAATAGTAATAAAAGTAATAGAAAGTTGTTTTATTTATAGAGGACGGGGCCTATATTTTAATATTGAACAAAAAACATTGCGTATTATTACGGAAACAGAAACAGTAGGTGACGCACTATGAATTACATTATACGTTGTTTTGGACTATTTTCCCCCGTAAGAAAGTTTTGGCAATGACATAATCTAATTATTTACATAATTTCTCATAATACTGCATCAAAACCAGAACAGGATTTGTATTCTTAAAGTGGTTTGCATTCTTTGACCTCCACCATTTTACAGCTGCCAGATGTCTGGATCTAGAAGCATAAGTAGTATAGCAAACTAACGAGAGTGGTTTTTGTCGCTCTCATGATTGTGTCATATCTGACGTGGCTAGCTCTCCGTCTATATTGATACATTCTCTTTGCTACGTACTATAGGCGAGTTCTCCAATATCTGCACACACGGACGTTAAAAATATATGAACACAACCTTATTCGTATGGGTTTAAGGTCGTGTACACATATTTTTGATCGTCCGCGTGTACAGATATTGGACTCGACTGTACAGTTGTCATAACGGCAGTGTCAGTCTGTCAGTAAACTAAATTATAACAATGTCTTAAATACTCTTATAGTGGTCGTGGAATCAAATCGGTTGGCTATACATTTTCCATAAGATTGCAAAAAAAATTTTTTTTTTATTCAGTTGCAATTCAGTTTTCAGTTTCTATACAAACACTTTTCTTCCTGTTACGGAATCACGTTCCGTACAATTATAATTTTTAACATTGGTAATTTACCATATCCTTTTTTCAACACAGTTGAGGTGTCTATACAAAGGAATGGTTTTATTCCTATTCGCGATTCTGCCCAATCTTTATTTATCCCGTGGGTAATTTACCACATATCGTTTTCACATCAGTGTTTCTATACAAACGCCTTTTTTTCCTATTTTCGACGTTTTGCACGCTTTTAATTATTCTCATTCAATATTCTGCACAGACCCTTTTGCACAATAACGTTTCTTCCTACCCTAGTTACTAGCGATGAGATACGTACAATCAAAGATGGGCAATATTAATGAAATGTAAGGGGTACACATAGCGGATGCAGACTCCGACCGTGACATGGGATGCACGCAGAGGCTGCATTCGCCATAGTTTAAAAACTATAAAGACATCATGGAGTCAAAAATGTACTAGGCTATTGGGTGAAAAGAATGTACTTACCGACTAGGCTATTGAAAAACATACAAACTTTTCATATTAATATTATTATTGCATGATCGCCAAATGTGTCACTCTAAAAACTTTCAGTATTACCTTATTATTAAAAAAAATAACAGGCACTTACTTTATCGAATGAAATACATAATTTATTATTAATTTATATTATTAACGACGAATGTTGCATTATTTGGTATATTGCAAGCAAGTTGTAGAACTTACAATATACCAAATAGTACTTAAATAACGAAAATACTACAAAATAATTGTAACTAACATGAGTAAATTACACATTCCTCTGGTTATCAACCATCACATTAAATGTTGTGAAAAAATGTATAAAATCAATATTAAAATTTACATGTCTACTATGCAGATTTATTAATTTAAACTTGCTACTTTAACTTCAAAACAAAATTACGTAGCTATAATCTATATATCATTTTAAATCGGCTACTGATTCGTAAACGTATTTTATTCAATATTGATTCTTGAGCAGTTACTGTGGTAAATTCGTGCTTGTTTACAATATTGAAAATATAGCTTATTAATGTTTTACAGAATATAAGGGAATTAATGTATTTGAATGGTATACAACATATATGTATGTTTGGGTGTAAATGTTAGCAAATGATATTTGTAACAAAGTAAAAAAATGTATAGCTGTGCAAAGTGTGCAATATTTGCTATAAAATAATGTGAGAACTCCTCTTGATTACAATAGTTAATTAAATGGAGTAGCTATTTTCCCGTTAAATAATGTATCGATATCTAATAGTAAACAATTTGTTGATAATGTTGTAAATACTTATAATTTATAGAAAATTATAATTATATGACTATGCGTTTATGTATCACAGTATTTCATTAATCTGTTCTATCACACGGCCTGTATTAAAGAGAGTTTAGTAGTGTTTTTATGTCAGCTACCAGGTGGCTTAGATTTGATGATGGTGTCGCCCTTCCATGGCCGTGATTCGAAAAATAAACACACACACACTGGACAGACACAGCTCCAACCCAACTCAACCCAACTCAACTCAACGCTATAACGACATTGACATTTGCTATTCGAACAGATTTTCATTTAACATTGGTCTCACATTGGTCACACATTGGTCTCACATTGGTCACAAATGTGAACAACAATGTGAACAAAACCGCATTAAAATCCGTTGCGTAGTATTAAAAATCTAAGCATACATAGGGACAGACAGCGGAAAGCGACTTTCTTTTATACTATGTAGTGATTGGAAAAATTTGAAAAGATAAATAATATTCCTTAGTAAATTTTTTTGTGGATAGTAGAAATTTCATAGTTTATGTACAGCCAGCAGCAAAACTAGCTAAGCGAGCGGGCTATTCAAAATAATCTTCACTCGCACTTATTCTCTAACCAAAACAAAATTAACGCTTTGCCTGCTCCACTACTTTATTTGATACGGACTATAGTCACGTATTATACGTGAGAACCATATGAAGGGTACACGGAAAGAACATGTCTAGTCACTTTTTTTGTAAAATTAGTTTTTTATATCAAAATGTAGAGCTTACAATGTACTATTAGGAACAACCTATGTTACAGATGTAAATTTTAACGTATATCCACTTCTTAACTCAAAAAACCATCTAGTTACGAAAATAGTATGGTTAATTGAATCGTTCCAAATTTTAAAAGCGCTATAACTCAAAATGTTGTCAATGTGACTAGACATGTTCTTTCCGTGTACCCTTCATATGTTCTATTTCGAAAACATACAGATCGCTATAACAAACAAATATTGATTCCGTAATAATTGCAGCAATAAAGTAGCACCAAAAATCGATTCTCAGTAGTTATTGTGAGACACAATGAGTCTCTCCGTTGTGAGCAGTCGGCCAAAGTTTAATTAAAGATTAATGATAAATTGTCGCAGGAAGCTGCATTCTGCGCCGCGTCTCGCACGTGAATAACGCCCGTTCCACCAACACTTAAATAACTTTAGCCAGTAACCTAACAATAAATTCATGGGCCTCCCTCCTTTTGTTTAGCGAGCTATGTTTTCATAACGCTAATTGCCAGGATACGCTGCTAAAATGATATTTAATGAGGCCTTATGTTACCTGTAAGAGGAACTGAGTTTTTAATGGATCGAGGTTGAGACGCACTACAAACACAACGCGATATTATACAATTGTAATACATTGTAATGTGGGAGGGAAATTAAACCCATTTTTTTCATTATTACGTGTGATACGCACATAACTGCGCGCTGAACTATGGTTGACACAAACCCGAGATGTGAATATCTACGAGTACCTATATATATAAATGCCTTTGTCCTGACTGACTGACTGACTGACTGATCCACGCAGAGTCGAAACTACTGAAGCTAGAAAGTTGAAAATTTCAGGTCTGGTTACATTTGTAATGTGTACAAGTAATAAGAAGCGATTTTGAAAAATTCATCATAAGGGGGTAAAAAAGGGGTTGAAAGTTTGTACGGATGGGGCTTAAAATTTAAGGTTAGAGGGTTGATACTTTGTACGATTACTGATAATTAAAAACTAATAAAAATAATTTCAGCGTTTCTTAAAATTCTAACTGTAACGGGGTAAAAAAGGGTTTGAAAGTTTGTATAGATATCACTATTTTTTTGTGACAGACTTGTAATTTCGATTACAGGCTACTTTTTTTTAAATACCACGACGGTGGCAAACAAGCATACGGCCCGCGTGATGGTAAGCAGCTACCGTAACCTATGGACGCCTGCAACTCCAAAGGAGTCACATGCGCGATGCCGACCCTTGACAAAAAGGAGGATTCACTGTGTTGGCGGCTAAAGGACCAAGAAGGTCCCTCATTGTCAACACACTGGGTCCGCTTTGAGCTCTTTGGCAACCTTACTAACCAGCAGGAACACCAGCAGGATGCCATTCACAGTGCCCATACCTCTCTTTTTGGCGTAGTTTAAGGACATACCCAAGTCCGGACGTAGTTTAAGGACATACCCCGGGTCCAACAACACTAACTTAAAAACAAAAAAAAACAGATTTCAGCGTATTTTAAAATTCCTCCCGAGAGGAGTTGAATCGGGGTTGAAAAGTTTGTATTAAAGCGAGGCCGTAACAACTGAAGCTAGAAAGTTGTAATTTGCAGGTCAGGTTACATTTATAACGTGTACAAATAATAAGAAGGGGGTTAAAACTTATATGGGTAACATTTTAAATTAGAACCTTGAAACTTCGTACATTCGCTGACATTTATAAAAATATAAGAGTGATTTCAGCGTTTTGGATAATTCCGCCCCTGAGGGGGTTAAATAGGGGTGCAAAGATTGTATGCGATAAACTTCTTTCCTTGAGCTAGAGACTTACAACACAACGTTGTATAAATATTACTTATTAGAATACACAAAAAGTACTTTTTTTTTTTTTTTTTATACCACGACGGTGGCAAACAAGCATACGGCCCGCCTGATGGTAAGCAGCTACCGTAACCTATGGACGCCTGCAACTCCAAAGGCGTCACATGCGCGTTGCCGACCCTTTACTTTCAGCGTTTAGGATAATTTCACCCCTGAGGAGGTTACAAAGGGGTGCAAATTTTTTTAGAGACTTTTAACTTTCTAGAAAGATTACTTATTAAAACACAATCAAATTACTTTCAGCGTTTTGGCAAATAGTTCTCCTGAGAGGGTTAAATAGGGGTGCTAATTTTGTATGGCGGAAATTTCATTTTTTTTAACTACAGACTTTAAACTCTGTGGGAATATTACTTATTAATTCATACTAATATTATAAATGGGTAAGTTTGTTTGTTTGTCCGTCTTTCACGGCAAAACGGGGCGACGAATTGACGTGATTTTTTAAGTGGAGATAGTTGAAGGGATGGAGAGTGACATGGGCTACTTTTTGTCTCTTTCTAACCCCCCACTTCCCTAAAAGGGGGGGGGGGGTGGAAATTTGTATGGAGCATTCCGCAATTTTGGAGGTAGAAAGCTAAAAATTGGTATGCGGACTATTTGTGAACAATGCGGTTACCCCGTTATTGTGAACAATGCGGTTACCGTGTTACCCCGAATTTAACGCGAGCGAAGCCGCGGGCAAAAGCTAGTACACAATAAAACTACTTTCAGTGTTTTGGAAAATTTCACCCCTGAGGGGGTTAAATAGGGGTGCTAAGTTTGCATGAGGGAAATTACTTTTTTGAGCTAGAGACTTTTAACTTTGTGGGAAGATAACTTATTAAAATACAATAAAATCTCTTTCAGCGTTATGGAAAATTCTACCCCTTAGGGGGTTAAATAGGAGTGAGAAGGTGCTATTATACGCGGACGAAGTCGCGGGGCGGAAAGCTAGTCTATATACATAAACGTAAAAGTCCTGACTGACTGACTCACTTAAATCAACGCCCAGCCCAAACCGTTGGAAAATTCATCCCCTAAGGGGGTAAAAAGGGGGTTGAAAATTTGTATGGATGGGGTTTAAAATTTTGAGTTGGAGATTTGAAACTTAGTACGTTTACTAATAATTAAAAAACAATGAAAGTTATTTCAGCGTTTTTTAAAATTCGTCCTCTAACGGGGTAAAAAACGGGGTTGAAAGATTGAACAGAGTTTTTGACAGACTTGAAAGTTCTTATGTAAGCAACTTACTTCAAGGCAAAAAAACTAATGTCAGTGTTTTTCAAAATTATACCCCAAAGGGGTTGAAACGAGGTTGAAAAGTTTGTATTAAAGGGAGGCCGTAACTACTGAAGCTAGAAAGTCATAATTTGCAGGACGAATTAAATTTACAATTTGTACAACTAATAAGAAGCGATTTTCAAAAATTCAACCCCTAAGGGGGTAAAAGTTTGTATCGATGGGGTTTAAAATTTGGAGTTAGAGATTTGAAACTTCGTACGTTTACTAATAATAAAAAAAGAATAAACGCTATTTCAGCGTTTTTCAAATTCAACCTAGAACGGGACTAAAAAGGGGTTGAAAGTTTGTATAGAGATTTACTATTTTTTAGGCTTGAGATTTACTACGAATTATTGTCCCTATTTCCGTTCCATTTCCATGTTCCAGAGCTCTTTCTTACAATAGTTTGGTCATCGTATAGCCAAATAAAACCACCACAATAAAACACAAAGAAGTTACGCAAACAATAGGGTACATTTACGTTATTATTTGCATATTAACACTTATTTGTAACTGAAACTATGTCTACGTTACCCGTTTTTTCGCCAAAATAGCTATAAAGATTAAGAAGATGGTTCGGGGATTAACAAGAAGTTAGTTAAGAAGATAAAATTGGATATGAAACTCTGTATGAGGAACCGTATTATACGCGGACGAAGTCGCGGGCGGAAAGCTAGTATTACATATGTGTAACAAAAAAAGATGATGATCCGTTTAAGGTCGTAATTGGTATCGTATTCTAATTATGAAAAACTATTGAAATAAAATTCACTCGAAAAAAAAAATTGTATGGAGGGTTGGCCGCGGCTGGGATGAGGTGCCCATACAAAAAAAAAAGTTCGTGTCAGTAATTAAAAAATATTCATGTTGACCGTACGAATGAAGCAAGCGCAGCGTCTACGTTTCAACTTGGGCAAAAAATGCTTTTACATGTAGGTACGGATATCGGACTGTTTCTCAATAGGTCACATTACTCAACCGATTGTATGATGAGGTTCGATAATTATATAGAATTTTTAGTCGATTCAGCCTTCAGATCAGACTCACAGAGCCATTATTTTCATAACTCAGCCATTTCGACTTATTGCATTTCATTAAATATTTAAGAAAATATAACATTGCGTAGTCCTTAATCGTATTTTATTGTTCTTTGTCGCGATGTGGCGTCGCTTGGAACTCTTAAAGCTTCGAAGACAGCTTCTAAACTAGCGCCAGTCCGTATTCAGAACCGTGAGGAAATAAAGTTATGATTTATGTAGTGAGATTGTAACTCAGTCGGTGGATTATTATTCTGAGTCTACCAAAGTCTATCCTAGTCCTAATCAGCCGTATAGTGGAATATGACATGAGGCGCAGTATACAAACGTCGAGTTGCGGAAAACAGCCCGCGTTAACCTATAACCTATATAGTGGAATATGATTTCATGACCAAACGGGAATCGCTTGTTTTAGAAATAGAAAATCATTAGGTACTTATCCAAAATCATTATTACACAAAGTGTTAGTGTCCAAGCTAATGAGCAGAAAGACGAAACTCCGCATATGCAAAACCATTATAAGGCCAATATGGGCAAATATGGGCATACGGATGCGAAGCTTGGTTGGACACTAACACAAAAAGAAGAACAGGCACTGCTGGTGGCTGAGCGGCAAAATCTACCGCAAAATACTGGGACCAACTCGCAGAGAGGACGGAACCTGGAGGCTTCTTAAGAACCAGGAAATCGAAGATCTGGTGTCCGAGCCGAACATCATCGGAGAAACAAAGGCCGCTAGACTCCGATGGCTCGGACACGTAGTTCGTATGGGTGAAGATCGTGCTGTCTGGAGAGCATACTCTGGCCAGCCAACTTGTCGAAGTCCGTCTGGGCGTCCTAGGTATCGTTGGAAAGGTGCTGAAGGACCTCACAGCGCTGGGCGCCGTTGACTGGACAGAGATGGCTTTGAACAGAGAAATCTGGCGATCTTTGGTGTCGGAGACCAAGATCCGCCTTGGGTCGCTGCGCCACTGTAAGTAAGTGAGTATTACTTAGGCGCATTATTTATTTTTCACTTCTCATGCTCAAAAAGTGTGTCATATTATGCTTACCAAGGCGGACTAAAGTAGTACAGTAAACCTCTAGGGCTAATATGTATACATATTTATGATTTACAAAACATTTTAAATTGACCAATCAGAACACTTCACCATATTAAATCCACCAATCACAACACACATCGAAGTTAATCGGAACGCTAGATACTTTTTTGGTGCGTATACTGTGTAAATAATTGTACTCCTTAAAAAAAATTGTATTTAATATCAACCAATCAGAATACAGCAATTATAAAATCGAACAATCAGGAAAAGCAATTAATTTCTCAAACATGAGGTATTTTTTAGTTCCTACTTCACAATCATTGAAAAAGATTTTAATTTTTTGGAAGCGCTTTAAAGCGTGTTTAAACTGTAGAAAGAGCTAATTATACCGTCGTCTGTGGCATTTATTCGCGGTATTTATATTGTGTATCTATGTCAAAGAAGTTAAAAAAATTAAAAGTTCGTCAAATTTAACCATAATTTCACCTTAGTTTAGTTATTGTGCGTAAATAATAAGTATTTTTATCTTATTTTCTCGCAATCGAAGTGAAAAATAGTATGCATTACTCTGGTCTAAAAGCCATATTACCACTCGCACAATTTTCCCTCACTTCGTCCGGGAAAATAACCACCTCGTGGTAGTATGGCCTACTTTAGACCCTTGATTTAGACTAAATACTTTTTTGTTGGAGTTTAGGTTTATATAAGTACTTATAGTTGAATTTCTATGTTGATTGGTGATTCTCACTAAGTGATATCTAAGATTTGGGAGAAGGCTGCTTACTTGGTATGGGCTTATACTACCAAGAATATTATATCCCATATTTACTGTCACAAGTTTGCATATCTACTACCTACATTACATAGGTACATTCAATTGAGGCAAGAGACACACCATGCACAGAAAACGCTTTATACTTGTAGGACAATAGTGAATTTCCTTACGGGAAATAACCGAAGACATAGTTCAGAGACCGTTACGAACTTTTAGATACAGTACATATAAATAGGAATTGCAAAAGTTTAATGAATGCAAACTCTTGAAATGCTGTTAAGAGCGATACTGTCTATTTTATTAACGGGAAGTTGAAAGATCAAGGGCATAATTTTTATCGTGTTCTAAGTATGAAAATGTAAAAAAAAAACAATTTTACGCGCAAAAAAAAATTATTTTTTTATGGAGTGTTGGCCGGCTGGGACCACGTGCCCCATACAAAAATTTTTTTTTTCGTCAAAAAAATTTATCTTCTACCAATTAAGCCCTTAAACGGATCACCGGTATTTTTGTTACATGCTGTATAGATCGATAAATATGCCCTCTGCCCATATTTATTCCCATCTGTGCCCGCCTTTGTTCCGTTCTATCTACTTCTATATTTAGTATCAATTTTGATAGTAAATATGTTAAGCTTCGAAATAATGACGTACAATAGTGCCATAAAATTCAAATGGGAACAATTCCTGCCTATTTTCTTTATACCACAACGGTGGCAAGCAAGCATACGGCCCGCCTGATGGTAAGCAGCTACCGAAGGGTCACATGCGCGTTGCCGACCCTTTACAAAAAGGAATATTCACTGTGTTGAAGCTAGAGGAACAATAGGGTTCCTCGTCGTCAACACACTGGGTCCTCTTTGAGCTCTTTGGCAACCTTACTCACCAGCAGGAACACAACGATATGAGTAGGGTCTAGTGCTATTTGGCTGTGGTTTTCTGTAAGGTGGAGGTACTTCCCCAGTCCGGCCGGACTCTGCTACAAATTTGAGCGAGATGGCATTCGCTGTGCTGTGCCGTACCACACATAGCGAGATGACATTCGCAGCACCCATACCCCTCTTAAAATCTATCTGTGCTCATCGGGGACGGATGGAAATTGAACTATTCCCATCTGTCCCCAGCGGGTACAGATTGAAAGGATTCGTTCCCGTCTGTGACCGCACCACGTGATCACAGGGGGTACAGATGGGAATACATCACATAATTATTATAAAAAAGCGGGAAAAATTCAATGATATCAGGGTACTTGTCTATTAGTAAGGATATTTATGTACAACTTCTTTATATTTCACTAACTTATATTGCCCGTGACATCGTATAGCACCTAAATAAAATATAATAATGAAAGGCAAACAATCAATTAAGGCACAAAAAGTCCTCCCCCTTTGCACCCCTATCTAGATTATACCTGTTATCGATATAAAAATCTCCATACGTAATTTTATCTAAATCGGTTCATCGTTTATAGACGAAGAGCTGGCCACGTCAGATATGACACAATAATGAGAGCAACGAAAACCCTCTAGTCAGTATGGATATACTATGCTTATTTCTAGATCTGGACATCTGGCAGCTGTAAAATAGTGGAGGTCAAAGAATGCAAACCACTTCAAGAAAACCAATCCTAGAATTCTGGGTTTGATGCAATATTATGAGATATTATATCAATAATTAATTAGATTATATTATTGCCAAAAGTTTCTGTTGGGGAAAATAGTGCCAAACGATGTATCACGAATTCATATTTTATCGCCTACTGTTTTTGTTTCCGTAATAATGCGCAATGTTTTTTGTTCTAATGTTAAAATTTAGGCTGTCCTTTATAACTGAGACAACTTCGGTAGTTTTTAACCTATTTTGGTATTACTATTTTCCAGTTCAAACATTTTACTAGTCTGTCACTATGACCTCCACCCATTAAAAGTTGCCCGGATCTAGCAATAAGGATAGTATAGCAATCTAACCAGACAGGTTAACATTATAGATCACTCAGGTTCCCGAGCCCGCCCGGCCACACCACACCGTCGTCGGGGGGGGAGGGCGCCGGACAATCCACCGGGAGATTGAAGTTACTCAAGTATATAGAGGCAGCAGATTGTAACGCATTCGTAGAACTCAATTCTTACCGACTTACCTATTTTGAGTACTCGTAGAAAAAGTATTGTATACAATAGTAACATAATTAAGCTTTAAAATCTCGTACCTTGCTTAAGCCCCTCAGTAAGCTTCGTGGCCTAAACACGGTACTCGACTGAAAAGCTCTTTATTATGTCACGAATGTATAAGATATACTATTTTGGCTGGGTCTCCTTAGGCGTCATAATAAAATATAAGTAAGAGCACATAATAAAACTCCTATCCTCATTACACCCCCTCAAGCGATGATTTACATACTAAAAACTATTGTATTGCCTTCCCCGGAACTCAAACTACCTCCATACTTATTTTCACAAAATTGGGTTTAGCGGTTGAAGCATGAAAAAATTAGCAACAGACAGACAAACAAATAGAGTTACTTAATTATCATGTATAATAGGATATTAGTTAGAGGGATCTGGGATACGAACAATCAGATATCCGATAATGCAGACGGATTGATGCAATTAACATATGATTATTTGATTAATTATGAATTAACATGGTTTATACGTGACATGGATGTTCATCAAGATTAAAAATAACGAGATTTAAATATCTTGGAGTTTTTTACAATTCCCTGTTTATATCGTGTCCTCAAAGTGAATTATTATTATAGAACGAGCGAGCGCAGCGAAGCGATGTTATTACAGATAACTGCGGACACAGCGGAACTGACAGTTGTGGACTAAATTTGGGGCCAGACGGCATACAACCAGATCCCTCTGCCACGAGACCTTGGCAGAAAACAGAGATTTTAAACCGTGTAGCCAGTGGTTGGTGCCCAATACTACATGACCTTTAAACGCCCTTGGTGGCTAGGTGTGCTCTGCCAACCATTGGCAGAAACGGTTGGTTGGTTGTCAGCCATGTAGCCGCTCGCTTCAACCACTCGCTCCAACCAAGGTCGCGTGGCAGAATCTGCGGCTATCTGCCGTCTGGCCCCAACTTAAGAACTGGCCTCGTCAGATATATGACACAATAATAAGAGCAACAAAACTCGTCCGGTTAGATTGCTATACTATCTTTATTGCTAGATTCGGGCATCTGGCAGCTTTTAAAGGGTAGCAAAATTTTTGAATTGGAAAATAGTAGTATTACTATTTTCCAATTCAAAAATTTTGCTAGTCTGTCACTCTGACCTCCACCCTTTAAAAACTGCCTGAGTCGTCTCAGTTTTGGGGCCTATATTATAATATTAGAACATAAAACATTGCGTATTAGTACGGAAATAAAAACAATAGGCGACAAACTATGAATTACAATAAGCTTCGTTTGGGACTACTTTCCCCAACAAAAAAAAATTGGCAATGATTATAATCTAATTATTTATATAATTTCTCATAATGTTGCATCAAACCCAGAATTCTAGGAATTGTTTTCTTGGAGTGGTTTGCATTTTTTGACCTCCGCCACTTTACAGCTGCCGGATGTCCAGATCTAGAAATAAGCATTGTTTCGTTGCTCTCATTATTGTGTCATATCTGACGTGGCTAACTCTCCGGCAATTGGCTACTGGGACGTCTGTGCATGTCGATAGCTTTTTGATATTGGGCGTTTGTTCTGCGATAACTTTAGTAACGTTTTTCCGATCTTCATGTAATTTGTGGGGGATGTCACGGAGATACATTTATAATTTGAGAATTCTTATATGAGCAGGATCAGGAAGAGTTATGGAGCTAGAAGGCGAAAAACTATATTCATAAGGGTCTTATTATATTGTTCAACACGTTTGCAAGTTTATTGCGTTTTTTCAGTTCGAGGCGGACGACAATATAGTTATTGTGCTGGTACGGTCGAAATGTTTTAGTTCCTTAGCCGTTTCACTCGATAATCGGTCGTGATATGGTTAAAGTCGCTATCATAGTGTTTACTCTAAATTAAATTATAAAACATTTAATATTTCATATTCAACGAGAGTTGAGAGATGAAGCGCAGCATTTTAATGATCAAAAGAGCGGACCTAGTCCAAAACACCACTCTGCGCTTCAAAACCAAAATAGCAGAGTCGCCTAGAAGACCGCAGGACTCAAGTTGGACTGCCACGTCAGCCGGATGCACAGAGAAGTGTGCAGGGCTCACTTAGCCACTTGGTGGTTACCGCAAGATAAGTGCGGGCGAGGCAGACCCAGGCGGAATTGACGTACGTACACATTCGAAAGCGTTTGGCAGGAAATTTACAGGGGCAGAAACGAGTGAAACTACTTCAAATTCAGAAGGAAGGCCTGTCGGCAGGCTCAGCAGTGGGACACCCCATCAGCAGGCAATAATAAAAGAGAATCATAACCATAAGAGAATAAAGAGAATTCATGTGCCTGGAATAGGTGGCTCTTATACAGCGCCATATATTTCCTGGTAACTGAATTGTCAAAGGAAGATATTCCGATCCCATCCCATACAACTGTAGAATCAACAAATATAAAAAAACCGGCCAAGAGCGTGTCGGGCCACGCTCACTGTAGGGTTCCGTAGTTTTCCGTCCGTCACAGTAAGTGTCCCCACTTAAGAGTTAATAACACCGCCATGTAGGATATGATATGAGAGTTCCATGTACAGCGACATCTATCGGCAATTGAGTAAACTATTGCGCGCGAGCATAAAGTATGGAAGATGATTTTTATGGGATAATTCTTTATTGCGTGAACCGATTTTCACCGTTTTTACTTTATTTGAAAGCACGTCATTTCATTGTAATTTTGTAGAAATTACAGGTACAATAAACACCTGCTTATACGGTTAAATTACAAACTTAGTTCAGAAATTATTTTGTATTTTTTTTTATTTTTTTATTTTAATACAAATATATAAGTAGATATGTAAAAGTGTATTTTAGTTAGTACCAATGGATATGATTGCATTGAAGCCTTCTTTGTAAATAGGTAGTCAGCATCGATTGTTAAGTTCGTTCACGTGGCGGCTTGTGAAAGTTTCCTTCGGCAACTTTATGATACTAACGATCACTTTATTTAATTACACCACATTGCTCGGGCTAATGAAAAGCTTGCTGCTTGGAAATTGTTTTGGACGAGACTTGAATTTTTTATTTTGTAACAAATCGGAGTTACTTATTCTTACTTTTGTATTATAGGTGCTGCCTCGCAGCAGATACATATTTAATGTCATATCATAAAACACGGACATTGACATTGTATAAGAAAAATAATTTATGAGAAGTAGGTACTGTTTTTGTCTTATAACGTTTTACCCTTTTTGTGAAAGTAATTTTACATATTCAGTTGGTTAACTTTGTAGTAAATAAGTAGATAGGATATCTTAAAATTATTGACAAGGTCCAGAGAACCTAAGTTAGCTTTGTGGGAAGATAGGAACCAGAATTCATTTAGTAAAATTATTTTACGTTTTGATGATGAAGAAATAATGTGCAATCTTTATGCATTTTTGTTACTTACATTGTATCCATCCAACATGTCTATCAAGTAAACCTGCGGTGAGTCGACGTATCAAATTGGTCGACTGTGCCTAATCCCAATAGGATAAGGTGAGGGTTGAAGGCACAGCATCCTACAGTTATCAGGTCGTACGATGTCGTTGAGCTCCTCCGATTTGACGGAGGTAGGGCGTGGGCTGGCCCGATTAGGTACTCATCGTTCCCGTGCAAAACGGCGCAAGCGACCTTACCTCCTAACCGCTGCGTTAACCCAAAAAGTCGTAACGCTATATAAAACTCTTATCTACATATAGCTTATAGGCTTAGGATGACAGTTTGAGATATCCCGTTTCGTGTCGACAGGACAAAACTGCCCGACACGATTTGATTACGCCAACCAGCACGGGATAGATGCAAGGCACGTTAAACCAACACATGATTAAAATATTAAAATTTAAACCGTTTGCCTTTTGTCATTTGCTGTCGGACCAGGGCATCTCTGCCACATTTGCAGGATTTATACAATTACTTAACAAAAATAATGTTACATTTTAATATATTTAGACGAATTCAAAGAGTAGTTCTAATTGTTTTTAGAGTTCCGTACCTCGAAAGGAAAAAAACGGAACCCCTATAGGATCACTTTGTTGTCCGTCTGTCTGTCTGTCAAGACCATTTTTCTCAGGAACGCGTGGAGGTATCGAGCTGAAATTTATATCAAATACTCAGGTCTATTGTCCCTTGGAGCTGTGATGCTAAGCAAGAAGGACGGTACAGCAAACTAACTGCGATGTTTCGTTGCTCTTTTAAATTGTATCCTATCAAAAACATTACATGTATGCCAGTCTCGTAACGCAATTCTCATACTGCAAAAAGTATTGAAATCTAATGTAAAACCAAGCCGGTGTGCCGGAGTTTACTAACAACATGTCGTTGTGATCCTTTGAATATAATATGTTCTATATTTTTATAATAAATAGAATGACCTGGCTATCGCACGGCTAAATATACGTATAGCACGTATAGTACATATTATATTATGTAATGTAATATTATTAGATGATTTATTTGACCTGTACGATTGCCAAGTCATTTTATTTATTATAAAAATACAGAACATATTATATTCAAAGGATCATAATTACATGTCGTTAGTAAACTCCGGCACACCGGCTTGGTTTTACCGGCGGAATATTTTAATTTTCAGTGCCTTTATAGCCTAAACACTAGAAGTGATCAAAATTTGGAGCTAGTGCGACTGCTAGAAGTACGAGTAAGTACCATAGTTATACCATGATCGTAAATCAGTGAGTCAGTGATTGACAAAATTAAGGAACTTTGACTTACAATATTTCTAAAACTATATGTTGAATTTTTATTATTATTATTTATCAAACACTAATTACACAATATTTAGAAACATACATTTTCGCCAAACTGCACAACAATTTGTTGGCGAACAGCAGCACTCAACACACTTCCTTATCTACTGTGTAACAATCACAAAAGTATTTTATCAAACTTAATATTATAAGTATTATACAATACCTAATTATATAACTACAGGCATGTACTCATAGACATAAACAAGAAGGAAGATGAGTGACGTTCATAGTAAACAAAACTGAAATGTGTTCCAGCACTTACACACTTGTAAAATGCTACACACCGCTATAATGTATGTGCATCATGGGCAAAAGAGATAAACCTATATAATTAACACAGTTATGCAAGAGAAACCTCCATATTTTGCGCATTGCACAAAGTATGACTCAGACACTCTGCCACACGACTAATTCAATATAGGTGCCGGAACCTATATTTGATGGCACAGAATCGAGCGCCTGGTACCGTATCTCCCTTTTTGTATAAATCAATGCATGTACTACAAAAACTCGTATTTACGCTCATATTGAAACATAAAATTTTTATTTAAATATTGAATTTTCTAACATAAACGTTTTTATCTTATTTTCAATGATATTGGAATAGTGAATATTGTTCACATTCACAGAAATTTCAGAATTCTAGCTTTATCAATAACAGAATCAGAGGGGGGTTGAAAATGGCCTGAATGGCTTCGGTAAAAGGATTTGCCGGAGTTAGAGGAGGTGCTGTTGTTGTTTGTTTTGCTCAACTTGGCGGCGGCACTATGTCGTGCCTAATATGAAAGTCGAATAATGAATATGACTGTGACTTGAGGTATAATAAGGCAAATAGTGGAAGGTGATAATTGCATTAGAAAGTAGGTAGGTAAGTAACAATAACTTTTTAGACCGATTTTAAAAGACGAAGGTTGTCAATTAGGTTGTTTGTTTTTTTTATATGTTTGTTATTCCATAACTCCTTCATGCCTGAACCGATTTTGAAAATTCTTTTTTTAATTGTAAGTATATACATACAGATTAGTCTCATTTTTGTCAAAACGCAGTTCTGATGCTAGGATCCATGAGAAATCGAGGGAACTCCACAACTTTAAAGGCATATATGTAAGGTGTAACAAACATGTTGGTGATTCGTTTAAGAGCATAATTAGTATCGTATTCTAATTATAAAAAAAAACAAAAAAAAACAAAATGGTTTTGTATGGAGGACTGGCCGTCTGGGACGTCGTGTCCTATACAAAAAATAGTAGTTTTCGATACAAGTGCGAGAAGTATGTCATTTTGCACGAGTACCGAGGTTACTTGGCCCGAGCCGATAGGCGAGGGTCAAGACTCGGGACGAGTGAAAATGACACTTCTGCACGTGTGTCGAACAACGTTTTTTAATGCAATTGCGAAAAAACTACAATA
The DNA here is from genome assembly GCA_947086415.1 of Pammene aurita. Lineage (NCBI taxonomy): Eukaryota > Metazoa > Arthropoda > Insecta > Lepidoptera > Tortricidae > Pammene > Pammene aurita. Next base: position 24,863,279 of record OX352292.1, read on the forward strand.
AAATAATAGTAGATTGTTTGACAAGGGTCTAAAGTAGGCCATATTACCACCAGGTGGTCATTTTCCCGACCGAAGTGAGGGAAAATGGTTCGAGTGGTAATATGGCTTTTATTTAGACCAGAGTAATGCATACAATGTTTCACTTCGATTGCGAGAAAATATCATAAAAATACTTATTATTTACGCACAATAACTAAACTAAGGTGAAATTATGGTATAACTTGCGGTCTTTTAATTTTTTTAACTTCTTTAGATACATAGATACAAAATATCAATACCGCGAATAAAGGCCACAGACGACGGTATCATTAGCTCTTTAAAACAGCTATTAGACATGGCAATTTGTAGGGCCCAACCTGTTGTGTACCCTGCCTCTCCCACACCCTCCTTCAGCTCCCTACGGGCCCAACCTCCTATTACACCTCCCAACACAACAGGTTGGGCCCTACAAATTGCCATGTCTAATAGCTGGTTTAACAGTTTAAACACAAAAAGCGTTTCCCAAAAAATTAAATATTTTTTAATGATTGTGAAGTAGGAACTAAAAAACACCTCATGTTTTGAGAAATAAATTGCGTTTCCTGATTGGTCGATTTTAACATTGCTGTATTCTGATTGGTTGATATTAAAAACAAAAAAGTATCTAGCGTTCCGGTTAACTCCGATATGTGTTGTGATTGGTGGATTTAATATAGTGAAGTGTTCTGATTGGTCAATTTAAAATGAAATATATCTGCAAATCGTGCGTAAAATCAAACTTTACGCACGATTTGCAGCTACATAAAGTAAACTTTTTGAGCAATTGTATTAAAAATATATTTTTCGGGTCAAAAATTTTTTTTTCCTATATTTTCTTAATCGCAATACGATACCAATTATGCCCTTAAAAGGATCGCCATGTATTTTTGTTACAACCTATACAGGTTGTAACAAAAATACACTCAACAGTAACAATCACTATACAGTGATTGTTGTGTTTTATCAACAAATCAAGCATTTTTATAAAAAAAAGTCACATTTGATGACGTGGAACTGCTGATGATGATCAGAACGGAACTTTTCAACGCCGCATTGTCCTCTTCGCTGTATTTTTAAGGGGCTGACAACAGCGAAATTCCCTCCCTATCTTTTTCAGCGCGAGTGAAAGAGAAACACTGTGTTACGATTAGTATGGGAGCTCATTGCAAATTTTGCAAAATGATGAAGTAAAAAACCGGCTCAGTGCGAGTCGGACTCGCGCACCGAGGGTTCCGTACAAACCTTTACAACTTAAAGGTATTAAAGACTGAGTATTTGATATGAATTTCAATTTAATACCTCTACGCGTTTACGAGGAAAAAGGTAGTAAGTTTAAAATTAAAAAAAAAAAAAAATTGTATGATTTCACTAAAAATGTCTACTTTTCGTAATTTTTCCTTTGTCTGTGTTATATGAATTTTCTTCGTGCCAAGTTTCAAGTTTCTGAGTTTACGGGAAGTACCCTTTAGGTTTTGAGTTTCTTGCGAGTACTCAGTTTCACAATAATAATAATAATAAATACTCTTTATTGCACACCTCATACAGTTACAAGCACAAATTTTACAATTAGATAAATTTAGGTAGAGGTAACAACAGGCGGTCTTATCGCTAATGAGCGATTTCTTCCAGACAACCTTTATCCACAATATACGACTTAAATTGCTATTTCTTTTGATTGCGTTGACATAAGAGTTTGGTTTTGCTACATCTGAAAGGTCTTATAGCCCTGAGTATTTGACATGAATTTCAATTTAATACCTCCACGCGTTTACGTGGAAAAAGGTAGTAAGATTAAAATTGAAAAAAAATATTTTTTTGTATGATTTTACTAAAAATGTCTACTTTTTGTAATTGTTCCATTGTCTATGATATATAACGTTGCTTCGTGCCAAATTTCAAGTTTCTGAGTTCACGGGAAGTACCCCGTAGGTTTTGCGAGTGCCGAAAAACTCTAAAATTTGCAGCATAAACGACTGTATCTTTTGATTGCGTTGGCTTTTAAGTTTGATTTTGTCACAGCTCCAAGGGACGATAGACCTGAGTATTTGATATAAATTTCAGCTTGATACCTCCACGCGTTCCTGAGAAAAATGGTCTTGACAGACAGACAGACAGACAGACAGACAGACGGACAACAAAGTGATCCTATAAGCGGTTCCGTTTTTTCCTTTCGAGGTACGGAACCCTAAAAAAAACTACGCATTAATTAAGAAATATAAAACAACGAAGTTTTTAGTATTAGTGCGGTGGAATCTTGTCCTTAGTTACAGACGTATAAGTCAAGAAACTAAAGACATACGACTGTTTAAAGCAAATTTTAAGATGTAACTTTGGAATTATTTTCTATCGAGCCGATTTCGTCCAATCGTGTATCGGAGTCAACGAAGTTCTTTCAAATATAACGAATAAAATCATATATTTTTTTTTACTTTCTCAAAACAAGGAGTTATAGCACTTATAGCTAAAACAAAGTTTGAGTAAAGTCAATTTGAAGGTTATCGGGTGTTGTCAACCTCTTAAGCAAATTAGATTGCCCAGACAAATTTTTGTCAAGCTCGAGTTCTGATGATGGCATACATTATATAGTGAGTTTAGTATTTTCATCAACGAATCAAGCATTTACATTTAAAGAAGTGATATTTGATGAACTGGAATTGCACAAATAATTATTATACAACGTGTTACTTGAGCCACTAAAAACCCCAGACACCCCAAATGATGTTTATTATTGCTAATTATTGTAGAGTATTTATTTTTCAATCAGTTAATTATTTATTCCTTGCAATTCTATTCAATTGTTAACTATACATTTGTTGCGGTGTTGTCACATCTCTACATGTGTCATGTCATGTCAACCTACTTTGTCAATTTGTATGACACGACTTACAGTGAAAAAACAAATTTGCCAAAGCTGCCAGCCATTTTTAAATATTCAACCTCTATTTCCTAACCTCTCGATAGAATGGTAAACTGTAGTATTCGAAATTTTAGACTCGACACGTAAAAAAATTAAAGAAAAAGTATACCCATGTTAAGATATAGTGCAATCGATTCCACTCTCGATTCTGCGCAAACAGTTTTCAGGTTATTAGTATTGGGTGTAACACGTAGTATATACAACCATTTTAATGATACCTAGCATAACTTAGAATTGAGACTATTGCTGTACCCAATTAGGGTCCATGTGAAACTCACTACTACAATGGAACACCTATGTTCTAAACATGGATGCAAGAAATAAAATGAAATAAAACTAATGAATGAAAATGAAGCCAATGGGGATGGCAACTTTATAACTGATTTAATGGTTTAACCTACTTTTCTACATAATTAGCGAATGATGCTGTCTTTTCCATTTTATTGTATGGCATCTAAGAGTGCACTATCTACAATAATCTGTCACTGGCCTCCGCCATTGAGGACAGTTTTCTTTTCTTAAAAATTGTAGTAGAATATTATAGTAGCTATAATTATGCCCTCAAATTAACACATACATTTTGTAAGCTAACATCAGAGAAGTATAAATGCTGAACATAGATGGTGGAAGCTTAAGTCACGTGGCGCTTTATGATTCAATTGTCTGCCGCGAGCGACCGTCTTCAACCGACTTCACCCGGCCCGGAAGGCCGACAGGTTAACGTCAACCGATACAACTCACATTTTACGCGTTCCATCATGCTTAGCAATAAGTAAATAAATAACATTGTTAAAAGCATTAGTAGATACAGACCAGATCTGCGCTATTTAAGTACGTGGACTACTTAATGTACAATCAATTTAATACTAGTGAATATCCAGATATTCAGCGATTACCATCAGGTGAGATCGAGGTCAAACGTCTGCCTATTCTCCATAAAAAAAAAAAAAAAGAAAGCGTGTTATGTTTATTCTCAATTGATCCTTAAGTAGCGGGGCAAAAAGTAACGAAAGAGTTCAGCGGTAGCTATATTGGTATAAAAAGTAATGTAATATAAAGGCAAATACTATACTGGAAGAAAAAATAATAAATTAAAACTATGTATTTAAGTAACTATAGCGGTGGTAGTGGACGGGCTCAGGTCAGGCGTCCGATATTTTACCTAAAGGTCGCGGAATCAAATAATGTGGCTCCAATTAGTATTCCGGGTATTAAGTGCGAAATATAAATGACAAACCGTTAGTAAACTAGAGATTTAAAGTGCGTTCAATGCAACTAGTTGTAAGCTACCATGTACCTTAAGGCTATAGATACTCGTAATTCACAACGGAGGTACTTATAGTGCCCTGGTAGTCAGAGCATCCGGAATGCAAGCAGTGTCTAATGTAATGCTCCTAAACTACGAACATCGGGCAATGGGATGGAATCGAATTCCAAGCAAGCGTTTAGGCCCCGGTGACTGGGTCTAACGCTTGGCCTGTGCACGTTCTATATTACCTACCTGTATATAGCGCGTATACTACACTATGCTTATCTCGAGCTGCGTCACAGTCTCATGGTATGTTATTGAAGCGAAATTAATATTCTGATAAAGTTCCCTTAAATTAATTTCTGAATGTTTACTTATAGATCAAGAGTAGGCCGTAGGCAACCCAACCTCATCGAGTAGCAGAATTCGGCTTATGTAGGGCAATGCTGTGTAAAATTGTATGTATTTAAGTAACTGGTAGTCTGAGCCAAACTTGGAGCATGTTGTACAGTCAGCAAAAATGACCCTATTCAGTGACAATAACTAGTTCAACGACTAGCAAGTGGGCACGTGGCCAATTCAATACCTATTGCTCATCCAGAAATGCGAAAAAATGGTGGTAGCCACACGCAAACCTTAAAATTATTATTGATGGGGTAGAAACATGAAGTTGCCAGTTTTGGCCCAAGTAGCACACAAGAGTTATAATAAGCGGTAAAAGAGCGATATAAGGGCTGTTTGTAACGGCTAAGCCTGCACATGTAAGCTCTACATTAGCGATATAGAAGTTCTATATCGCTAAAAAGGGCCCAGCTTATACAGGCTTAAGCGTCATATATCGCTAGAGTCGCTTTAATACGAGCTTAAGCGATACAACAGATAAATGGCTAAAGAGATATAATGGCGCGTGAAGAGCGGTAGTAAGAGCTAAAGGAGTTATAATGGCGCGTGAAGAGCGATCGTAAGAGCTAAAATAAGAATAAGAGTTATAAGACACCTCTATGCCCCTCTTATAGAGGTTTAAGCGGTACTGACACTCTAATATGCAACTTAAAGGGTTTTCTATCTCCTAATGATTTGAAATTAGTAATATAAACATCCTAAATTGCATATAATAATATGTAAAAACATTCTACAAAGTGTGCGGTGTCATAAGTTGTGATGTGCGCATGCATGGTGAATAAAAAATAATTATATTATACATATAGCAGTCCTAAAGTATGTTTTTTTACTTGATTACTTGAATTATTTGTGCGAACATCAGTTTACTGTCAAAGTATACCGTAATCTAGTTATATTTTTCATGCGCCCCTCGAAATCGTGAAATCTGCATTGTAAAAATATTTTGAAGTGTATTTTAAAATTAAACGTAATCTTGAAATGGTTCACACATGTCAGACAGAGCCTTGTGATAAGTTTATAAATCCATTATATGCAAATTAAAAGTGTGTATGTTGGAAATTATAGTGTATTATATAAGAAAAGTAATATATTAAATCTACATGAATACAAATTTCATCAAAATTGCAATGGCGACTTGTTAGAACAGCTTTAAGCATCTACTATCGCTACTGTAGTTACCGTACTATCGCTACCGTGTTAGCGGTAGTATAGCGATAGTAATCGCTATTGTAGAGCCTAAAGATCTACTATAGCGATAGTAACTGCTTTAAGCATCTACTATAGCGATAGTAATCGCTATTTTAGAGGCTAAGGATCTACTATAGCTGTAGTTATCGCTATTGTAGAGCCTTAGGATTTAAGAAAAGGTTAAAAACTCCTTAACTCATATAAGAGAGAAAAATGCAGGCTATAGTTCTAAATAGGCGTCATTATTCCCAGATAAACCACTTTAAGAGATAGTAAGGAGTTATAATACTCTACTACGGTAAAGGTGGTTAAAATGATCTCAATATCTCTATTGTACCGCTTTAACCTACGTATTAACACTCGAGTAACTCTTTAAGTGGTATAACGCAGGCTTATAAGTCTGTTGTAACGCTTTAGATTTTATAGAGTTATATGGGATCCTTATACCTCTCTTATGCAGCTGATGTAGGTACAAAAGCGCTGTAATACTCTCTTATACCGTCAAAGCCGTTACTTTGACTATTGTATCGCGATTATACCACCTTAGCCTTTTTGAAGTTATTTATATCCCTTATATACAGCTTAAGGAGTATACAAACTCTATTAAACCGCTGTTGTACAACCTTTAAGCGGTATAATGTCTGCTTATACCGCTAGTGTGCTACTTGGGGGGCGATGCAACCTCTTATTTTTTTGGCACTGGTTGATAAACAGTATCTTATGTACTGCGTAACAATGCATTTAAACCATCACGTGAACTCATTTGGACGTCGTCCTTGCAGTAGTCGATTTTCAGCTTAAAACATAAAACTTGGCTGAATAACAAAAGCTCCAGTTGTAAGGTCGGCTACCATTTTTTGGTATTACCAGGTTGATTAGTACTTTTGAATGACATATGGTTCAATTTGCTACTTGATGAGGTAGAATTTATAATGATGTTTATTCGGGCTGTACAAAATGCGCTGTACAATTTTAGCTCAGGCTATCAAGTACTAAAATACATATAACTTTTCACCGCGCATTGCGCTATACTGGGTGTTGCCTGTAACACGAGCAATAAATTAAAACATAGATTCTACTCCTCAAACAATACAACTTTAGTTCAACAACTTTAAAAAAATATGTAGTCTTTAGATTGTCTCTTTTTTAAACAAACTAAATAGTATTTTTAATGTACGTTAAAATTCTTCTCATTGACATTACTTGTCAGTCTTGTCACCTTACAGACATAATAAATTTCGCAATACATTGCGTGTTCGAATAAACTTTAAAGTGTACTAAAAATTAGACCACAAGTTATTTTTCAAAGTCGCTGAACAAAGGTTGTTTACTTTGAGGAGTAGAATCTACATTTTAATTTATTGCTCATGTTACAGGCAACACCCGGTATAAGCCGAATTTTGCTACTCGATGAGGTAGGGTTGCCTACCGCCAACTTTTGATTTATTAGCCTAATCTGACACATAAAGGCGGTGAAAACGTGACGGTCCGTTAGACAATATTAAAATCACATCTAAAATTAATAAAGCTAGATAAAACTCATACACATTACATTTTAGGTATTCGATTTTATTTACACAGCGTATTTGCGTTTATTTAATGAATACCTAACTACTACGAAACAAAGTACATTTTTCTAAGACAAGATAAATTTAATTAAGCGCTTACTTCAGCGTTTCCTGGATATGCGTACGAGTATATCCCTATATTGTGAATTGGAAACGAAAGACGAGTTACGTACCGTCAAATCTTCCAACTTTGCCCGTTTTTTTTCGAATAAAGACGAATTTCTCAAAAAAAAAAAATGATACCATATTCCCTTTTTTAGATCACTAAGTCCATAGTATTAAATTTTTTAATCATCAGCTTACCCACTCTTTTGGCGATTTTGAGGGCGGGTAAAGATATCGGGCCAGGTTTTGCCCGATAGGTACAGCTCTTATGACATGGAAACAAGAATACAGCAAGGTAATCCAATCCTATCGTTCCCTGTCTATAAGCTCGTTGATAATTATTTATCTACGAGCTTATTGACTATATAAACTTTTGTACAAATCGGGCAGGTAATGTTAGTACCTGTTTTTGTCCTTTTCCATACAAGGCGCACCCAAGCACGCAAAGCACCCAAGCAAGTACTAGGGTTGTCACATTTGAGTATTTTTTTTTATAGTCATGCAATTTTTTTCAAGGCATATAGTGATGAAATAAAACATAGTTTATTGAGGTAACTTTTAATATTTCCAACAAAAAATAAATGATAACGAGACAATCATAGTAATGCTTGGCTCGTTATCGTTTGTAATAATATATAGATTGAATACTATGGTTTCACGTTAACACTTAAATTTAAAAAAAAATTATAAAAACAGTTCCAAAACGTTATATATTTAAATTTGCGCTGAGTGGTTAAAACAAAAAGGTGACAATCCTAAGCCTTTCTTGGTCGTGGACAAAGTTGGGCTTCAATGGTTACTACATTACTACTTAACATTGCCCAACGCCATAACTCCCCCATTAATTATCCTTATTAAATGAAATAACGATATAAACAATCTACAGTTATTGCCTTATTACAAGTCATTGGGTTTTACTCACCATCGGCTTCCCCATTTTGTGAGATTCACTTAAACTTTTCACAAAAAGTTTGCCCGCTAAATAATGCACCGAACTCACTGACAAGCAACTGAATGAATTCAAATGTGATACGATATGTTGCCACGCGTATACCCTATTTTCTACTAAAAGTAGTCTACTAGTAGTAGTTGCAAGGAAGCTTTTACATTTTCTACAGTAACTGATTTTGTTTAATATTGTCATTTTAGGCAAAGTTTCATATGGGGGCAAAGTTAGAGCATTTGACTGTAGTTTAGCAGGCAATGCACTTTTAGCGCAACGCGGTGGGGCGCAGGACCGCACGAGACGCGAAATAATGCAACTTAACATTCATACAGTAAGACGATTTGAAATGAAATATGAAAATCGCTAATAATGAAATAATGCACATGAATTTTATTTGACAACAAAGTTTTAAATTTTGTTATTGCAAAAAAATACTTTTGGTATACATTAATAAAATTATTTAATACCCGAAAACTCAATTCTTGCAGAACTTGTTTAGTGAATACGTTGATTCGTGCAAACGTGTCTGTTTTTTATTCTGATAAAAGCATGAAGCCAAGTTTATTTCTACATTTATTTTTTTATGTAGTACTTACTAAATAATACATTCTCAAAATACGACCTAAACTTCGGAATTTTTTCTTAAAATTGTATAAGGTAAACAATAAAATAATTGTGTAAATAAAAAAAAACCGTTTCACTTATTCACGAATTTACATATTTTACATACTAGTTTAACATCATTTGAATCAATAACCATCTAACTCTTTTACCTCTCCAAGCAAAAACCGCGGAACAGCTGTGAGATTACGTTGAATTACATATTTATAAATAAAGAATAAAATCAAAAAGTGTTCCACTTATAAATAAATGAAAATAAATATAAATACATATTATGGGATAATCTTAGACAAATCGACCTAGTCCCAAAGTAAGATCAATAAGTCTTGTGTTGTGGGTACTAGACGACGATATATATCAATATCATATTTAGATATAGATAAATACATAGAAAACATCCATAACTCAGGAACAAATATCTATACATATAATAAAGCTGAAGAGGGTCGAAAGTCTGTACATGGAAGATAATCGAAAAAAAGTTGGCTGGGGATACTTAGAATCGATAACAGAACACGTTCCAACAATTTTTAGAATTTTTGTCTGTTTATCTGTTTATCTGTTTGTCTGTTTATTTGACCGCGCATCACGTGAAAACGGCTGAACGGATTTTGATGAAATTTTGTATAGAGATAGTTTGAGTCCCGGGAAAGGATAATATATAGTTTTAATCCCGAAAATCAACCCTGGTGGGGTGAAAATGGGGTTGAAAGTTTGTATGGAGAATTTTTAACCGCTGATACGATTTAGATAGAAATGAGTATGGAGATAATTTGAGTCTCGAGAAACGTCATAGGATAGTTTTCAAACCCTTGTGGGGGTGAAAAGGGGGTTGAAAGTTGGTATGAGGAATTTTTTACCGCTGAACTGATTTTGATGAAAATTGGTATAGAGATAGTATGGGTCTCGAGAAAAGACAAAGGATAGTTTCATCTTGAAAAAAGCCCCCCCCCCATTTTACTTTAGAATCTTAGGTCCAAAAATCTATCTTATCTATCTATCTATACATATAATAAAGCTGAAGAGGGTCGAAAGTCTGTACATGGAAGATAATCGAAAAAAAGTTGGCTGGGGATACTTAGAATCGATAACAGAACACGTTCCAACAATTTTTAGAATTTTTGTCTGTTTATCTGTTTGTCTGTTTATCTGTTTATCTGTTTATCTGTTTGTCTGTTTATTTGACCGCGCATCACGTGAAAACGGCTGAACGGATTTTGATGAATTTTTTTATAGAGATAGTTTGAGTCCCGGGAAAGGATAATATATAGTTTTAATCCCGAAAGTCAACCCTGGTGGGGGTGAAAATGGGGTTGAAAGTTGGTATGGAGACTTTTTAACCGCTGAAACGATTTAGATAGAAATGAGAATGGAGATAATTTGAGTCTCGAGAAACGTCATAGGATAGTTTACAAACCCTTGTGGGGGTGAAAAGGGGGTTGGAAGTTGGTGTGAGATTTTTTTTACCGCTGAACTGATTTAGATGAAAATGTGTATAGAGATAGTATGGGTCTCGAGAAAGGACAAAGGATAGTTTCATTTTCAAAAAAGCCCCCCCCCCATCTTACTTTAGAACCGTAGGTCCAAAAAATTTGAAAAAAATTATAGAAGTGAAGCCTGAAAGGGACTTTCATTAAAACTATCTATTACATATAATAAAGCTGAAGAGGGTCGAAAGTCTGTTCATGGAATATATTCGAAAAGGATATTTTTCACCCCGAAAATCAACCCTAAAGGCTAAAGGGGTGAAAAGGGAGTTGGAAATTTGTATAGGGAATTATTAACCGCGGAATCGATTTAGATAAAATTTGATATGGAGAGAATTTGAGCCCTGGAAAAGGAAATAAAATAGTTCTATCTCGGAAATTATTCCTTAAGCGGATGCAAAAGGGGTGGAAGTTTACATGGGTAAGAAACAACCAATAACCGCTGTATGTATTTAAATGAAATTTGGTATTGAAACAATTTGTAATTTTTTGGTCAAGGTGTTCATATTTATAACATGTTACCCGTCGATGCTTTAAATTTACCTTTACCCGCTCTTAAAAAATATTGGAAAATGTCATGAATGTCAAAGGGTTATTGCAGGTTCGAGGACTATATATGACGGATAAAGATGCATGGCCCAAACCTTTTGTAGTTTTTTAACTACTACAAAATCATCTAACATTTATAGGACACCGTTTAGGTAGGAAAACAGCAAACGTTTTGTGAAGCAGTCAGATTAGGATTTATTTTTCTTTATAATTAAACAATGGGTACATTATCTGTCTCTCAAGCTGTTTTGATATGTCTTCTTGAAGAACTACGCATTATTTTGTATCTTTAAGATCTAATAATGTATTAATGTTTTGAAAAAAAAAATAAGTCCCGTCCAGTTTCTTTTCGGTCATAATACTTCTTGGGCCACAGAGGTGTAGGGTTAGAACCGGTGGTAGTTTTGGAACGAAGTTCCTTATCGGACGGTTCGCGTTTGGGTGGGGGGGGGTGGGGCGTGGGCTAGGCGAAAAAAAGTCACGTGACCGTCACGTCAACACCCATACGATGGAGAAACATGTAAAAAGGAATGAAATAAAAAAATTCAAAAATTTCAAAAATTTCAAAAATTTCAAAAATTTCAAAAATTTCAAGAATTTCAAAAATTTCAAAAATTTCAAAGATTTCAAAGATTTCAAAAATTTCAAAGATTTCAAAAAATTTTAAAAATTTCAAAAATTTCAAAAATTTCAAAAATTTCGAAAATTTCAAAAATTTCAAAAATTTTAAAAATTTCAAAAATTTCAAGAATTTCAAAAATTTCAAAAAAATTCAAAAATTTCACTGACGTTCAGTAGTGCATTGTAATGTGCTTACATTAAAGAATAAATATCTTGATCCTACACCAATATCATAAATCTTCTATTCCGCGTTCGGAACCGTATGTAATTACCACCATACAACCAGTAACGTAACATCAGTGTATTATCTGTGACAGTGTGGTAAAAACGTATGAAAATTCATTACTTACGGTAACGTAATGAAAATCCGCCCCCCGACCGCCGGCGCAATAAGGTTGGTCATGGCGGTGTAATGGCGGTCATTCTAATGGTTTCAATGGATTTTTAATATGTTACATAAACTACTATTTATCTCTTTTTAGGGTTCCGTAGTCAACTAGGAACCCTTATAGTTTCGCCATGTCCGTCCGTCTGTCCGCGGTCTAGCTCAGTTACCGTTCGCACTAGAAAGCTGAAATTTGGTGAGGCCTGATAAGAACTTTCAATAAAAACTATATTGAATAAAATCCGTTCAGCCGTTTTTGAATTTTCAGTCAAAAACGAATAGTGAAAGGAAGTGCCGAATAGTAAAATGACGTAAGTGCCGCCAAATATCCCTTAATAAACGACCTTTTGAAAGGATGTTTTGTAACAGGGCGGCATCTACGAAACTCTACACTGAGCATCGGCCGACATGCTCTTGGCCGGTTTTTTTTACATTGTTATCCCGAAAATCACCCCTTAAGGATTACTAATTCCAATTCAAGAAAATCCCCAGCCAGGTTATCTATATATTAGAAAATCCCCCAAAGGGGGGTGGGGGGGGGGTAGGCACTACACTCGATTGAGTTAAATTTGCATGGGTCATGGACCCTCCAAGTGCACCTCAAATAGAAAAACATCATTTCTGCATTTGTGACCCCCCCCCCCCCCCCCCCTTCCCCAATTTCAACCGCGCCTGTTCTTACCTTTCATGCTTAGACTGATTTGACGGGAGGATCGATTTGGATGATATTTGCCGTGGACATGAACGTATAAATACAAAAGTGGTCCTGTATCGTCCGATATACACCTACTACTCTATGTCGTTTAAATCATGCCAAAAAAATTAATATGATAAAAAAAGTATTAATTGTTGAGTGTTCATTTAGTGGTAATTATAAAATATTTTATTAGGACTACTGTCCTCTAGCGTATCCATCTGCCAACTTTACTTCAATTTCCGCCTCCAGGGTAGCGGGAGATAAATTAGGGGTGAATTAGCCGCTTACTGACACAGACCGAATTCCACGCGGGCGGAGCCGCGGGTACAGCTAGTCTGTAATAAACACACAAATAAATTCCCTGACCAGGATTCGAACTCGGGACCTCCTGTTTCATAGGCAGTGCTTGCGACTAGGTTAGGAGGCCGTTTAAAAATAAACTATCTTTCGATATAAATATGTATACAAACGAATAGTAGTCTTATTTAATTGATGTATAATGAAGCCTCGTTAAGGCCAGCCGCTGCTCCGTTGGTGAGATGAGGAACGGCAACCATTTAAATGATAATATTACCGAGCTAGGCACAAAAGCTAAACGTATAAATTCGAAAATGCACGCTACGTTGTGTATTCTGTTTGCTTTGGCCAGCTGTATCTTGTTGACCGGCCTCGTGCCTGGACAGCCGAGCCGACGCGCGGCGATGCGACGCGACGCGGCTCCCGTGCCAGTTACAAAGTGTGGCGCTAATCCCCCGCGCGGGCGATAGTGTTAATGCCAGGCATTAAACTCCTCCCCGCACTCTCGCTACAATGACACGTTTATAACGCTCCTCATTAAAATGGCAACGGCAATATTAACTACGTGCCGGCGGAAAAGAATTCATTATTAAAATACCTCCGAGACTAAGACTGTCTGGAGCAGAATTTAAGATGCAATTATACCTACTCTGGAAATGCTCATAAAACGTTATGGTTGTTCTACGTTGGACGTCGGCATGGATGTGTGATGTATGTACGTAAGGGTCGGTGTATGCAAAATACGACCTAAAATCGTCTTTAGAGCCTGGAGATGAATATTTTATTAAGTACTTCTTTTACTTAACACTTTCACGACCAGGAACCCGCTAAGCGTTCTTTGTGCGTAAGCGCTTTCCGCTACAAACGAGGAAAACGCTAGGGTCGGCTACGAGCCTAGTGCGTAGCGAAGTGTGGTACGGAAAGTGTTAAAAGTGGTGCTTAAAACAAACTTGTTCTCAAATGGAGTAATCCCTTTCTCGGCAGCTTTATTATAAAGCTATTTTACTAGAACAGAAGTGTGCGCAAATTCTCTTTGTCTTCAGTAGGCACTTTGCATTTCAACGAACGCTTTAGTTTATGAACGACATATATAAGTAAATTAGTTTATTTCCTCTTGGCGACAATTTAGCTCACGCTCTTGTCACAAATTGTCAGCGAGGGTAAATGCAGACTATTAAGGAAATACAGCAATTCAAGCAGCCCTTACCCTACATTAGAGCGCAATCTTGCCCCGGCGAAATTATAAGCAACACCTTGTGTCGTGCCGCGCGGCCGTTACTGCGGCCGGAGACGTGGACGGCAATGCCTTTTACATTCACTCATAATAGACTTAATCGGCTACGTTTTGTGCTACTTACATGCGAATTAATAAGCCTATCTGAAACTGGTAATACCTACTGTTAAAATAACGTCTTTAGAATGGTCACACACATTTTGTCATGAGCTTATTGCGTTAGCGTCTTAACTGTAGACAAAGACATTACAATTCACACTGGTGCCTCAACCGGGTGCGGCGACGGTGTGCAAGCGTGACAGCGCTATGTCGCTCGCGCACCGGTGCCGCATGCGGAAACCGCAGCAGTGTAAAAGCCGCCAAAAAGCTCACATTTACGCTGGCAAGTTATGTTTATCAGCATACATCGGTGCGGGAATGTTTGACATTAGCCAAAGAGTAGGCATCAACTTAAAAAACAGAATGTACTGTAGCAGGTTTCTACCTAATGAATAATTGATTGAAAAAATCATAGGTATATACAATTTACATGTAATAGCTAACTATTATGTATATATATTGTAGGTACATATTCCTATGATTTTTTCAAGTATTTTTATTATTAATTCATGTAATGACTGATCATTGTCAACCTCTTCAGTTAAGCAAATAATTCATAAATATCGGACGTCAAGATTAATATATAAATAATTAAAAAAAAATCTAGTTGATAAATTTCGGATATGCAATGGCATTTTTAAAATACTATATAATAGTCAATACAAACATGCCTCTAAGAAAAAAAGGTCGTATCATAGTGTGTATGCTATTCACAGAGAGGTAGTTATTCATTAGGCATAATATGATATTTTCTCACACTAACCTATCTGTTTATCTCTACTCTTTCTCAAATCGTTCCCGCACCGAAAACGCCGATGTATGTTTATCAGCACCTGCTACTTAAATAAGGAAAACATAGTGATTAATGAACTATATAGCTGTTACCAACAATAAAAACTTAATTTCTAGAAACAAACCCTATATATTATATCTATGGAAATCCATGGAAACATTATATTCTTCACATATCTTCGACACGAATGTACGTTTCTAGAATATAATAACAGAATATTTAATTCATACAGAATCCACTACATAGCTACTGCTGCTCCAATAGGTAATCGAGACCATGTGTGTTAAAATACAAAAGGTTATTTTTAAAATCATGAATCCTGCTAAATTAACTGTCATTTTTGGAGGCTGGAATTCTCGTAGCACTTTAGAGCTGTCATAGGGACTTCTCGTTTATCGACTTCCGATATACATATTTAATCGATACGTTAAAGAACTCAACTTAAATACGTAAAGTAGAGGTAAACAACAGGCGGTCTTATCGCTAAAGATCTCTTTCAGATAACTTTTGAGTAGATGAAAATGTGAAATAGAGATTTGCAATGAAAATAATAAAAAGTTAATAGTTAACAATTTCATATGTCTATTGAAAATACTAATTAAAGATCATCAGATTAATGGACAGTATGTAACTACATAACATGATATCATTAGGCTCGGTAGCAATTCTTTTTTTAATTCTATTCGAAAAATGTTTAAAAGGCATAAGAAATCCACAAAATATTTATAAGAAACAATAAAATATTATTATTTTAATTCCTATTCAAAATTTTCAAAAAGTTGGCATCCAAAGGTTATCTAGAAGAGATAGCTCATTCGCGATAAGACTGCCTGTGGTTTACTTCTTACTCGTAATCATATTTTTAAATTAAATATTTTTTTCTGTATTTATCGATATACATATGTATATCGGAAGTCAATACGAGTAAAATAGAAGTTCCAGGCAGCTCAAGTGCTACGAGAATTCCGATCTCTGGTCATTTTGCTTGCATCTGCAATTACAAATCACTTTAAAACTTAAAGCTTCCTCTAATTGAAGCGTATTGGGTCCACTGTTATTCCTCATTTATATAAATGATATGCCACAAGCAGTTGATTACCCAATGGTCCTCTATGCTGATGACAGCACGGTAATACTGACTGGCGATGATGCACATGATTGCCAATCAAAAATAAATAATGCAGTTATATCAATAATCAATTGGCTTAATATTAATAATCTCCATATAAATTTAGAAAAAACTAAAATTATGAATTTTTATCAAAGAATTAATAGAATGCCTGACATTAATGTGACATATAATAATTAATTATACAATTGAGGAAACTGACAATACGAAATTTTTTGGATTAATTTTAGATAATAAGTTAACATGGAATATCCAAATTGACTCTTTATGTAAGAAATTAAGGTCGTTTTCGCGGGCACTGTTTAATTTTAATAAAAAAGTAAGTCGAACTGCAGTACTCACTGCATATCACGCGTACGTAACACCCACATTGCGTTATGGTATTATTTTCTGGGGTAATTCGACAGATCTAAATTTGGCTTTTAAAGCCCAAAGGAAATGTGTGCGTTCTGTTTGTGGTCTGTTGGAAAGCGATTGTTGCAAAAGTTATTATATTGAGCTAAAAATTTTAACTTTTCCTTGCTTATATATTTATGAAGTTGTCATGTATGTTAAGCTAAATAAACACCAATTCCCTGTTTTCAAAAGTGTGCGCCAACAACACAAAATAACGTGTACAAAGTCAGACACAGCATTGCGAAAAAAGATTGTATTCGGCATGGCACATACATTATATAATAAGTTACCAGACATAATAAGAGAATCTGACATGCCTCAGTTTAAGACTAGACTTAATAGACTTTTTAGTAAAAAATGCATTTTATTCAATCAAAGAATATTTAGATTATACGCCAGACTTATATTAATTTCATTGTAATAATACATGTATGCATGCTGCATGGTTAGTTTTAAGAAATCTAGGATTAGGTATATAATATTTGCATGCCCACTAGCAGGCTGAATACACTGTACACAAAATGTATTTAAGAACCACTTGACTGTATTTGAGCAAATAAATTATTTGATTTGATTTGATCTGATTTGATCTAATAGTATTTATGAGCGTGACTGTACATATTTTCATTATTTTTATACACTTATTTTAAACTTAACTTCCAACAGTGCAATCCTAAAAATATTTCCTCGAACAACTTAAGATATGTTCGGTGACCTCGGCGTTAGGAATCCAACGAATAAATTTACAATTCCGTATGTGAGTTCAGCTTTACCGGACAAATGCTAAAACTCCACCCCGTGCCTTGCTTACTGAATTCAAATGTCGTAAATAGACAAACAGCAATACCTACTAAATATACCTACCCTGTCAAAACGAAGCCAGACTTAGCTAAATCCAGAGGAGTGTAATATGGAAGTTTTAGTCGAACTGCATACAGGTGCAACGTTACAGTATCAGAATAGATCTGACGGGATAATCTGTAAGTACTATGTTATGTGTCTGCTGTGTGAACAAAATTATAGCGGGCAATAAAATATTTGTAGCTAAGCTAAAATAATGTTGCCTTTAACGGGCGTGACTGAAAAAACTCCTCAATTCAAGCCTCATCGCCAATCTATAGTCCTAGAAATTCTGTACAAGACAAAATACAAGTGGTCTCTTTTGAGACCGTTACCCAATAAAGAGTAAAACTTGGCCATACATAACATTTTTGAGACAATGGGTGAGTATTAAGGGTTATTTATTCAGTAGTAGTAGGTATTATACTACCACAAAATAGCATTTGTTTTACTATAATAGTTAAATAACAATGGTTTTTATAAAGTTTTAACATGAAGCCTTTGAATTGATTGTTATAGCAAATGAATTTTACAATGAAAAAATCCTTAAATGAAAAATGGACGTGTTGAACTATTTCAGGACGACGCGAGCAAATAGCGTTACAAGCATAAAACAAATAGCAATTTTACGTTTTGGCAGCAGCAGAGTAATTCGTCGGCAGGTGTTTCGCGGAATTGATTCGTGCCTCTACCTCCCGTTGCGATTGATGACAACACACAGACTACACAGAGAGTACGAGGTTACAATTTTAAACACCACTCATTAGCTTCCTACACCAGGTATACTATAACAACCAAGGTATAACTAATAGAAAGCGAGAACCGATGCCGTATTCTAATTTTAAAATTCGTAAAGAATACAATAATTTTTTCAACACACCTGCTCATAACCAGGTTCTTATTCCACCGCTTTTATGCTCATAATCCTAGATATTAAACACGCGTGCATTTCACAATAATTATCCAACTAGTGGAATAATTTAATAATTCGATCAAGTGACGTTTGTACTCTAGTACCAAGTTGTACGTACGCAGACGATTCGTTGTAATTTAGTCGGGTATTACCTTTACTTTTTTTTAACTCTTTATGAGTTTACATTCTAAAAAAGTAAAAAAAAAGTAAATATATTAAAAATATACATATTTACGATAGAATACAAATTATACAATCCTGATTGTGAATAAGAATCATTTCAACTTATTATATTACTCGTAATACACAATAAATTACGTTTTAAACACGAATTGTCTGTTATAATATTGGCTGTTTGGCATTATACGTCCGCGCCTTTGCCTCAAGCTGCACGCACATCCAAAAAAGAAAATTGCGCGCCATTTATAAGTTAACCTCAAATCATTGTTTATTTGTTAGATTTTTCTCGGCGTGTTTTATAAATTTAATCAAATTATATTTTCAATTAATAAGAAGACATACAGACAGACAAGACACAAGTTAATTTAACCTCTGGATATATTTCAAAATTGTGATACATACTAGTAAAATGTCATCATAAAAATCTAGTGAGCAATACGTAAGAAAAAATACTATAATTTATTGCACAATAAATGTGAAGTTTTTAAATTTATGGAATGATTTGAATAAGTGTTCCAGATACTCAATAACATCACAAAAAAGGTTAGTTAAATTTAATTATCTTAGGTTCGTAAGTACCTCTATCCTGTAAACATTCTGACAATTAATGTATTTATCAAAAGTTATTATACTATTCTGTTATTTCCTCGCAAGTGTGTTGAAAAACGTCGTATGAAACGCGTGTGCTTGATCATTACATAAGCCCAGCTTCCTTATGCGCACTCACGTGCGTTCGTGCGAAAAATATCGCTTCGTATGTAATGATCAACTTAGCACACTTGTATCATAATGTACTATAAACAAATAATTTTAAACAAAAAAGAACCGACTTCACTTAGCATCCTCCATTCCAAAAGAAAATGCTCGACCTGCTGTAAAAAATACTCTAATCACTATAGGTGTGCCTATAATAGTTGAAGAGTTCCCTCGATTTCTCCAGGATCCCATCATCAGATCCTGACCTAGTTAGTGTGAAGTATACTCTTCCAAACAAAAAAAGAATTTTCCAAATCCGTCCAGCCGTCTTCGAATAATCGGTGAACATACATAAAAAAAAATAGCAAGAAAAACAAAGATCCCGACGAATTGATAACCTCCTCCTTCGAAATCTTGAAGTCGGTTAAAAATAACCGACTTCACTTAGCATCCACCTTTCCAACAGCAAAGGCTCGAGCTGCTGTAAAAAATACTCAAATCACTATAGGTGTGCCTATAATAGTTGAAGAGTTCCCTCAATTTCTCCAGGATCCCATCATCAGATCCTGACATGGTTACAATGGGACCAACTGTGAAGTATACGCTTTCAAACAAAATAATAATTTTCCAAATCGGTCCAGCCGTTTTCAAATAATCGGTGAACATACATAAAAAAAACAGCAAAAAAAAACAAAGATCCCGACGAATTGATAACCTCCTCCTTCGAAATCTTGAAGAACTCAAACATAGCTCCAACGCACAAAAAATAATCCACCAATATTGTAGTTGTATTTGAGTTGCATTGGAATAATTTTACAAAAAATATTTAAAGCGGGGTATTTACGGACGTAAAAAGCGAACTCGAAAGAGCATCGCTATGGTGTGTGGGTAGACCACAACTAACACTCGCAGAAACTTCAGTTACTCCGTGATAATGCGCATGCGACTGTGCCGAAATATCGGAAACTCGACAAAACAAATACACATGGCAAATGCCGTTTTAAATAGTTTTTGTAATGTTAATGACAATGTTAGCTTAAAATCGTATATTGGAATAATTAAATAAATAAATATTATGGGACAATCTTACACAAATCAACCTAGTCCCACGGTAAGCTCAATAAGGCTTGTGTTGTGGGTACTAGGCGACGATATATATAATAGATAAATACTTAAATACATAGAAAACATCCATAACTCAGGAACAAATATCCGTGATAAACACACAAATAAATGCCCTGACCAGGATTCGAACCCGGGACCTCCTGCTTCATAGGCAGGGTCACTACCAACTAGGCTAGGAGGCCGTTTATTATCATTAATTATCAAGTTAATTATCCGCCGTTAATTATCAAGCAAATTCAGATATTTCTGATTCAGATGCTAGCTGTAGTGCGTGGTTAATGCATCGAGTTGTATTGAAATTGGATTGTGTCAAAACGTGTTTTAAAGTTAGAATACGACCCCAGGTCAACAATGTGGACGCAAATGAATTAGTTAAGCAGTATCGGTCCCATACTAAATGAGTACGGGAGTGCCTGTACGTGTACGTTAGGACATTGAGTTGCCTCATAGGTATACTCCGTCTTGTAGTTGAGGTGGTCTGTGTAACAACGCTACGAACTACGAGTACCTGCCTAGTGTCAACCTAGCCGCTTTACAATGATGGATTTTTAACCCGAACCGAACCGAAGTGATAGTTTGTTTCGTAGAGTTGTATTTTTACAAGATGTTTACATTCTCCTGTCAGCCGGTGTCTGAGAGTAAATAAAGTTGTATTTAGTGTTAATTTCGACTAAGTTTCTGGTTATGTATGATGACGTACTTAATTAAAAGTACCATATAGTATGCTGGGAAGAAGAAGAAGAACAATCAAATCTGGCTGTGAGAACTTTAGAATAAACCGCAACCTAATCGTGTTTGAGGTCGTTAGAATAATCAAAGTACGAGTGTAGAAAAAATAAACTAAAAGTAGGCACCTACAGTCGGTGACAAAGGCAACGTTATGTCAAAACTGAAAAAATACATACGCTTATTGCAGGGGATACTTTGTCACTAGTTAGGTAAAATAATGTCAAAACACTAAAGTAATTATCCTGTTTAAACGAAGTAAAAAGATTTTTGTAGAATGCATTTCCTTTATTCATTCGTGGGTCGTGCCTCTTCTCATTCTGAAGGGTGATTGAGGATAGCACAGTAACGTTGATTTTGCGTAATAACTAACAGTTGTTAAAGTTAAAAAAAAAAGAAACTGCAATCTCAACGTGACGTTATTAAGTACTCTTTTCGTTCCTCAAATTAGGTATGATTTTATGACGAGACTGCTTTGGTTTAAATCTTCTTGGTTAGGTCTAGTTTATATTTTAATAACCGTTTACATTACCAAATTCCAAACTGTACTTATTAGTGAGTTTTATGCACACGAAGACTGTCCTGCTTTATCCTCTAAATACGCCGGTAACGGGCGGTTGGCAGGCCGTTAGGCGACGCCGACGTCGAGTTATTAGTTCAATTGCACGTAATGCGAGTGCGGGTAAACCGATTTTTTGTGTTTAACCAACTTAAAGCGACCTCCTGATTAGAAACAACGACGCGTAACACGAGAGCGCACTTTCTTAGTTCTCTCGAGCTTTCGACAAACCGGTGCTCGGTAAGCCATTGGCTTGACACTCCAGCACTACAGTCAAAAAGTTTTCTTCTTCGGGCATCGACTCCATGAATTATGCATGGGAATTAAGTTTGACGCCAGATAAGCGGCCCAAAGATTTATTTGCCGATATGATGTGTAGAAAACAATCCAAGTTGTTTCGACTTTCTGAATTATGGCCGTTGTTTCATCGGGGCACGTCAAACGTACTCGTACGCCAAACTTTTCGAGATCATTTTTTTTACTTTAGTAATTTTTTTATTTAACTGTAAGTACCTACACGAATTTGGACGTTTTTTATGCAAAATTCTATTGGGATTGTTTAACACCAGTCTGTACAGTAACGTATAAAATTAAAATTGAATTACTTACATCATGATAAAAGTATTTGCTGGTTATCTGGTTAATGATAAAAGGGAAATATTTTGTACATATCAAAAAATACTGATTTGCAGAACAAAAAATACACATGGTTTTGATGTGAATTTAGTATTTTTGATGTGCAAGTCAGTATATTACCTAGGTTATGGACGTTATGGTAATTTTTTTGTCATGCCTATAGGTACTAGCCATGATAAAAACATGTTTTTACTACAAATTTATATGTCCCCCATTTTTCCAAATAATTTAGCGGTAAAGTATTTTATTTGCACCCATGTTACTTAAAGTGACGCAAATACGAAATCAGTATTGTGGGACTAGTCCGTTATCAGAGTTACGCACGCTCTTACAGGACCTTCCCGGAAATTTAACTTCGTTAAGAATGAAATATGTCCCGCCGTTATTCCAAGGCTTGTTGCGCGAATACTTACATTTCGAGTTTCCACCTCTAGTTTTCTCATCAGAGCCAACGGAAATAATTTCAACCGCGACTGAGTTATGACAAAACTCCGCCGGACATTGCCGCATCCGTAATGAGAATGGAGTCGAGATATGTCCTTAATTTATTATCACATACCTACTAACTGTTCGGTACAACGAGAGACCGGCAATCGACTTTTTGCTGTTATATTGCACAAACTGACCATTATTTATTTAGCTATGGCCAACATGTATACAAATACTTTGTGGTGAAATACACGGGACTGTTGACTGCATCTACTTTTAATCTGTGTACTGTACTATTCTATTTTATTGAGGTGTGCAATAAAGAGTATTTGTATTGTATTGTATTGACTGCATCGCAACGTTGTAATTGATAGTATTTGTATCCTTGTACCTATAGCTAAAAAATCTAATTTCAATGTTTATTTATTACATTTCCTATTAATTTCGTAAATTTATTATTTCCACATAGCCTGGCGGTAAGACTTTCAATCCGGAGGTCTCGGATTCAATCCCCGGCTCGTACCACTTATGAGTTGTTCGCAACTTATGTACGAAATATCATCTGATATATACCAGTCGCTTTTCGGCGAAGGAAAACATCGTAAGGAAACGGACCTAATCCCGATAATGCCTAGTTTCCCCTCTGGGTTGAAAGGTCAGATGGCAGTCGCTTCGCTCAATTCATGGGATTAGGTTGTCAAGCAGACCCCAATCCGGGACAAAAAGAGCGCTGCTGGTAGCCTGGCGGTAATATGTCTGACTTTCAATTCGGAGGTTATCTAGATCAAATCCCGGCTTACACCACTGAGTTTTTCGGAACTTTGTACAAAATATCATTTGATATTTATCAGTCGCTTATCGGTGAAAGAAAACTTTGTGAGAAAAACGGGCCTAATTCAATTAGGCCTAATAGTTTCCCTTCTGGGTGGCAAGGTTAGATGAAGATGGCAGTAAGCTAGCTTTCGTAAAAACTAGTGCCTACGTCAATTCATGGGATTAGGTTGCGAACCCCAAGGCTCAATCGAGCCGTGCCAAATGATAGCCGTAATGATGAGTAGTGGGATGATATACATGAGATAAAATAAGTTTTAAACATCGGCAAAATAAGTACCTCTGGAATGCTATACTGTCCTAGTATCGAATCAGTAATGTATTTTGTAGTAACTCTCCTGTTTTTAGTTTGCTATATATTTTTCATTTGTTTCATTGCAAAAACGGTAAATCCAGTAAATTTTGCCGACTGTAAATGGCCTTTAGCCTCCTTTGGGTTAAGTATTTGCCCGCATTAGGAACATTAGCAATGCACCTCGGCTTCACGAGAGATAAGCAACGGGAACCAGAAGTGAAATAGCGGGTGCGAGGGGTGAGGAAGTATTTAATTAAATCCAGCGGCGGGCTCTTGGCGCTTTACATCAGTGCCACTAATCACAGTAGGCTGTCGACACGGACATCGATTCAAAGTAACAAGTATTAATAATTTTAAACAAAAAAGAACTGACTTAGTGAAGTCAGTTCTTTTTTGTTTCGCTAAGTGTAGCATACACCTTTACAGCAGCAAATGCTCGAGCTGCTGTCAAAATATTCAAATCACTATAGGTGTGCCTATAAAAGTTGAAGAGTTCCCTCGATTTCTCCAGGATCCCATCATCAGATCCTAACCTGGTTACAATGGGACCAACTGTGAAGTTACTCTTCGTATACTCTTTCAAACAAAAAAAAGAATTTTCCAAATCGGTACAGCCGTCTTGCAATAATCGGTTAACATACATAAAAAAAATTGCAAAAAATAAAACAAAGATCCCGACGAATTGATAACCTCCTCCTTCAAAATCTTGAAGTCGGTTGAAAAGTTTAATGTTTTGACTATTAGTCAAGGTATTATTTTTACAGTAGATTTCATTATTATCTGCCTTTAATGTTTTCTTTTTCTTTTTTACTTAAGGAGTACCAAAATTAACATTTGAGATTTTTTCCATACTTATTTATCACTTACATTATTATTACGTACCTACCTACTGTAGTACAAATTATATTCAATATTTTTTAACGTCATAACATGACTACACCAAACATACTAAAAAAAATTAAACCCCAGGAGTTCATACAAAAGCTATAAGAAAGGATAAATATATGCTTTTGCCTGAAGTACTTTTTTTAGTTTATACATACGGTAGTTTTCATAAATGCACCTATTGAAAAAGCACAAGACCAAGGTGCCGTGGTCCGAATCACACTTACAACGCTCACAACGCTAACAGTGCTGATAGTCGGTCCGAATCATTAGCGCGCTCAAGGCCGCGTAAGTAGTGTTTTGATTCGGACCACCGTAAATGGCTGCGTGAGCGTTGTCAACGTCAATTAAATGAAAATCATGTGTCAAACGTATGTCAAATGTCAACTTGACGTTTGTGCTCAAGGTGCTTACGCCTAGGACCATGAGCACTGTAAACGCTGTCAAGTGATATTATTCAATGACGTCATGACATCTATGTGGGCGCTGTGAGCGTGATTCGGTCCGCCCGTTAGCGCGCTGTGAGTGCTGTAAGCGTGATTCGGACCACAGCTAATGTGTCACTTTTGTCAATGTCATTGTCGCGGTTTATTTGAATAATAATCAAATTAACATCAGAGCTGACAGGTAAACATATCAAGATATCATTATACCATAGAGAATAATACGTTTTATGACTATACTGAGCTGTTGCCATATAAATGAGAATAATAGCGCCCTCTTGACAGTAATCATATATTTCTGGTCAAGCTTTAATTTGTTTGGTTTAAAGCTGGGTAGCATAATAGAACAATAAATGGTTGTAAGGCATATAATAAGTAGGTAATAGATCGATATCAATTTCGATTAATAAAGTACAACCATAGCTGCATTTTAACATTATATTAAGCGTAAAATATAAAAACAAGGCAAATCTGTTCATGTTCGTAAGTTTAACCTAATAAACTTACCAATTGTGATGTAAAACATACAACTTTAACATTAACTAATATTTTTAGTGAAAATCATAGCATACGAGTCAAACTTGGCTGAATTATAGTTTTTTTGATGTCGCATCCATAAAGCTCTATAAATGGAGTACGCTTCGCCTCATCTTTCCAAACAAAAAAGTCTGCCAAAACCTTAGGGGGGCGAGGTAGCACGCATGTGGTGTTTTCAAGTCAAAGGTGCATCGTTGTCGGTTGTTAATACAGTTTATTTCTAAATGATTTTTTATGGCAGCAACGTTTTATTGACAACCGACAAAGATGTAGCTTTGACTTGAAAACACCAAACATATTTGACATATTCTTTTTATACTTCATAACACTAAATTGAGCAATAGATAGTCGACTGTACAAATATTAACATACGGTTCATTATTGGGTGCAGTCTTTGCAAATGTCAAACAAAAAAGCCAAGGATCATTTTTAGGGTTCCGTAGTCAACTAGGAACCCTTATAGTTTCGCCATGTCTGCCCGTCAGTCCGTCCGTCCGCGGATAATCTCAGTGACCGTTAGCACTAGAAAGCTGAAATTTGGTACTAATATGTATATTAATCACGCCGACAAAGTGGTAAAATAAAAAGTGGAAAAAATGTTTTATTAGGGTACCTCCCCTATACGAAAAGTGGCGAGTGATTTTTTTTTTTCATTTCAACCCTAACGTGTGATATATTGTTGGATAGGTATTTAAAAATGAATAGGGGTTTACTAAAATCATTTTTTGATAATGTAAATATTTTCGGAAATAATCGCTCCAGAATTTAAAAAAAATGTGTCCTCCCCCCTCTAACTATAGAACCATAAGTTTTAAAAATATGAAAAAAATCTCAAAAGTAGAACTTTATAAAGCATTTCTAGGAAAAATATTTTCAACTTGATAAGTTGAATAGTTTTTGAAAAAAAAATTCAAAATAATTTCTAAACTAAGTTTGTAATTTAAGCAGGTGTTTATTGTACGTGTAATTTCTAAAAAATCACAATGAAATGACGTGCTTTCAAATAAAGTAAAAACGGTGAAAATCGGTTCACGCAATAAAGAATTATCCCATAAAAATCATCTTCCATACTTTAAGCTCGCGCGCAATAGTTTACTTAATTTGCCGATAGATGTCGCTGTACGTGGAACGCTCATATAATATCCTACATGGCGGTGTTATTTTAACTCTTAAGTGGGGACACTTACTGTGACGGACGGAAAACTACGGAACCCTACACTGAGCGTGACCCGACACGCTCTTGGCCGGTTTTGATGGTATTTTTGATAATGTAAATATTTTCGGAAATAATCGCTCCAGAATTAAAAAAAAATGTGTCCCCCCCCTCTAACTATTGAACCATAAGTTTTAAAAATATGAAAAAAATCTCAAAAGTAGAACTTTATAAAAAAATTCTAGGAAAATTATTTTCAACTAGATAAGTTGAATAGTTTTTGAAAAAAAATTACAAAATAATTTCTGAACTAAGTTTGTAATTTAACCGTATAAGCAGGTGTTTATTGTACGTGTAATTTCTACAAAATCACAATGAAATGACGTGCTTTCAAATAAAGTAAAAACGGTGAAAGAAAATCGGTTCACGCAATAGAGAATTATCCCATAAAAATCATCTTCCATACTTTAAGCTCGCGCGCAATAGTTTACTTAATTTGCCGATAGATGTCGCTGTACGTGGAACGCTCATATAATATCCTACATGGCGGTGTTATTTTAACTCTTAAGTGGGGACACTTACTGTGACGGACGGAAAACTACGGAACCCTACACTGAGCGTGGCCCGACACGCTCTTGGCCGGTTTTGATGGTATTTTCAAACAAAATATAGAAGACAGCAATCCTTAAGCGCGTTAAATATGGATGGTATAGGAAGGATGGAACTCTCTTATCTTAAACTCTTAAACGGTCGAAAAAGTGTCCAGCGGTAAGCACTAAACAATAGTTCCAATAATCTCCGGGTGGCGCTAGGTATAGTTCAGCACTTGAAATGAATTACCGATATTTATTACTTATATGACTTTCTAAATAAAATTAATATTCAGAGTGTTTTTCATCTCCGCAAATAATTATTTTGGATTTAATTTTTTTTAATTTCAAAATTAATTTAATCAAATTTAATATCATTGTGGCGCCATCAGTTTATCGCCTTTTGACGGACACTTTTGTAACATAGATATTTATATCCTTCTTGTACCATCCATAGCGTTAAATATGGAGAAAGTGTCAAACGTCAAATAGTTACTGCCCGTCAGAAAGAAAACGATTGTCTTTGAATCGATTCTGTACCTAAACGAAGCTTGGTTTTCGATTTAGGTTATATATTTTATTACGACAGTAATGATAAATAAAGTAAAACTGTACTTACATCTGAAATGGTATTTCATCTTTTTGTAACTAGACGAAATATAACATTTTTTACATCCAAACACAGCGCATAAGGGCATTTTCACGGAGCTTGTTATCCATTGACAGCATAAAGCTCTATAAATGGAGTACGCTTCGCCTCATCTTTCCAAACAAAAAAGTCTGCCAAAATCTGAGGGGGGCGAGGTAGCACGCATGTGAAGTTTTCAAGTCAAAGGTACATCATTGTCGGTTGTTAATACAGTTTATTTCTAAATGAATTTTTATGGCAGCAACGCTTTATTGACAACCGACAAAGATGTACCTTTGACTTGAAAACACCATACATATTTGACATATTCTTTTTATACTTCATACATAACACTAAATGGAGCAATAGATAGTCGACTGTACAAATGTTAACATATGGTTCATTATTGGATGCAGTCTTTCGAAATGTCAAACAAAAAAGCTAAGGATCATTTTTGATTGTATTTTCAAACAAAATATAGAAGACAGCAATCCTTAAGCGCGTTAAATATGGAGAAGTGTCAAACTTCAAATAGTTACTGCCCGTCAGAAAGAAAACGATTGTCTTTGAATCGATTCTGTAAACGAAGCTTGATTTTCGATTTAGGTTAAATCTTTTATTACGAAAGTAATGATAAATAAAGTAAAACTGTACTTACATCTGAAATAGTATTTCATCTTTTTGTAAACTAGACGAAATATAAAATTTTTTTGCATCCAAAAACAGCGCATAAGGGCATTTTGACGGAGCTTGTTATCCATTGACAGCGATGACGAAAATGCGTGACATCGATTATTGAAATAGTTTTTATAGATGTACTAGATTTTTCGCCAATACTTTTGACAGAGGGGAAATGATACTCAGGGCCTCTCCTGGTTTAGAACTCTCTGATTGACAGCGATGACGAAAATGCGTGACATCGATTATTGAAATAGTTTTTATAGATGTACTAGATTTTCCTGCCAATACTTTTGACAGAGGGGAAGATACCTAAGGCCTCTCCTGGTTTAGAACTCTCTATGTCGCACCGTATCACACTACACGATGGCATATTTTTTTTTTAATTGTCCATATTCTCCTGAGCTTTTCTTTATTCACAATCATAACACTAACAATATAACAAAAAAATATTTTTCACCGCAGCTTTTTGACAGAGAAGTGACTCAACTGACTGACGTTGACGTCTTGAGACATCAACATGGCGGATTTTTCGGCCGCATTGGGTTTTTACATATATACTCGTCATCTCTTTTTGCTTATGAATATGGTGCTGAGTTAAAACGAGGCGAATATATTTTTTATGTGTTCAAAACACATGTCGCGTCCCCTACATAAAGGTCAGTAGATACGTTTGCCTAAGTGAGAAAGTGAACTTGTCATGCGTTAATAAAGGACAAGATGATACGTAACGTCAAAGAGGGACCTCTGTATTGTACTATTATTTACTCGGTGTCAGGACTTACTAAGGAAAAATATCACTAGTAGGTACTTCTTAGTAGTATATTACACGATTTTTTTTTAATTTACTAGTAATTATATGTTTTCTCCTTGCTTCAAACCTTGCAACTGTTTTGACGTTCACTCATTGTCAATCTTATTTGTCACAAATTATTTTTGTATTCTTTTTACTATATATTGCAATATTTTTTAAAAGGTATAATGGATATTACCGACACGTTAAAAGGTGGTGAGCGCGTGACTAGTACATACGCTGAAAATTTCTTTGATCACGAATACAGCGAATGCAAGAATAACGAAAATGAAGCGATGTTTGTAGAACCTGAAGATAGTAAAGATTCGAATCCTAGTAAAAACGGGGTCCGAGAAAATTGGACATCACCAAGTGATTTACTAATTGGTATAATAGAACTCACTCCGCCATTTACGTCTAAAATAACTAGAGGAATTACCCACGAGGGTATTATATCCATCGGTGAAGGCATATTGGCACAAGAACATCAAAAATTTGAAACTGAACTGAGGCGTTTACTTCGAGATAACGATGCTTCGTGGAACCATATTTTACTGCACGAGAAGCAACAAGTAAAATTAAAAGTGCGGAAATTTTTCATGAAAATATTTGAAGAGAAAAGTAAGACAATGTCTTCAGAAATAACACATTTCTACGAAAACTGCCTTCAGGAGCTAGAAGACCATTTACGTTGCGAAATACAACATGTTCTGATCAGTGTACACGCCAATATAACCAGCGATTTAAACATAGAGATACATAAGAGATTGAAGGAAGAAAGGTGTACCCTCGAGAAAGTATTAGAAAAGCAATGCCAATCGGAGATAGATAAGATAACCGAATATTATAAATTAATGTCAGATTATGAAACGAACAAAAATAGCAAGCTAATATCAAAAGCGCTTCATG
Source organism: Pammene aurita (assembly GCA_947086415.1). Lineage (NCBI taxonomy): Eukaryota > Metazoa > Arthropoda > Insecta > Lepidoptera > Tortricidae > Pammene > Pammene aurita. The sequence continues at coordinate 24,893,826 of OX352292.1, forward strand.
AAAGAAATGACGCGTTAAATGTTTTTTATAAGCAAATTGAAGCTGAAACCATAACTAGCACTATGTATGTGATGAGTCTGGAAAGAAAGAAATGTAAAATAAAAAAATGTTTGCTTGAAAACTATCAAAATTTTGAAACAAAAGAAAAGCTTGGAAAAATTAAAACAAAACAACATATAATAGATTCATATGAACAAAGAGAACGGTGCATAGCTGATATCAACTTGGAATGGAAAGAAAAAATAAAAAAAATTGTTCAATTATTTTTGAAATTTATAAGCTTTAGTCTTAAATTGATTCCTGAACAGACTACCTTTTTACTAGACTTAGAAAAAATGTTTGTTTTGCAACTAAATGAAATCCAGAAATATTCCCGAGCAGCGCCTCAGATATTGTTAGAGGTTGAAAATGATTTAAATAACATTTTTCATTTTGATGAAACGGAAGTAGATAAAATCACATGTGATAAGGAACCCTTTGAGTTGGTGGGTGATACTTCAGATTCCATCCCAACACCTTACGGAAGCCGCGAAACATTGCCTTCGCACGTAGATCTTCCCGCTATAACGCTTTTACGAGAGAAAAGATTTGTTTATGCCAAATGCAACAAATTTGATGAAATTAAAGCTTTAATGAAACCACAGATATGTACATGTGTTGGAAAAATTACAGAAGAAGTGCCATCAGACACTCCAGATTCTGAGTCTACCTCTGTATTTGCTGAATTAGTTAGAGATCAAAAAAGTGAATCTACTAAAAGTGAATCGACGATGGAACTAATGGACGTAGATGACATTCAACGAATGCAAGATTGCCCGTTTAGATATTGTCAGGATTGGACTAAGCATATGACTCTTCATACATCTAATTTGGTTGATTTCACTGAAGAAAATTTAAAGATAGTTCGAAATAGCTTTACGCATGAGGAGGTCCAAATACCAAAATTAGCAAGTGCAAAAGAAATAGCACACAGGAAATTACCTTTTGTCGAGGGCACAAAACTTCATAATTTCCAAGATGCAGTTACTCAGTGCTCTAGTGACGAAGACATGGCATTCACGAAAATATTCAATAATAATGTTCCAGAGTGCACATGTGTAAAGAAGCACAGTACTGAGCAATTACATGATTATAATGAAAAAGAATCCAGGAGCAAACTTGTTAACGAGATTATTATGAAACGCAGAATTTCTTTACAACGTTTGTTGTTTAGTAAACCTAATTTACTAAAGATGTTTACCGATGAAAGCTTTAATTTAAAGATTTAATAACCGATTTTAAATACAGTACATGTTAGTAGTTTAGTTTTTTACCTGTATATTTAAAAAACAAAATTCATCACGTATCAAGAAATAAATATTAAATTACTTTCAAAACAGTTTTTAATATTTTGCTTAATATATTAAACTAGCAACCCACCCCGGCTTCGCACGGGACTATTTTATAGACATTTTTAAGATGTACAATACTGAAGTCCATTATTTTGATCTATCTCGTACTCTGTGATCTCGTAGGGTTCAGCCAGCGTTTGCAATGTAAGCGCAAAAAATGTGTTAATTTACGACATCACATTAAAAACCTCTAAAATTATCAGTGTTTCTCTACTATATTATGCATATAAACTTTCCTCTTGAATCACTATATCTATTAAAAAAAACCGCATCAAAATCCGTTGCGTAGTTTTAAAGATCTAAGCATACATAGGGACAGACAGCGGAAAGCGACTTTGTTTTATACTATGTAGTGATTTGTAAGTCTGTAAGGGTAAATCTAAGTAGGTTTTGTAATGGTCCGGTACATGTAGTACCGGCGTGCATCGGCCTGATAAAAGGTGAGGCTCCCGCAATAACCCGACTTAGACGTTTTCGTTCCCGCATAATCTGCCTCTGATGTGACACTTGCTGTTGTTGCGATGTGATTTTAGAGGAAAATAAAGGTAAAAAGGGTATGAAATAAGTACCTACAAAGTGATACTTCTTCCAAAGACAATTGAATATTAAAGTAACCGGTTTGGTCTCCACAAAAAAACTAGGTAGTTATTAGATGGCTTTCAGCAAAGTCAGCTTATTTTATCACACACTTATTTACTCGTAGCTTGACCCCGTATATTTATTTATGTGCTAAGTAAGTAAAATTTCAACCACTTCCCGATGTCTGATTGAGCTATAATTTGGTACACCTAAATAAGTAACAATGTTATCTGCTAGGTAGGTACAGTCGTCATCAGATATATCGGAGCGGCCAAGATGGTCACAAATATCTGAACAATGCGTCTATTGTCAAGGCGATAAAGTGCATGTTCAGATATTTTTGAGTGCTTTGGCCGCTGCGATATATTTGATGGCGACTGTACAATTCGCAATAAAGTGTTTTAAACACAAAACTTCTGTGAGACTCCTATCTCGTTATGCAGCGAACATGGCATGTCCAGCGAGTACGAAAACGGGTACCTAATGTAATGTAAGTTACCCGTTTTTATATATTTAATAAAAGTGTGTACAATAAAATAAAAATCTGGGAGTTACTTTATTATAGCTTTGTGTTATGTTGTAACATTTTACGTCCAGTCATCTCGCCACGAATTATACATTAGCCAAGTGACATTGTTTTAATTAATTCTTAATTAACTTTAGAGCCTGCATAAATAGATAATCCAATCAAAAATACTTATCTTTCACAAACCAATGTGAATATACTTTTGTCGCTCTAACCCATATAAGATGTAAAGTTTCATTAAATCATATTAATTGCGTTGGAAATGTAAACCATTCTTATTTAGCGTCGTAGTTTGGTAAGAGCCCCATTGTGAAACCGCCGGCGCGTTCAATATAACCAGGTGTTAACATAACCCGTGTCAGTGATCACAAATTGCTTGCCGTATCTTCTCGGTTGCTCCCTAAACTCTATTCATTTGTTCTTGTTTGCTCTCAGAATTTGTTTACGCAAGTTACAGTAAAGATTACGGAGAGTTGCCAAATGAAATTTAATAAAAATGTTGGATTAATGTTGGGTTAGTTTAAGCTAATAAATATAATTGGGATAAAAATATTTTTTCTGAATTGTATACTACACTGCTACTACTTGTAACAACATTCAGCTAGATTAGAAGAATCTTTGATACTTAAGATATAGTTTGTTCGGCGGCTTAAGGATAAATGCCCCATACTTAAAGTATGGCGTCTTTATCCTTAAGCTGCCGGAAAAACTATACCAAAATGTATTATTAGATTGTATAGTATACACGATAGTTCGTTAAAGTCGACGAAAAACTAAAAGCGTCTGCGTAGGTACATCGCGCCAAGCGCTATGCAAGTTTCTCTATAGTCTAAATGTAAGCAAACATAGCCATATGACATGGACATAGGAGGCAAACGAGCAGACGGATTGCCGCCTATGGACGCCCGCAACACCAGGAGGTCACAGCGCGTTGCCGGCCTTTAAGATCGTATCGGTCCGGAAATACCGCAGGCGACAGTAAGTAGTCGTATATAAGATTTACGATATATATGTATATTAACAATTATTGCCGTTCTATGCGGATTCATCCATGCATAATCCCTTACTGAAGTTTTGCAAACTTTTAAAAAATATTAAGGACTCTGCGTCTTCAGGAGACAATTAAAAACGTTAGTTTATATCTATGGAATTAAGTATGTCATGCACCGAACGCCTGAAGCAATAGGTTTTTTGTTTATATTGTTTAAATACTTTAAATGCACGTTTACTATATACACTGTACTTATCTGAGATAGATGCATAAATAAACATTGATAAAAGCTCAACGCGCGTATTATTAGGGACTTACCATGTCTGTAAATATTACTCTGAACAAAAGAAGTTCAACAGAAGGAACTAATTAATCTTAAACGCTTTTAATTAAAATAAACATCAAAAATTATTTGTAAATTTCGCATATACTACACGATGATATAAATTGCAGCGTTAGCTAAGAATGATGCGAGGTGGCGGAGGATCCGCGTTAAGGTAAATTTACACACGTCCCATAACAACTTAACTTATTAAGTCATCACAGCGGAGTTGCGACTTATAACATTCCTAGAATTACTCCTCAACAGTTACGAGATTAGTGATGTGCTTTGGTGCTTGATACTGAAAAGGGAATTGTTAGGGAGGAGTGTGTGTGTATTATGTGCTAAATGCTTATAGAATTACTTAATAATGTTTAAATGTCCAATTTAATTTTGTGCACTTAACTTGCAAGCATTAATTTTCTGGTTTCACAAGCTGTTTTATTAATTTAATAAGCTCTCCATAAACATGGATAAGTATTCACACAGTCAGATACACTGATCTGATAATATATACAAGTAGTCTCATAATAATCGCTAGTGAGATCACTTTGTCACATTCTAGTAAGGTCGAGTGAGGCAATTATAACCATGGGACAAATGCAACTACGTATGTAGAAATACTATAACTAATATCCGTTATTCCTAATTGCGACTTGTTTTCTAGCAAAGTACGCGAACTCTAGTTCTTTTTTTATTATTTGTCATTATTATAAATAGGATTAATTATTGTAATTACTTTAAAATATTAAATATACGATATCCCTGAGGCCGATTCTAGCTTCAATTTTTGTTTTGTTGTTAATGGTGTTGCGGGTTGCCTCAATCGTGCATCAGTGGGCGATCGTGTAATAAGTGTAATAACCATAGTATAAAATGTCAAGCTCTTAAAATCTGAATTCTGCATCTCGAAACGTAAATATTGTTAAACAAAAGCCGAACCCACAAACATCACTAGCAAAGTTCTCAAATAAATCTGAGTACAAAGCAATTTTCGGTTAATTAAACATAATCTTGTTGGAGTTGCCGTAACCGTGTCGTCAAAGTTGGTAAGATAAACAATATCGTGAGGCGAGAATGTCTCAACATTCATACAGCCTTAACTTGTAGACAAGCAATTATCTGACTCAAATTACTGTATACCTAACCCTATCCCTATCCCTTTTGATCGTAGGTACAGGATAGATTATCAAACAGGCACACAGAAACAAAAATAAAAATGGTTATATTATAAACTAAGAGCTCACCCACCGACAAACACACAGACACCTGGGTTTAGTAATAAGGATAGTAAAGAAAATCTAGTTCGAAGATTGTTTGCTCCTAGTTATTCCATTTTCCAGAGCTAGCTCTTTTGCTATATAAAACTGCGTTTTGGCCGAGGCCAAATGGCATAGCAGAAATTGAGCAACCGCTGTGGCATTTAAATAAACTTATAATTAGGTAACTGTATGATGTGATTTCATTATAGAATTGAATTAGATATACCTATGCTACCTAAGCTATGCTGCTTGATATTTTTAGGAATAATACTATTCAATAAGATTTTATGTTATAAAAAAACCTAGATTTGAATTAAAGTCAGCGGCAAAATATTTATGAATTTACGGAATATGGTAAATTTTATTCAGCATATCAAAAAAATACTGACTTGCACTGCAAAAAAAACTGAAGCCGCATCAAAGCGATGATTTGATGTGAATTAAGATATTTTTTGCTGTGTAAGTAAGTTTGATATATGGTTGTTTTTTGTCGTGATTTAAAATCGTATAAATATTACGTAAAAATTCACATAATTACGTAAAAACAACAAAACTAACTTTGTTACGAATATAAAATTTGTACATTGTAAGGAGCGGGATTCAGGGAACAGGGTTGGCAATTCTTTTTATCGCCAAGGTTAGCTGTCCACGTAGTCGTCATTTGACGAATAGACGCAGGCCATTAAAACACAACAGGCATATTTTGCATTTTGAATTTGTCCACGAACATGTCATACAATTGTATACTGTGATAGAGCTGTAAAATCATTTAAATCTTTAAAATTGAACACAGCGCAAACACTTCTAAGGGTTCCGTAGCCAAAATGGCAAAAAAGGAACCCTTATAAAGTTTCTTTAAATATATCCGTCCGTATATCACAGCCATTTTCTTCACAAACATATATTTGATAAAATTTTATCCAGAGATGTGTTTTATCTGCAACTACTTAGTTTCTTAGCTAAATTGCGGGGAGGCACTCCATAAAGATACTTCTATTATAGATTTTTTTTTTGCAAATTAATAAATATTATGAGACAATCTTCCACAAATCGACCTACTCCCAGTGTAAGCTTAATAAGGATTGTGTTATGGGTACTAGACGACGATATATATAATAGATAGATATAGATAAATACTTAAAATCATAGAAAACACCCATAACAGGAACAAATATCTGTAATAAACACAAATAAATGCCCTGACCCGGGACCTCCCGCTTATGAACATGTTTCACGTAAATCGATTGGGATTTAAAAATGTCTGAGGATTATAAAACGTTTTTTGGTTAAGTCAATATTTTCAGAAATAATCGCTTCATAAGTCAGAAAATAGTCTTATCCTATCTAAGTTTTAATCCATAAGTCCAAAAAATATGAAAAAATCAAGAATATACGGCTTAATACTTACTATCTACGAAAATAATTTTGCGCATTATCGGCTAAGCCGTTTTTGAGTTATTTCGAAGAAACTACTAGCTACGGAACCCGCCATTATACGTGGTGCTATACGCACTTGGCCGGTTTTGAAAAATATATTTGATATATTAGTAGTATTAACCGTTAGTATTTATTTATTTAGATGTGTTGCATTTAAGCGAGATAGTAAAGCTTGTTTTCTTTTATCCCTATTATCACAATTATTATATTAGAATCTCAATCAGCAGGCAAAAAAGGCTTACTAAAAGGCGTCCTGTATGATGCATTTTGCCGAAAAGCTAACTGTTCTGAGGGCATTACCTACCTACATATTATACACTAGCTTGCCGCCCCGCGACTTCGTCCGCATATGATAGCACCTTCGCACCCCTATTTAACCCCCTCAGGGGTAGAATTTTCCATAACGCTGAAAGGACTTATTGTATTTTAATAAGTTATCTTCTCACAAAGTTAAAAGTCTCTAGCTCAAAAAAGTAATTTCCCTCATGCAAACTTAGCACCCCTATTTAACCCCCTCAGGCGTGGAACTTTCCAAAACACTGAAAGTAGTTTTATTGTGTATTAATTAAGTAATATTCCCACAGAGTTTAAAGTCTCTAGTTTAAAAAAAGAAATTTCCGCCGTACAAAGTTAGCACGCCTATTTAACCCTCTCAGGAGTAGAATTTGCCAAAACGCTGAAAGTGTTTTTATTGTATTTTAATAAGTAATCTTCCTACAAAGTTAAAAGTCTCTAGCTCAAAAAAAATAATTTCCCCCATACAAACTTTGCACACCCTTTTAACCCCCTCAGGGGTAAAATAATCCAAAACGCTAAAAGTACTTTTATTGTATTTGAATAAGTAATCTTGCTACAAAGTTAAAAGTTTCTAGCAAAAAAAAAAAATTTCCCCAATACAAACTTTGCACCCCTTTTTAACCCCCTCAAGGGTGAAATTATGTTAAACGCTGAAAGTACTTTTTTTGTACTCTAATAAGTAATATTCCTAGAAAGTTTGAAGTCTCTATCTCAAAGAAAGAAGTTTCCCGCATACAAACTTTGCACCCCTATTTAACCCCCTCATGGGTGGAATTATCCAAAACGCTGAAATCACTTTTATTCTTTTTAAATATCAGCCAACGTACGACGTTTCAAGTCTCTAACTTAAAATTTAAAATCCCATAAGTAGGGAGAATATGACAGTTTTGGCTCATAGGAGGTATATAGTGACATGAGACAATTCTGGCTCATGGTAGGTATGTAGTGATTGTATAGGTATTTCTGTGGTTGCTCTTATCAGTAAATGCATGTGACCTAGATGCAAGTGACCTCGTCGCATGCCAACGCTGCTGAAGCGGTAGTCCAGTAAATGTGATCGTCATATTGAAAGATCGATATTCACTCCATTTCTATGTTGCAAACGCACTCGTTACCCCTATGATACATCATCTAGCCTCGAGTTGACTAAAGAATGTATGTTAATAATGCATATAGTCTCACTGCATTTCAGATAAAAGGAGAATGTAGTCAAATGCATTTGTATTTCCCTATAATACATTATTCAACTTTAAGTTGATTAAAACGGTGCGGGTTAGTAACAGAGTTTTACATTTCCAGTGATATGATTTAGAACAACTATAATGAGTTAGCAACGTGTTTCTTATTAAATGTTGACATGTGATACCTCTTTCAGTGAACATGATTAGCATGCCAAGAACATAGTGACAATAAGGACATGTAAAAAAAAAATATTTTTATTATTATTACATTTCAATCATGTAATTAAGCATATGCATATTTGTTGATAATTATTCTCCCCACCGCGCTCTCTTAGTCGAGTTATATATAAGCGGGTGTAATATCTAATTTTATTTACACAACAAACTCTTGACTCATAAACGGTGCGCGTGCGCTATGCAAATTTTGTAAGTTGCAATTTTAAATTTTAAACTTAATTATGTCTTCTCTGGACCTGTTAAACGCAACTGGAGCTATAAGAACTTGGGTTAAAGTCAAAGACCTGCCCCATAATGTGCCTCTATTAATAGAGTCGTGCATCAAAATGAAATCTAAATTTGACACTGATAAGTATCATGTTGTAATCATGATAAAAGACATTGGGAGCGTCTCTCTACCGACACGTTTTAACGACCTGGATGATGAAGTTTTGAACACTTTAAATAGTGGCAGTATTTACATGATTGTGAAAGGTGCCGTGGGTTGTACCTTTGAGATTGCATTTCAGTGAAGTGAAGTGAAGTGATTTGATAAATTTAAAAGTTAGGAGCTAATTTACATTATTGTTTTCTATTTATTTTCAGATAAAATGACATTGTCCATAAATGTTAATGAATTTAAGCAAAAATTTATTGAACAATTAGCTGACAATGAATTTATTCATTATTGGGTAAATGAGATGCCGTTAAATTCAATCAGATATAAATTACGTCATTACCTTTTTACAATGTATTATAACAATAATAATTGTTTTATGTACTATTCCCTTCTGTGTATGTGGGATAGTATTACATCATATTTTGAAGAATCTGTTGGGGAAATAAATGTAGATTATATCACTTTCATGTTCCTTTTTGAAAAAATACCACCAGATTGTTTTAAATATTCATATTTTGATGATAAAATGGTAAAAAACTTTATCACTTTATTATTGATTGTCGTACATGATTTTTTAGATATTAAATAGAAATAGTAACTATATCATATTGTAAATGATTTGCAATTGTTTTTTTTTCTAATATTAACGCTTAGCGAAAACATGTTTCATCATAAAGAACATATGCTTAATTTCATGATTGAATATTTTTTTTGTGTATTTCATTAATTTTAGCTTTTTTGCGATTGTTATGCTATCGAATAATTTTTTGTGTGTATTTCATTAATTTTGGCTTTTTTGCGATTGTTATTCTATCGAATAATTTTTTTGTGTGTATTTCATTAATTTTGACTATTTCGCGATTGTTATTCTATTTTTAATTTGGCTTTTTTCGATTTTAATAAAAGTTTTATTTTGTGTTATGTGTGTAAATTGTTTGTTTTATTTTATATGTGCGATGTTTGGGTTGTAAATGAAATTGCAGATAATATCAACTATAATTTTATTTTTTCACAAGTGATAATACAAAAGATCAATTGATAACATTACTCTTATCGATCCAAGTTTTTTCGTTTAGACCAATCCATTTAACGTAAACTTTATTTCCCTTTCGCTTCAAAACCTTCTCTACAAGGTAAATGTCAGGATTCTTAACTTTTTGCAGTTCTTGCTCATAAAAACATCCAGATATAGGCTCTTCGTTGGAATCTTGCAATAGATAAGTGGTAGGTTGAGTAGTATTCACCTTTACAATTTGAAATATTTCAGCGGTCCAATTTGCCGTATAACCCTTTGCAAAAATTGATTTATATTTAGATATTCTGACGTAATCACCCACTCTAAGCTTGGATGGTGACTTTATCTTCAAATAATTATAAACCTTATGAAGTAGAGCCGTAGAGTTGGTTTTATTAACTTTTGAAGGCGGCATTTTAATGGTAGAGTGAACCTTTGTATTATATCGTTCGGTGAGACTTGTCAAATGTCTCGTCCAATTGTAGGATCCATTAAGGCTAAACATCTGCCACATCCAATGTTTTATAGTTCTTATCACACGTTCAGCGATCGATGCTTTCAATATGGTAAAGGTAGAGTAATGATTTATATTAAATCTCTTCATGAGATTAGAAAAATCTTTGTTGTAAAACTCTTTACCAGCATCAGATTGTAAATTTTTTGGATGTCTACTACCCTTAAGTATTTGCATCATTGCATTGCATACATCAGTTTTATTTTTAGACTTTAACGGTTGCATCCATAAATACTTTGAAAATGTATCAATACACACCAAAATATATTTATACCCCGTATTATCTCGAGAGTACTTCTGTAAATCGATAAGATCAATTTGCCACGTATCATCCAATCCTTTTTGTATGAACCTTCTCCTGGGAAATGTTTTTCTAGCATATTTGTGTATTTCTTTCACTACATCCGCCTTACTCATGTTTAAACACGTTTTCTTTTCTCCAGTGGTGTCTTAACAGGGGTGGGTTTTGATGTCTTTTTTTTCTCAACGGTTGTTAACGGAACATGTTTTTTCTCGGTGGTGGTTGTAGATGGGTTAGCGATAGGTGGTGGTGCTGTTGATGATGATGATGTAACTGTCAGCGGCTTTGTAAAACGTCCTTCTAAAGATTGGATTCTCAATAGTAGTCCAGTTATATTTTTTGAATTATCTTTTATTTTTTTCAAACATGTTATATTTATACTGTCCAATTGTCCTTTGGTAATACAATCACTCTTATAAAAGCCGTCCTGAACACGTGTTATTCTTTTCCCCAAACAATCGATGACGTCACCTTCAAGCTTATCACCGAAAGGAGACGAGCGGTTGTTTTCATTCAAATACTGACCAAACTTGTTGATAGGCATGGTGAGAATGATTAATTACTAATGAGTATTCTATTTTTATTTAAACTTTGCATGCTTACTTTATTATGATTCCTGCTTCCATAAGCTCTTCTAAGATGGAGTTTATTTCATTAGTATGATTTGTATTTCCTGCGCTCTGTGATGCAATCAACAAACGTAATCGATCGACTAATTCATTCGGGTCATTCCAGTAAACAATATCAGTATCGGGAAAGTATTGTTTGGTTTTGAGTATATGAGTTTGATGTGAAGGGAGACGTCCACCTACTTTTGACTGTTTTTGTTTCACTATAAAGGGTTTAATGTACTTGTTATATTTATCACTCTTATCACCCTGTATTTGGTCATAGGGTGTAAAATTACGACGATGTGCATTCGTGTTTGTAATTATATGAATGTAACGTTCAAGATCACTTGTGGTAATTAATTCATCAATAGGTGTTTTTTTAAACAACAGTTCCATTAATCCAGGGGTGAGATGGTAGTTTTCTTCTTTCACCCTTATCAGTTTTTTGTTGTTATCAATCTTTAGCTGACTGTCTCCAATGAATATAGTGTTGTCTTCTTTTAGATATGCGCCAAAAGGCACTTTAACAGCTTCTAACAAGCGAGATACATATTTATTTGAAGAATCTATATTTAACTGAGTATCTAAACTGCTTTCATATCCACCCTCATCATCATCATTATCATCCTCAGTGTCTTCATTTTCTGATTCAATCACATTTTTCTCTAGTTTTGTTGAGGAGGGCTTTTTCAATGTTTCCTCTTGTTTAGTATGCGGTATTGATATGGATGTAGGAGGAATCTGTTCAGTTTTTACCATATTTACATCCTTATCATTTTTCGTTTTAGATATTAAAACGTTTAGCGGCTTTGTGATTGGTTCAAACGTTTCCTCAAGAGAAGTGGTTAGGGCAGACTTGTGTGATTGGAGCGTTTTTAATTTCTTTTTTAAAGAATCCACCGATTTTACTAATTTTCTTTTCAAGTTTTTATCACCAAAAACAGCATTGACATTGACCGAGTCCATGTTTGAAATGATATGAAAAAGATAACATTGTTACCATATATACACTTGAAAGTTTAAACGTGTATTACGTAATCAAAACATTTGCGATAACGACCCTTGTCGATACTTTTTTCCTTATCAATGGTAATGAATGAATATTTATCATGCCAACACGTTTCACACACCTTTTTGAATTGTTCCCAACTCATGTCGGTATTGACATGATCGTTGTAAGCATGACGTAAATTTAATTCATCCTGTTTAAACAGTAGTATCAAATTAGAGTTATCTCTCACCAGCTGTTTAGGTATCTTGCTGTACGTTTGACATAAATAGAAACAATCCAGTTCTCTATGACGTCCCATCGCAAAGTACTGACGTATTGTATCTTGACCTTGTAAGGCAACGTCATCAAATATAACCACACTATTCTCCCCCGCCTCTTCCGGCGATACAACATCACTCTTATCATTAAAGGGGAAAAATGACAAACCATCCACCTTACTGAGTATTTCATTTAAAAACACATATTTCGGTTGTTGAAGGGATTTTGAGTATAGATACACATTTAAAAATTTTAATCCGTTCGGCTCAAGCAGCAGTGATAGCAAAACATTAGTTTTACCACACCCAGATGGTCCACTGATCAAACACCGGATGCTGTTTGGTAGTAAAGCGCTGTGTTTATGATGATTGATAGTGTTATCATGGAAGTCCCATGAGTCTATTTTTAAAGACGTGTTTTGTTTTCTAAGCTTCATTCTAGTGTGATCAGTATTAAAGCAAGGACGTTTGTTTTATATTTATATTTTTTAAAATTATTATCATGGTTAACTCCAATACTAATAATATTGAACAAACCATCACATTGGAAGATTTACAAAATGTGTCTAAAAATGTTCTTTTAAAATTTTTCAAGGAAAATATACGTTATTGTGAGGATAAATTACCGGAACATTTAAAAAACGACCCTGATTTAAAAAAGTATTTTTACTGTAGACAACACCCTGTCAATCAACACCCTGATGATGCCTGCTATTCACAACTAGATTTACCCGCTTTCATTCAAGCCGAATGTCCATACTGTAAGTCACATAGTTTTATGGATGTGGATGTAAACAAGGGTGATGATGATGATGATGCTACCAACTCTGATGAGGTCGAGATGAAGGAAGCGGAATGTACTAAACTTGATTGTAAATGTGATTGTGGTATAAATTAGATTAGTTTTCTACTAATCATGATATCTACTTAAGAATATGTATTACACAATCAGAGTCAGTATGCCACGAAAAGTCATCAAAGCAAGCGGTCAAGGTCTAATAAACAATATAATCAACAAGTTACCCTTCGAACTTCACTTACCTGGATACAATTATTGTGGACCCGGTACTAAATTAGACAAGAGATTGATTCGTGGTGATAAGGGTGTGAATGGTTTGGATGAAGCTTGTAAACTACATGACATTGCTTACAAACAAAACGGATCTTTAGAATCTAGACATAAAGCCGATTTGCTATTGGCAGACGCTGCTGAAAAGCGTTTTTATGAATCACGAGACTTTCCCGAACGCTTAGCCGCTCTCGGTGTAAATAAAATCATGAAATTCAAGGTTAAGCGTGGAATGGGTGTGCCCCTTTCAAAGGTTATTAAAACCAGTCGTGATGTTGTCAAAAAACGAATGGGAAGTGCCGGAAAAAAGCGTGTGAAAAATAGTAAGGTACCATCGGTAGAGGCTTTAGCTCTCACGGCTATCAAGGCTGCAAAAAAATATGTCAAGGGTAAGGTGGTAAAAACACCACGTGTGATTCCTGTACCGAAGAGAGGGGGGTTTTTACCGCTAATTCCCCTGTTGGGGGCGTTAGCCGCGACTGGCACGCTTGCGGGAGGTGTAACGACAGCAGCAAAAAATATTTACGAGATGGTCAAGAGGAATCGTGGCGAAACAACCTCGATTGGAAAGGGTTTATATCTCAAACCTTACAAGTCAGGAATGGGGCTGTACCTTTCATCATATCAAAAAAAAAAAAACTAAATCTACCAAAGCGCCCTCTAACAGATGTTGATATAATGAAATGCATAAAAAGAAGGAAAATACCTCACTTTAGAGGTATCTTCATGAGAAACACCCTACCCACTTCCGGTCCACATGTTAATGAAACTGGAATTTTGAATTTGGACATTGGTGAAGGAACTCACTGGACGGCATATGTGAAAAAAGGAAGAAATTGCCTATACTTTGACAGTTATGGTGACTTGAGGCCTCCAAAAGAGTTTATTCAATACATGAATAAAGGTTACGATTACATCAACAGCAGCATGTCCCTTTTAAAAAAACCGGCAGTGCGCATTGAATACAATTACAACAGGTTGCAAAAGGACAATACCCATAATTGCGGTCACCTATGTTTGAAATTTCTTTATGACGCTGTTAAAACAATGTTTTTACAATAAACTGTCTATCCGGAACGATTGTTTTACATTTTATTTATCCTTATCGAATGTTTTGTTTACATGCACGTACATTGTCAACAGTTGTGACCTAGTTCTCAGCTGTGTGAGTTATAAATAAAACAAGCTAACATTGTACAGATGTTCGCGTGCTATTCTCAGCTGCGCGGGTTATAAATAAAACAAGATGACATTGTAAACATGCTCGCATATCGTTTTCAACTTTAGGCACGTGACAATGTCATCCTTTTCAATCAGTTTGAATGATTATAAATCTGAGCTCTCAGCTGACTTTTTTCCCGCCATAGAGCTTGAAGAAACACTCTACGAATGTGCTTTAGTTTATTTTAAAACATTCAACCAAATACCAAATGTTGATGAGAGTAACAACTTGTTTCAATATGGTAATAAGACTATAGAGATACCCGAAGGGGCTTACGAGTTGGCTGACATCATAAGATATTTAAAAAAGCAAATGAGGTTATTGTGTGGTGATGATGTGTCAAATATTGTGGATATTGAATTGAATACAAATACATCAAAGTGTTTGATTACTTCACCAAAACTCGATGTACATTTTGATAAACCTCGCACCATCGGTTCGCTTTTCGGGTTTTCGTCCAATGTTCTCAAAGCGGGGCCGGGTATTCACTTGTCCGATAAACCTATAGACATACTCATCACAAATTCTATAAGAATAGAATGTAACATCATTGAAGGATCATTTGTCAACAATAAACCATCGCATGTGCTTCACGAATTCTCACCCAACGTTCCGCCCGGATATCAGATTATAGAGTGCCCCACCAATATTATTTATCTTCCACTGAAACGTGAGAATACCATACAAAGGATTGAAGTGCGAATAGTGAATGAGCATAATAAATTAGTCAAGTTTAGAAAGGAAAATATTTCAATCAGATTACATATCAGAAAAGCAAAATGATTATCTATAAAACTCAAGACCACGCATCAAACACCATTAGTCTGAATCAATTCTCTGGTGAGACAACACTCACACTTCCTACACATCATCATCATCATCGGTCACCTTCCTACTTGACCTCCCGAGCAATTGGTGGACAGATTGAAAACATAAAATTAACCAAACCTAACGCAATCTTCCTTCATCGATTAGGCTATAAAGTATGTCAGCGTCAGATACAATCTTAAATGTGGGGGAAAAGGCGGTGATAGATGATAGTATAGAAAGCATTGAAATACATCCATACAACCCATTTAACAATTCATTCAAAAACAATGATGAAGTTAGAATTGCAATCAACAGACAAGATTTAATAGTACTACCACATCAAAGCTGCTTGTTAATTGAGGGTACCATCAATAAGGACTGTTCATTGATAAACAATGCAATGGCATATTTGTTTCAAGACATACGCTACGAGTTGAATGGTGTGGAAATTGATAGAACTAAAAACTGTGGAATTACCACTACAATGAAAGGTTTACCTTCATTTGCAAAGGAATGTGAACATGCGTTGGAAAGTAGCTCTTGGAATATGGGCTCATACAAAGAAATCACCGATGGAGACTTTAGCTTTACCATTCCACTAGCACACCTCTTAGGTTTTGCCGAGGACTATAAAAAGGTGATAATTAATGCAAAACACGAGTTGATACTGAATCGAACAAACACTGATGTCAATTGTGCTATGACTAAAGATGCTAGTAAACATGTAGATATCAAAATTAATCGCATCGTTTGGCATATGCCGGTAGTTAAAGTGTCTGATAAGGAAAAACTTCGTTTAATGGGATACATTGAAAATGATATACCCCTTCATATCGCTTTTCGCACGTGGGACCTTTATGAATATCCATTACTACCGGCCAACGCTCAAAAACATATTTGGTCTATTAAAACGAGTAGTCAATTGGAGAAGCCGCGCTACATCATAATTGGGCTGCAGACGGCTCGTAAAAATGATGGGGTAAAAGACATGAGTCAGTTTGATCATTGTAATTTGCAAAATTGTAAGGTGTACCTAAACTCTCACAGTTATCCATACAATTCCTTCGATGCGGACTTTGAAAAGAGTTCTTACACTCTATTGTATGATGCGTTTGTCAATTTCCAACTCGCCTACTATGGAAAGCAAATTACCAGTCCAACAGTGACATTAGGACATTTTAAAACCAAGACTCCTCTATTTATTATTGACACCTCACGCCAATTGGATACCTACAATTCTGGCTCTGTGGACATACGTTTGGAGATGGACTTTAAAAAAGGTTTACCTGGCAACACCACAGCTTACTGTCTTATCATAAATGATTCACTGTTTGAATACAGCGCCCTCACCGGTAGAGTGGTTAAGGCCAATTAATCAGTTTCATTTCATCGCTTGTTCAAATTGGATGTGTCCATTCATTTATCAACAAAAAAAAATGGATTACTGTTATTACTACCCCACCTACACGGCGTCTTTAGTTAATACAAGCTGTCGATTGGCTCACAGCCTCCACAGTGTGAATCATATTGAAGGAACTACGTCATCAGCAATTTCAGACATCCATGTGTTTTTGAGACTGGAAGCCTTGGGATCACAAGTTGTGTTTAAACCTTTTGTGAGCTTTGGGAACAAGATCACAATCAGCGACGAAGACTGGTTTGAGTTTATCGAAGACTCGATAAAACTCGCCGCCGTGAGAAACTTTCTGACCCAACCTACCACATTGAATGCTGAACAGTTCACCAATAATAAACGTCTGCTACCTGTTGTGATGAGTCTAACCGCAAGGGCATCAGCAACAGCTTCATCTTCAAAGGCATCAGCAACAGGGTCGATTACAACTACAACAGAGCCGATTGCAACTACAACAGAAACACAAGGCGCTCAACTGATTCTCCGTGATGATGAACATGCTGTCCTCATTGATCGTTCCGACTGGTGGAACATTGAAAGAATTATGACCTGCGTGAGCGCTCATTTAAAATATTTGAACAAATTCAAGGCTACCTACGAGAATCGATTCAATTTCTTCAAGAAATATTTGAAAGCTAAACGACCGACGACAGTCGCTCAAGCGTTCTTCTTCATTGATTGTGTGTGTGATCAAAACTCGATTGTAGATTGTGAACTCAAGTGTTGTACAATTGACATTCTGTTTAACACATCTTTGTTTAATTAAAAAATAAAAGGTTCATTGAACTTAACCGAGTTTATTAATTTTCCATGACAATAACAACCTTCATTACCCCTATCGCTCGCATATACTTAACCACACCAGGTATATTAATAGCAGCGTTCATATTATTCACCATCAGTTACTGCATTATCGCACATTCTAGAACAAAACGTTACAAGTTGTTATGCATATATTAGCATTATAATATCGTTGCCCTGCATGGTCCTGTAAAAAGCTAGGTGGTGTGTGGATTCATACTCA
This sequence comes from Pammene aurita, assembly GCA_947086415.1. Classification (NCBI taxonomy): domain Eukaryota; kingdom Metazoa; phylum Arthropoda; class Insecta; order Lepidoptera; family Tortricidae; genus Pammene; species Pammene aurita. Next base: position 24,911,677 of record OX352292.1, read on the forward strand.
TATATAAACTAACCTTCGTTTCAACCACACGTCACCAACACCATAATGACGTCCACATATCATTGCGACTTTTGTAATGACAATGTATTATCAAACTGTTTGATAACTCATTCAAGAACCAAACGTCATAAGTTACTTTGCACTCAAGAAAAATCTAATGATTATGCAGTATACATTGTGAATAATGCATTCAAATGTAGAATTGTAAGCTATCGGATTAATGGGAGCTCTAAAATATTAGATCCCAAAATTTTTATGTTACGAATTGGAGAAAATATTGAAAAACTAATTGATATCGAATTACAAATTCATAAACGCATAAAAGTAAATATGGAACTATTTTGTACCTTTGTGAAAACTAACGCTGAAGGGGAAATAACACGTGATTTGAAATCATTTAACACCAAAAATGTATGTTTACATAAAGACGATGTGGATTTTCCGTCATTCTTCGAAAATATGACTTTAAGCATTTTAAAAAAATGTGAAGACTTTCAAGAGCGTGACAGCGGGTGGGCGCTTGAAAAAATTGAGTTTTTTGAAGTGAATATTAACAAGTATACACCGTTGAGAGGATCTACATATATACCGCTCCCAAAAGCGGTGCTTGTGAAGAAGGCATGTGTGAATGTTAAAAATCGTGATAATGCGTGCTTTTTTTGGGCAGTTGTTAGCGCCCTCTATCCTGTAAAAAAAAATAGTGATCGTCCTTCATCGTATCCGTGTTATAAGGATGTTTTTAAAGTGAACGATATAGAACTTCCGGTTTGCCATTTAGATATTAAAAAGTTTGAACGGTTAAATAAAATCAGTGTTAATGTGTATGGTATTGACATTAAGAAAAAGAAAAAGAATGCTGAAAAGGACAGTGAAAAATTAACAATTGTACCCTTACGAATTTCGGTAGTACCTTACGATCGGTTTGTGGATTTATTGTATTATGAGAAGGGGACACTCTCCCATTATTGTTGGATTAAGAACTTATCTCGTTTGGTAAGCAAGCAAATCAGTAAACATGATGGTAGAATATGGTTATGTCGTGGGTGTTTACAACACTTTCCGAGTGAAAAAAAACTTGAACTTCACCGCACTATTGGTTGTGGGCATACACACATAGAGCTACCTAAAAAAGATGAGAATTTCTTGTACTTTAAAAACTTTAAGAATAAGATGAAAGTACCATTCGTAATTTATGGTGACTTTGAATCGATTTTAGTCCCTTTAGATAGAGATGGACGTAATACCACTACTTATAACACTCACAAGCATGTGCCGTGTAGTTTTTCTTATTATATTAATTGTGATTATAATAATGATTTATCAAAATTTGTTATTTATCGCGGTGAAGATTGCGTACAGAAATTCATACAAAGCATTTGTGAAGACGTAGAAAAAATTATCACCATCTTGCAAAAAGTCTTACCAATAAAGAGTGATAGCTGTAGCTATGCTTGTGCTGCTAACATTTGTCACATTTGCAGTAAAATAATAGAAAATGGAGCTTACGTGATTGATCATTGTCATTTAACAGGTAATGTAAGAGGAAAAGCACATAACTCATGTAATTTAAATTTTAAATTAGCAAAGTTTATACCTGTCATTTTTCACAATCTGAGCGGCTATGATTGTCATCTATTTATTAAAGAATTAGCCAAGACCAAAGGAAACTTGAATTGTATTCCCATCAACAAGGAAAAATACATTTCAATTGATAAGCAAATTGGTGATTATACTATAAGATTTATTGACTCATATAGATTTATGCCAAGTAGCCTAGACAAATTAGTTAAAAACCTTTCACGCGAGCAATTCAAAATACTACCAAATTTCTTATCGTCTCAAGATCAAAGCGAACAAGATAAACACATGAAACTGCTAACTCGTAAAGGGGTTTTCCCTTACGAGTATCTAGATGATTGGAAGCGGTTTGAGGAGACATTATTACCTAACCAAACCGCCTTTTATAGCAATCTCACCGGAGATAAAATCTCTGATGAGGATTATCAACATGCTCAAGAGGTATGGAACGTTTTCAACATTAAAAACATGGGGGAATATAGTGATTTGTACCTAAAAACAGATGTCCTTCTTTTGGCTGAAGTGTTTGAAAACTTTCGTCAGGTGTGTATAGACGCTTACGAACTAGATCCATGTCAATATTTCACAGCACCCGGTTTGAGTTGGGATGCTATGTTAAAGCATACTAATGTATTTCTTGAATTGCTAACTGATTATGAAATGATTCAATTTATAAAAAAAGGTATTAGAGGTGGTGTTAGCCAAGCGTCAAATCGTTATGCTAAAGCCAATAATGTATTTATGGAAGACTATGACATTAATCAAGACAGTAGTTTTATCATCTATTTAGACATAAACAATCTTTACGGTGATGCTATGCGACGTCCGCTTCCAATCAATAACTTCAGGTGGATGAGTGAAGAAGAGATTAAACAGTTTGATATTCAATCACAACAGATAGAATCTGATGTTGGATTTATATTAGAAGTCGATTTGGAGTACCCCCTTATCTTTCATGATTATCACAATGATTATCCATTCTGTGCCGAAACGAAAGTACCATTTGGCGGTAAAATTAAAAAGTTATTACTAACATTAGATAACAAAACCAGCTATGTCATACATTATGCTAACCTTAAACAGTGTATTGAAAAAGGTTTGATATGTAAGAAAATTCATAGAATTCTCACTTTCAATCAATCACCTTGGTTAAAATCTTACATTGATTTGAATTCACGAATGAGAGTTGAAGCGAAAAACACTTTTGAAAAGGATTTTTTCAAACTCATGAATAACTCTATATTTGGAAAGACAATTGAAAATGTCGAGAAAAGGGTTGATGTCATATTGTGTAATCGATGGAATGATGTAAAAACACAAAAAAAATGTAAATATGGCCTTGAACGTTATATTTCAAGACCAAATTTCCATAGCGCTTCTATTTTCTCCAACGAGCTAGTGGCAGTCCAGTTAAGGAAATCCAAAATTGTCTATAATAAACCCATTTATGTTGGTTTTACCGTACTAGAATTAAGTAAATGTTTAATGTATAATTTTCATTATGATTATATGCTACCTAAATATGGTGAAAATGTGAGATTGTTATATACAGACACTGATTCTTTTGTTTATAATATAAAAACAAATAACTTTTACGAAGACATTAAACCTGACTTGCAAAATAGATTTGACACTTCAGACTTCCTCAAAAATAATGTCTATGGTTTACCACAGGTGAATAAAAAAGTTGTGGGCATGATGAAAGATGAAAACAATGGTGTAATTGTGAGAGAATTTGTAGCATTAAGATCTAAAATGTATGCTTATATATTAGATGAATACGATAAGGGTAATAATAGAAAGTGTATTAAAAAAAATAAAGGTGTAAACGCTGCTGCCGTTAGGCGATTAAATTTTAATAAATACTATAAATGTTTAGATTTAAGTAATAAACCACTATATGATGATCTGTATAACTTGATTAGTGATAAGCATAACATGTACACTCAAATTAAAAGAAAAAAAATTCTCTGTGGAAAGGACGAAAAAAGGTTTATTTTAGATGATGGTATTAAAACCCTAGCATGGGGTCATTGTAAAATAACTAAATAATTGATAAATAAAAAAATAAAAATAAAAAAATGTGTTTTATTTATTAAATGTATATTGTTCCAATTTCCTAACAAAAGCGTAATTAGGTGCAATACCGCGGTGAGCAGATACCACGCTAAACGCTTCTTCGAAGCTCCACCGATGTCGTCGCATCAAATAGTACAGTAAAATGGTAGCGGACCTGGAGCGACCCCCGTAGCAGTGCACCAACAAGCGGTGACCTTTGACCTCGACTTGTTCTCGAATAAACTGATATGTCTCTTCAAAGTGCTCTTCAATATCGGTTGAAGGAGAGTCGTAACATCATGTGATTGGCTGAATCAGGAACTAATCCTGGTAGCGCATCATCCTCCCACACAGTCAATACACTTTGTATTCCATATCTTTTTATGAAAGCTCGCATGGACAACAAGTCTCCATCATATCCACCAAGATAAATATTACTAGTAATTGGTGAAGCTTCATACATCTTTTTCCCGTTAGCGTATTGTATAGAGGTACTCTCGACTTGATAATGCAATGTCAACTAAATAAATATTCATATTCACAATCGTTTTAAAAGCAACACTGGAAATGTAAAACTCTGTTACTAACCCACATTGTTAACGAGGACATTTGACTCAAGGCTAAATGATGTATCATAGGGGTAACGACCACCGCTTCAGCAGCATTGGTATGTATCTAGGTCACATGCATTTACTGATAAGAGCAACCACAGAAATACCTATACAATCACTACATACCTACCATGAGCCAGAATTGTCTCATGTCACTATATACCTCCTATGAGCCAAAACTGTCATATTCTCCCTACTCCCATACATACAAACTTTTAACCCTCTCTTTACCCCCTTAGGGGATGAATTTTTCAAAATCGTTTCTTATTATTTGTATAAATTATAAATGTAACCCGACCTGCAAATTAAAACTTTCTAGCTTCAGTTGTTACGGCCTCGCTTTAATACAAACTTATCAACCCCGTTTCAACTCCTCTGGGGTGGAATTTTTAAAAACGCTGAAATTAGTTTTTGTGCTTTTAAGTTTGAAGCCTGCAAATAAAAATTCAAGTCTGCACAAAAAAAAATCTCTATACAAACTTTCAACCCTTTTTTAACCCCGTCAGAGGTTCAATTTTTAAAAACGCTGAAATCACTTTTATTGGTTTTTAATTATCAGTAAATGGACGAAGTTTCAAATTTCTAACCTTAATATTTAAGCCCCATCCATACAAATTTTCAACCCCCTTTTTACCCCCTTAGGGGTTGAATTTTTCAAAATCGCTTCTTATTACTTGTACACGTTATAAATGTAACGAGACCTGAAATTTTCAACTTTCTAGTTTCTGTAGTTTCGGCTCTGCGTGGATCAGTCAGTCAGGACAAAGGCATTTATATATATATATAGATAGAAGATTATACTTTTTGTATATATTAAGACCCTTAAAAAACTAACAAAATTCAAATATTATAGTAGGCAGTAGAAACGCTTCTGAGTTGCGGAAGCCTGCAGCACTGACTGACCTCATGAGTCTCATGACGAACGTATGACGATAATCAAATACTGCTTTGCCGGGCCGTTTAATTCATTTCAAATTATATATTGCATTTTTAATTTACTTTCGGTATTATTTAATGAATGAGTACGAATATGAGTTAAATTTTATCCAGAGATGTGTTTTATCTGCAACTACTTAGTTTCTTAGCTAAATTGCGGGGAGGCACTCCATAAAGATACTTCTATTATAGATATTTTTTTTGCAAATTAATTTTAGTTTTAATATCGACTCCATAGTTTTCTATCATCTTACCATGCGATAAAAAATCCGAGGCTTGCTCATGACGAACGTATGACGATAATCAAATACTGCTTTGCCGGGCCGTGGACACACTTTCGCTTTTTTTTATTCAATCCTTTGCAGTTTTCTTCGCAATTTCTTGATTTAGTTAAAATTTTATATAAGTATAACATTAAATTTAATTGCATTTAATCTTTAAAAGAACCCGGCCAAGAGCGTGTCGGGCTACGATCAGTGTAGGGTTCCGTAGTTTTCCGTCCGTCACAGTAAATGTCCCCACTTAAGAGTTTTTGAAAGCACGTCATTTCATTGTGATTTTGTAGAAATTACAGGTACAATAAACACCTGCTTATACGGTTAAATTACAAACTTAATTCAGAAATTATTTTCTATTTTTTTTTTTTAACTATTCAACCTATCAAGTTCAAAATAATTTTCCTAGAAAATTTTTATAAAGTTCTACTTTTGAGATTTTTTTCATATTTTTAAAACGTATAGTTCAATAGTTAGAGGGGGGGGGGACACTTTTTTTTTTACTTCTGGAGCGATTATTTCCGAAAATATTTACATTATCAAAAAATTATTTTAGTAAACCCCTATTCATTTTTAAATACCTATCCAACAATATATCACACGTTAGGGTTGAAATGAAAAAAAAAAATCTCTCCCCACTTTACGTATAGGGGAGGTACCCTAATAAAACATTTTTTCCACTTTTTATTTTACCACTTTGTCGGTGTGATTGATACCATCAAAAACATAAATGTGAAAGGCTGCCAAGTTCGATACTATGGGAATGCTTCGCCTATAAAAGAAGTGAGATCTGAATAAGTACCAAGTTCCATAAAAATACCTCAAATCATAAATAGTTATAGGAATGCACACTTGATTTCCAGCAGTTTTTAAGGTACATTTTGAATAAGTATCACGTTGCATAGAAATACCTAAAATTATAATAGTCAGAGAAACGCACACCGGTTTTTTTAGCAGTTTCCTGATAACATTTATTATTTTCAGTACTTTTTAATGATGTTACTTGGCAAGTTTTCACACACCACACACCTTTTCAATGCAATGAATCGACACCTTTGGACTGCAATGTGTCAAGTGTATAATTTTCTATTAAAACTTGCCAAGTTACATCATTAAAAAGTACTGAAAATAATAAATATTATCAGGAAACTGCTAAAAAAACCGGTGTGCGTTTCTCTGACTATTATAATTTTAGGTATTTCTATGTAACGTGATACTTATTCAAAATGTACCTTAAAAACTGCTGGAAATCAAGTGTGCATTCCTATAACTATTTATGATTTGAGGTATTTTTATGGAACTTGGTACTTATTCAGATCTCACTTCTTTTATAGGCGAAGCATTCCCATAGTATCGAACTTGGCAGCCTTTCACATTTATATTTTTGATGGGATTTCATTTATTTTTGTTAGGTGTAGGTTCTTTATTATTTTTTTATCACTTTTGCTTTAGGAAATGTCTCATTCCACTTAGGTATGTACTTTATACTAAGCGTCTAATTCTATTTTACTATTTATTTATAGGTGATTTTTACAAATAAACTGGCTCCCTACACCTATAAAATGTACCTACTTACATATAATTACATACATCAATAACGTACTTTATTCTGTTTGTAAGTACGCTACCTACATAGATAATTAATAACTTGGTAATACCTACCTACCAGTAGGTATTAGAATTGGTGGCCTATTATGTAGCCCTAGAAGTGCACCATCCCATCTCATCCCGTGGCGTATCGGAGGGTGAGATGGGCAGTAGTATATATAATTCCATCTTAGAGTATATATGATTTCCATGTTCTTGAATCTGCGATTTTATTAGTTGTGAAATTAGAAATTATTTAGACTATGCGAGAAAAAATAGTCTTTTCATTTTTGTTTGACTGATTTAGCGCACCTAGTGTACCTAGTGACCTGCTTTGTACTTCGTAAATCGTGGGTTCGGTTCCCGCAACAGACACACACAGAGTGGTGAACAATTTTATTGTTCTTGTCTTTAAGACAAACATGTATTGTCTTAAATTGGTATGTATCTAAATTTAAATAAGTCTTATCTCATTTCCACTCCATACCTACTTATAGTAGAACAAAATTACACATTCGTTGTTTTCGAAACTGACTCACACTTGGCCGTTTTCAGATTTTTACTTTATTTCGACCTAAAGACAAACCTTCGAGCCAAATTTCAGGTCGGTACGACCATTGGAAGATAGACCCACTTAGTTCATTATGACTTCATAGTAGAACAAAGTTACACCTTCGCTATTTTTAAAACTGACTCACACTTGGCCGTTTTCAGATTTTTCCCTTTACTTTGACCTTAAGACCTATTTCCATGCCAAATTTCAAGTCAGTACGACCATTGGAAGTGGTCTAGGTTTTTGATGAGTCAGTGAGTCAGTGAGTGTATAGTAAAAATAGCGATTTTCTGACGTCAATATCTCAAGAACTGCTATAGGTAGAATAATGAAATTTTGTATTTTAGACAATTAAGGGGATGTCAACAGACACTCGAAATTTCATATGCGTAGATAAAATATGTTTTGAGTTATAGGGTGGTCGAAATTAGCCCGAAATGGTTCGTGTAATATAACCCACGGCCGGTGTGTCGCTTTTTTTGCTCGAACTTGGCGGACACACAGGGTTCCGTAGTCAACTAGGAACCCTTATAGTTTCGCCATGTCTGTCTGTCCGTCCGTCCGTCCGCGGATAATCTCAGTGACCGTTAGCACTAGAAAGCTGAAATTTGGTACTAATATGTATATCAATCACGCCGACATAGTGGTAAAATAAAAAGTGGAAAAAAATGTTTTATTAGGGTACCTCCCCTATACGTAAAGTGTGGAGTGATTTTTTTTTCATTTCAACCCTAACGTGTGATATATTGTTGGATAGGTATTTAAAAATGAATAGGGGTTTAGTAAAATATTTTCGGAAATAATCGCTCCAGAAGTAAAAAAATGTGCCCTTCCCCTCCTCTAAATTTTGAACCATTAGTTTTAAAAATATGAAAAAAATCTCGTAAGTCGAACTTGATAAAAACTTTCTAGGAAAATTATTTTGAACTTGATAGGTTGAATAGTTTTTGAAAAAAAATTTACAAAAGCCAATTTTTTTAACTCTTAAGTGGGGACACTTACTGTGACGGACGGAAAACTACGGAACCCTACACTGAGCGTGGCCCGACACGCTCTTGGCCGGTTTTTTAATGTTCTGTTACATATTTTTAGTCCCAATATGAAAATATTTTAAATCTAATGCGCCGTAGATATAAACCAAATTAACCGTAAAACGTCAATTCTTTACATTTAATTAACGGAGATACTGTACTTCCCAGTAATTAATCAAACGTTGATACAGTGTACATGGAATAATAGTTAACGTATGTTTTTTTTTTCAAATTACTCAATAAGGAGATATATCCCTTAGAAAGTAACAGTTTTCGACCACAATCAGCGCCCCCTAAATCTACGTGAAATACGCTACCTAACACAATAAAAAATATCCCAACCAAAAATGAGCAGGGCCTTTTAGGGTATGCTACGCCGGAAATATTTTATTATTTAATCTATTTCTTTAGTTTTGCATATGTCACTAAAAGATAATAGTAGTTTAATATTTGATAACTTTAAACACTACAATTTACCGGAAACGTACGTTTAAATATTCCAATTTAATACTGCTGAGTAAAGTTAACAGTGTTATGCTAACTTGACGTTTTGCCGTTCCATAATATTGTGTTAAGCGCGAGTTCCCGCGAAATCTGACACAACTGCACAGTCTGAATAAACTTACCAACTTCACTCGTGAAAAGTTTATTTGTGTAGTACTACTATGTTCACGTTTTTAGTTTTGCTATGTCCGTCTGTCCGTCCGTCCGTCTGTCCGTACGCGGCTTTGCTCAGTGATGGTTAGTACTTGACAACTGAAATTTGGTATGAATATGTGTTTTAATCACGCCGACAAAGTGGTAAAACAAAATCAGATTTATTTGTATTTTTTAACACATGGTGTTGGGGTGATTTTTTGTTCGCTTCAATCCTGTCGAGTGGGGGGGGGGGGGGGGGTTATCGTTGGATAGGCCTTTTTCAAAAAATAAGAGTATTTTTAAACCAATTTGGATAAAACTAATACTTTCGTAAATATTAGCTCCAAAAGTTTAAAAAAGTGCGTCCTTGTAACTTTTAAACCGTGGGTACAAAAAAAATTAAAAAATTCATGGAAGTGAGACCTTGGTAAGTACTTTCAATGAAAACCATATTGAATAAAATTGGTTAAGCCGTTTTTGAATCATAAGTAAACGCAAAGCGAAAGGACGTAAGTGCCGTATAGTAAAATGACCTATTAAGTGCCGCAAAATATCCCATAATAAACGGGCTTTCGAACAGATGTATTGTAACAGGCCGGTTTGTACACTGAGCATGGCCCGACATGCTCTTGACCGGTTTTTTTCTAAATAAATTATTTTTTCATAAATTATGGTAAGATTTGATAGTATGAGGCAAGTCAAAAATCAGTTTGATTTTCCATTACATGGTCGTTGAATATAAGACATATATCCATCCGTCGGATCCGATGTAGGAAAAGATGGCAAAAAAGAGATATATGTAATAGCTCCTATATTCTCAATGTTATAAGAGGCAATGTTAAGAGAGCAATATATATGTAGCTAAGTACTTATAGATATACCTACTCACATCATATTATGTATAGAATTATAGATTTGCTAGAAAATAGGTAGTCAATTTCGATTCAGACTTCTATTTAATTATGTGTAAGCGCACAATACCTACAATATTTCAGAATACAAACCAACTTTGACACGTAGTTGTGAATATACATTGTAAGAATTGCGGTGGAAGCGTAGCAACAAAAATAACAGAGCGCATGGCGAATATCGATAAAACAAATAACAGAACGCATCCCAACGTGTTACGTTACGACTCTAGTGATTTGTTTGTGAAGTAGTAGAAATTAGTCTATGAATACAAACATGCATTAATACTAACAAACACAACTATATTTACGTAACTTAAATACAATTACGTAAGTACAGTACGTATGTATAAGGAAGTTTACAGGTCCCCTAAAATGGATGCCTCCCGAATGTCGTTTACTTGATCTTAACCAAATAGCTAGACAATAAATAAAACGTCTTTTAAAAGCGTAAATATGTAGTTCATATTATACGTGTAAAATTATAATTTATAGTTACTTTAAGGTAGTGTCTCGAGGTACGTAGATATAGTTAGCAGTTATCAGGTAATCAGGTTTCCAAAGCAACGCGGTTAACAGCAACGGTAGACATATGAATACTTAGACATGTAGTATCCATTTTAAAAATATCATTAAATAGACAACTTAATTACTAACATTTAAGCTTCTGATGTCTATTAAAAATACAAAAAATATGAGTTGTATTTCTATGTCATGAAATGAGTAGGTACATAATGTGTCAGTAATTTGGTAAAGGTACCGTTTGGCGGAAGGCGCTTACGTCGTACGTTGTACAGATTCAATATTGTATACGAGCAATAAAAGCGTAAGTGCCAACCGCCAAATGGTACCTTTCCCGGAAAACTGTCACATTTGTATAAATAGCTATCTTAACACATTCAGTGCTACGAGTTACGCTCTAAGCGCGTAGCCACGTATTCGTCGCATGTCGCTCGTAGTAGCTACGAACTGATAACCCGACAGTCGGATTCTCGGCGCTGAATGTGTTAAAGACATTTTAGGAACGCATTATAATTTTCTTATTACTTACTTTGGTTTTTAATGCTTGCATATAACGGTTTCTTTCATATGATATTAAAAATAAAGTATACCAGCGTAATATACAAAAAAAATACGATTGCTACTGGGGCCGTGTCATGTCAACTCTTAATGTTTTTAAGACTATGGGGAAAAGTTCCTACTGCTTTGCATTAGCTTCGCTGCCATTCGAAATAAGCCCCTGAAACAGCCTGACGTGACAAATTACACTCCGCTAGCCTTTTTAAATTCAAACCTGTTAAAATCTATGTGGCCTAGTTTTTATAACCACATTTTGCATAGAAAATGCACAGATACAATAAGTCAGCGGTTGAAGGAAATTCAAAAAAATCTCGTAAAATAATGATAATCAAACCATCGAAATACGAAGCAACTGAGGCCATACAATCAAACAAAAAATACTGGGGAAATGTGTTTGATCAACTGGATACGCCGGCCAAAGTAAGTACGTATTAGACGTAAGCCGCATAAGCCTAGATAGGATACATGCACCGGTCCGTGTGGCGCAATTCAGATCTGTTTGTAGTGTTTATAGACATGCAGACACATTTGTTCCATACATTGACCGATCTACCCGCCGGACAAATGTACAAAAGAAAATATGATCACAAAAACATATCGGGTGAAAATTATATGATAAATATGTAAATAAAGGAGTGGTTCTATTCTAGCAGTTCTTTCGCATGCAACATCTATTTCAGGTTCATTTAAAATGCACATAAAAGTACTTCTACTTCTACTTACTCAAATCCAAATAAACTTATATTTGATAAGTAATATATTTAGTTCCCTAGTAATAAGTATAAGTATATAGGTAGTATAAAACAAAGTCGCTTTCCGCTGTCTGTCCCTATGTATGTATGCTTAGATCTTTAAAACTACGCAACGGATTTTGATACCGTTTTTAAATAGATAGAGTGATTCAAGAGGAAAGTTTATATGCATAATATAGTAGAGAAACACTGATAATTTTAGACGTTTCTAATGTGATGTCGTAAATGAACACATTTTTTTGCGCTTACATTGCAAACGCTGGCTGAACCCTACTATATATAGGTTGTGTGGAAGAGATCACTGTCTAGCGAAAAAACCGACTGTTGACTGCCTCTACTTTTAATCGGTGTACTGTACTGTTCTATTTTATTGAGATGTGCAATAAAGAGTATTGTATTGTATATGATCAAAATAATCTACTACATTATTGTACACCTTAGAAAGGTCCACAAAAAAGTCGCTAGTATACGGTAAAACACACTTACGACGATTTTGAAGGGACCCAGCCAAAAACGCTGCTCTTAAGGCGGGAAAGCGTATTACAGATGGTTCACGCTGTAACGTTTCGCGTCCTACACGACACTTCCAACACTTCATTTTGTATATGTCGCAGGGAAATGATTAAAATAGAGATTTGTTCAAATTACGCAGGATGTTCAAATGGAGACTCCATATCATTATTTCCCTAGAAACAATCAGTCTTTGTTTTGTTCTCAAACGGTGTGCTCCTGAGTTGTGTCCCGTGCTAACGCGCCTTTTCACACTCTCTTACCACAAACGGCAAGTGCCGTCTTCATGGAAGACTGCCCTCGTACACCCTGTGCCTAAAAAGGGCGACATTGCGGACCCGTCGAATTACAGGCCTATCGCTATAACCTCCCTTCTCTCTAAGGTTATGGAGCGCATAATCAATGCAAAGCTCCTGGGATACCTGGAAGAGCATGACCTGGTCAGTGATCGCCGTATGGCTTTCGCCACGGTCGCTCGTCTGGTGACCTTCTAGTGTATCTCACTCACCGCTGGGCTTCAGCCATAGAGTGTCAGGGAGAGGCATTGGCAGTCAGTCTTGATATAGCTATGGCGTTCGATCGGGTCTGGCATCGAGGTCTTCTGTCGAAGTTGCCAGCTTACGGCCTGCCCGAGGGATTGTGCAGATGGGTTGCCAGCTTCTTGACCGGCAGAAGCATAAGAGGCGTAGTCGACGGAAGTTGCTCCGAAAGCATGGGCATTAACGCTGGTGTCCCGCAAGGCTCCGTGCTATCCCCAACGCTGTTTTTGCTGCATATCAATGATATGTTGTCTATCGGCGACATTCATTGTTATGCGGACGACAGTACTAGGGATGCTTGTTACACGGGCCGTGCCAATATCCCTCGATCCGTTGTGGTAAAGAGTCGTGAAAAACTTGTGTCCGATATCGAGAATACTCGGTGTGGGGTCAGCACAACTTAGTCCGATTCAACCCCACAAAGACACAAGTTTGCGCGTTCACCGCTAAGAAAACCCCATTTACTGTGGCCCCTCAGTTCCAAGGCATAACCCTTACAATGTCAGGGAGTATTGGGATCCTCGGTGTCGACATTTCCAGTGATGTCCAATTCCGTAGTCACCTTGAAGCGAAGGCCAAGCTGGCATCCAAAAAGCTCGGTGTGCTCAATAGAGCGAGGCGATACTTCACTCCGGGGCAGAGACTACTCCTATAAAAGTCGCAAGTCAGACCCCACATGGAGTACTGCTGTCACCTTTGGGCGGGAGCACCTGGATACCAACTTGGGCCCTTTGACTCGGTGCAAAAGCGCGCTGTGCGGATCGTCGAGGATCCCAAACTCACGAGCGATATTGAACCTTTGAGTCTTAGGAGGGACTTTGCCTCCTTTTGCGTGTTCTATCGCTTGTACAATGGGTTGTGCTCTGAAGAACTGTTTGATATGATGCCCACGGCAGCTTTTTATCGCCGCACCGCTCGCCGCCGAGAGGGTGTTCATCCCCACACCCTGGAGCCCAATGGGTCGCGCACAGTACGGTTTAAGAGGAATTTCCTCCCACGAACGCTGCGGCTGTGGAATGAACCCCCTGCCGAGGTTTTCCCAGTGGGCTACAGTATGAGGTTCTTCAAAAAAGGAGTGTATAGGTTCCTAAAGGGTAGGCAACGCGCATGTAAATCCTTTGGAGTTGCAGGCGTCCATAGGCTACGGTGCTTGTTTGCCACAGTCGTGGTATAAAAAAAAATCGGTTGTCTGTAAAGTCGGTTTACTGACGATAGTTGAACGTGACAACGTCATAAGAAAATACTGATGGAATGGTAGCATTTTTCAAAAGAAAATTTTAATTTCACTGCACTTCATACTTGACGAAAACATGTAAATGTATTATTGTATAGCAGCTGTCCACGCGGACGCATCGCTCACTCAAGTAGGAGAGAGACAGATGTCGAACGCTGCCGAACGCGAAGGCCGATTGTGCCTCTTTGTCGCTCGTTCCGCGCTCTCGCTTGCACTTCAAGCCTTAAATGGAACGCCTCAGAGCGAGGTAACGCCGCATGAGTCATGTTTTTTCGTGCGTGCAGCCGGCTCCATCGAATTATAAGACGTTGTCACGTCAAAAAGTCTTTTCACCAAATCACTGACTCTGTTTAGTGGAAAGACAAAATCGGCCAATAAGCGCGATACGCTTTTTCATTTCACTAGATTTGTTTAGGAAATTGACAAAATCCCTAACTACGACAGTAAGTTGACGAAACGAACTCAATAAGTCAGCTAGTTTTATCATTTCGCTAAACGAGTTTAGTGAAATATTAAAATCTCAACTGGAAGATGGTATATGGTGATTTGATTAAATCTCTTAACTGATTTAGTGAAATGACGAAAGCAAGTACCGAATACAACATTTTACAGTAAAGCGATTTGATCAAATCTCTGACTAGATAAAGTGAAACAGATATTAAAGCAGAGATTTTAACAAATCTCTAAGGGATATGATCAAATCACGCAGGATGTTGAAATGGAGAATCCATATCATCATTTTCCTAGAAAAATTTAGTAATTTCACCAAATCACTGACTCTGTTTAGTGGAAAGACATAATTGGAAGGTGCGTTATTTGTGAAAATCCAGTGCATGCTCACGGTCACTATAAGACGTTGCTAGATTAGCTAATTACGTAATAACTTAAAACAGAAGGTCCCTTAAGTAGGGACTGAATAAATCAACCGATTTGGTATTACATGGATCTCACAACTTGTTACGGTAGAAGAACTGAATTGCGAGACTTGATTTTTTTACAAGTTTTGTTTTTGATGGCATAAACAACTTGGATACCTACTTTTGACATTTTATGTAACAATTTTACGTAATCTAGTCTATATCTTCAAGTCATATCTCCAATCTTTCTTTAGTATATCTTCAAAGATTTTGCTGCATTTTCCCTCTCTTCTTCTTTTTTCTTCTATCTAATATTGCTTTCTTTTTGACAAAATTGGCATTTAACGACAAAGCCTTAACCTTCCTCTCCAACAGTACTTCCACATGTTGCATGCACTGGATGTTCACAAATATTGCACCGGCCGATTTTGTCTTTCCACTGAACAGAGTTAGTGATTTGGTGAAATGACTGAATTTTTCTAGGGAAATGATGATATGGATTTTCCATTTTAACATCCTGCGTGATTTGATCATATCCCTTAGAGATTTGTTTAAATCTCTGATTTAATATCTGTTCCACTTTATCTAGTCAGAGATTTGATAAAATCGCTTAACTGTAAAATATTGTATTCGGTACTTCCTTTCGTCATTTCACTAAACCAGTTCAGAGATTTAATCAAATCACCATATACCATCTTCCAGTTGCGACTTTATCATTTCACTAAACTTGTTTAGCGAAATGATAAAACTATTAAACTCGTTGACTTTTTGAGTTCGTTTCATCAACTTACTGTAGTGGTTAGAGATTTTGTCAAATTCCTAAACAAATCTAGTGAAATGAAAAAGCGTGTCACGTTTTTTGGCCGATTTTGTCTTCCCACTAAGCAGAGTCAGTGATTTGGTGAAATTACTGAATTTTTCTAGGGAAATGATGATATGGAGTCTCCATTTTAACATCCTGCGTGATTTGATCATATCCCTTAGAGATTTGTTCAAATCTCTGTTTTAATCATATCCCTGCGACATATAGATAGCGTCACGTGATCCTCGGAGGTCACGAGCTGTTCTGTGAAATGTTGGAAGAGTCGTGTAGGACGCGGAACGCTACAGCATGAACCATCCTCTATGTGGGACTGTTCCGAAGGAATTTAAGTTACCGGGACTGCTATAAAAGGGCTTAGTATGCGATAAATCGTGTTAAACGTGATAGTGTATTAAGTATGTCGCGAATGCTCTTTGTGCACTTTGTACAAGCCCGCGTTGTTTTGGATTTAGTTTATAAAGTTCTTCAACAAACTAATAATCAAATTAGGTAACTAAAACTAAACTTTCCACTGGCTAACCTTGACTTATTTGTTTCCGCTTGCAGCTAAATAGTGTTTAATTTCGTCATTGAAACACACATTACACCTAAGATTTGATTTTCTAATTTTTTTTTGTTTAAAAATTACAATTACGATATGAAGATTTAGCTATAATCTTTAATAATAGTGTGTGATTTTTAATATAAAGTTAGGTACATAAGTATTTTTATCATCTTTCTGTTTCATGTTTAGGGGAAAGAACCACTACAAAATCAAGACGCAGAGAGCGCCTATCTGGCTGAAATATTGCCCGAGAAATTATACCGCAAAGTTTGCAACACCCTAGACTTGCCAATGAAAAAGAATATTGGTAATGAAGAAATCGAAGAGTCATTCGAAGGTACATTTAAGAAGCTGTAACCGATCCGTCTCGGACTATTTTGAATTTACATTTAGTTTATAACAACCTCCTAGCCTACTTAGTCGGTAGTAACCCTGTCTACAAAACAGGAGGTCCTGGGTTCAAATCCTGGTTAGGGAATGCCCTTAGTGCCATGTTGCCGTTGTGGGAATCAATGGATTTGCATGTTTATTACGGTTACTTTACTTCTTGAAATATTTTACCGACTCCAAGATTTAGAAAGAGGAGTTTTCAATCGTTTTTTTTTATTCGAAGACGACTGGATTGATTTGAGAAATTCTTTTTTTGTTTGAAATAGTATACTTCACAGTTGATCCCATTATCATCAGGTCAGAAACTGATGATGAGATTCTGGAGAAATCGAGGGAACTCTTCAACTATTATAGTGATTTGGGTATTTTTTACAGTAGCTAGGGCATTTGCTTATGGGAAGGTGGAAGCTAAGTGGACTCGGTTCTTTTTTGTTTAAAATTATTAATTTATTGGCTAATAGCCCGACTCTAACTCATAATGTCTGGTCCCATGTGGAAGAAGGCATGAAACTTTGCAAACACGTATCTTATAACGATAAGGAAAAAAAAATTGTGGAAATAGTTCATCCAGTAGGTGTTCCCCCCTCCCCATACTTTTGTATCCCAATTTACAGTCTTTCATATTTTTAATACAAACGGAAAAAGCTACTACATAAATTGCGATAAAGAATATGTCCTTCATTCAATTCTCTACAATAAATAAGTAGCTGTCTTTATTGTATGTTTCAATTTATGTGTCGCGCAAATTAAGACGAGCAATGTTACACCGTCATACAAAATAGTATGGGCGAATAGGAAAACATCAACCTAGCAAGAAAGGCATCAAACGTTAAAATATTGGCTATGGACGGGCTATGTCCATAAAAGAGTACAAAATTTGGTCTTTGGCCATTAAATTTAGTTTTACACCCATTTTGGATTGCCCAGTGCCTACGTCGCGTCGCTTATACAATTCGTACTGTGTTATTTATATGGCAGAAAACACATCTCACCACAATTTTCGTGACTCATAATTTGAAAACTTTAAGGCCTAGCAATATACTTTGTTAACAATTATTGTAAAGAATGTAATGGAGAATGTTTTCTTAATTGGCAGTTTTGTTGTAAGTTCTACCGTTTTCATAAAAAGTGTGAAAATACTGCAAATTGGGACACAATAGGGGGGAGGGTGTGGAAACAATCACTTTTCGACCTGTTTCCACTACT
The DNA here is from genome assembly GCA_947086415.1 of Pammene aurita. NCBI lineage: Eukaryota > Metazoa > Arthropoda > Insecta > Lepidoptera > Tortricidae > Pammene > Pammene aurita. The sequence goes on from OX352292.1 coordinate 24,929,788, forward strand.
ATTTTGTTTGTACCTATATAAGCTCCGAGCATGCAAAGTTTCATACCTACTTTCCTCCGGATGGGACCAGATTTTGTAAATTTGTAAGGGGCAAGAGCGAGCAGTACTATAATTATATAAACACGTTGAATGTCTAATGTATACCTATACAATGTGCAGTACCAGCAGTATGTAATTCCGTTACATAAATAAGTACGTTAATTCAATTGGATGTATGATTTTTTACAGAAGAGCGTTTTAGTAGAATAGTGAAGGAACCTGTTTTATATTTGAGGAAAACAATTCGCATCGATAGAGACATTAACTCTGACACCGAAGTAGAAGTATCTCCCAGGTAATATGACCAGCAAGGGCTGCCAACGTACGTTATTAAGTCTGTCCCCAGTATCTATTACTTTTAAAGGTACAGTCGAATTTTCCAAAATCTGTACTTACGGACGCTCAAAAATATGTGTACACAACAACACGACGAAAACAATACGACCTTAAAACAACACGACCTTAAACCCATCCAAATAAGATATTGTCTCGAGTTCTCACTCGACTGTAAAACATGCTAGAATTCCTATCCGTAATATATTTTGACTTAAGACTTTTATCCTTCCGCCTTTAACTTGTTTGGCGTTATTATTCCTTAGACAAATAGTCAATTCAGTGATTCCTAAACTCAATAGATTTATAAATGGTATTAACAAAACTGGAGAGTAGTTTTGTCCAAATTAAGGGCGTTTTTCTTAATATATGCAGTTTTATGCAGTTGTTTTTAAATTACCATGGACATGAATGTGAACGTATACGATATCCCGTTATCATTGTTAACTAAAAGCATCTGCTTGTAACTCGAGGGTTGCTACTTATATATCCGGAAACAAAAAAACAAACAAACGTACACGGCTGAAAATGGTTTTATTGTTTTTCAAAGTATTCCCCTTGATGATCTATGCACTTTTGCATTCGCGTGAACCAATTTTTAAAACACTTCTGCCACTCCGCCTGAGGTACCTCCATAACGTGTTGTTTGAATGCGTCGACAGCATCTTCAGCGGTCGAAAATCGTTGACCGCGCAATTTATTCTTTATATTTGGAAATAAATAAAAATCGTTGGGTGCCAAGTCAGGGCTGTACGGCGGATGACCCGTTAATTCCACATTTTGACCCTCCAAAAATAGAGTTGTTTCGCGTGACGTATGACAGCTGGCATTGTCATGATGAAGAATGATTCTTCGTCGCTGGTTAGTTTTACGAATTTGTTCAAATACTTCCGGTAAGCAAATGGCCGTGTACCACTCTGAATTAACCGTTCTACGGTTTTCTAGTGGCACTGTAGCTACATGGCCATTAATACCGAAGAAGCAGGCCACCATTTGTTTCAATGTACTTTTTGCACGAGTAACTTTCGTAGGGTTCGGCTCATTTTGAAACACCCATACCGTTGATTGTTGCTTCGTTTCGGGATCGTATGCATAGATCCAGGATTCGTCACCTGTATAGATGTTATAAACGGCTTTTGAGTCACCACGGATATATTTTTTTAACATTTTATTGCACCATTCGACGCGAGCATCTTTTTGCTCTTTTGTTAAGTTGTGGGGTATCCAACGCGAACAAATTTTTTTTACAGCCAAATAATTATGTAATATGCTATTAATGCTGGTCATAGAAATACCCAGAGTCGCCTCTATCTCGCGGTACGTAACATGTCGGTCGTCCATTATAAGTTTTCGCACAGCCTCGATATTTTGTTGTACAACGACCGATTTCGGGCGACCTGCCTTAACTTCGTCCGTAAGCATACTACGTCCACGATTGAACTCACTAAACCAGTGATACACAGTAGTTTTAGATGGGGCTTCATCACCAAAAGTTGAAGTTAGTTGATCTATGCACTGTTGTTGCGTTAAACCACGCCGAAAATCATAATAAATCATAGCACGAATATTTTCACGAGTGAGTTCCATTCTTGCTGCGAGATGACATTTAAAACCCGTCAAAAACAAAACACGAGCGTTAATAAGAAAGAAAAAATATACCGGCCAGTACTTAAAAAAGTTCAAATTTTACCATGGAGGTCAAATATGCTATTTAAGAAGATTGTAATCCCGGTTTCCGGATATATAAATAGCAGCCTATGTACATTCTAAATCTGTGCTTTAATCATAAAATATGAAGATATCATCGACGTCGATGGTAGAGTATAAAAGTTTAGTGGAAGTGTTTAGTATACAAACATAAATAGTCCGTGGTGTACACTTATTTATACGGAAAATGATGATGATGGAATTTCCATTTGCAGAGCTAATCCTTTAGGCTCTAAGATTAATTTAAGAAGGGGAGCCAATCAAATTTCTGATGCAAATTTTTGACGAAGTGGGGGGTGCCCCCCATTATTAATTAAAAATAAAATAGAGCTATATAGTCAAGTTTGATATCATTTTAGTGTAAATCAAGGTGTAAAGCCGAATTCATTTTTGGTATTTTATTTATACCTTTCCATATAAAGAAACTGAGAAAAATTAAAAAAAACATGAAATCAATGTTTGATATTTTTTTTAATAAATGCCTATATTTTTTTATTTATGGTCGTAACATGAAAAATATATTTTCATGATAAAGCCCTGTTATTCCCCTTTATAAAAAGTATATAAATCCTATATTGGTCATAATATCTTTAATGAAAAAAATAATAATATTAATAGGCCTGTTATCAACCACAATCTAATTATGTAGGAAAAACGATGTGGTTTGAGCTCTAATACTTGCCTAATTATATATTTCAGAACTAAATGGACGTCACCCATTTTAAACGCTATTATTTACTTTGCCTTAGTATGCTTGTTATTATCCTTAAGTGAAATAAAGAGATCGTTTAGAAGATACCGGAACCGGTTACCAATAAAGTGGTATTAGATCGTGTGAGTATTTGGTAGGGTTGTTTTTAAAAACTATCAATTTAGTAAGCACATTGCGTTACCCAAAGGTAAGCGCTTGTAGGGTACGGATTAGAGGAGGAGAGCAGAAGATCGAGCACAGTGGCGTGCCATGGGAGAGGCCTATGTCCAGCAGTGGACTGATACTGGCTGCTACTGCTGCTGCTTATAATGATAATGTAGCGCTTACCGAAATGAAAATCCAAAATGACGCTTACCTATCAAGCTTATTTCATCTCTATTGCTAAGACATTAGACAGGGACATAACATTGAATATAGGGTAACCATATAATTTTGTAACCAAATAATACGGTTACCCTATCGAAAAGAGTTATCAAATAGAGGAGTTCTCCGGTCTCTGTTATCTGGTGACGTTTTCAAGTGAAAGGTACATCATTGGGGATTATCAATAAGGGCCCGTTAATTTTTTTTGAGAGAAAACTTAAGTGGTAGGTATACATCTTCAACTGAGGACAGTCTGTTGGCGAATAGTGCGCTCTAAAACAAAAATAACAATTTTGTGTTATACCTACTTAGGCATTACACAAAGTTATTTGAAAATTTATTATAACTAATATTTACATAACTAAATGCAAGTCTGCATATCTATATGCTCCATCCCACATCTCCATAATTTTGTGGTTGAAATTTTACCCCCGTCCTGTTGACAAATTGATCCGATATGTGGTGCACACCTTAAGTTCTGATGACAATTACATTTTAATAGATTCAGTATCATTATAAATCCAAGATGACTTCCGCTACAGAATGCCACGTATTACATATTTCTTAACAACCCTCTCAATCAAGTATAAAATGAAAGGGATTTACTAGTAGAACACAGTGCATTGCGGATCATAAAGTAAGCGGAGTTTAGACAGTTTTAGTAACATAACAACTTGAAAAGAAAATAAGTATTGTTTAGGTAAATTCAAAAGATTTTATTAAAAATAAACTATGCTATAGATAATGTACAAAAAACTATAAAAATAATTCGGTAGGTTCTAGGTATCAGTCATCACACCACACTTCTCATCAATGTAGCTAGAGCATTGAAAAGACAAAAAACTAAAATCGTTGGGCGCTTGAATCTTTTATCAACGGACAACGCCTAATATCATTATATTATATATGAACTTAGGTTAGGTACGCTACGCTAGTTGTGTGATGAATGGTACCTAAGACCTATCGATTATTTTAGCTTTGGGTACATTAACTGCATCATTATTTTCAATTATAACATATAACATACTAATTTAACTACTATTAGAAACGGGGTGTTTACCTAACTCAAATATACGTGGTATACCATAAATACCATACCAATAATAATATTTTAATAGTCAAAGTAGTAATAGATACTATTAAAATATTATTATTGGTATGGTATTTATGGTATACCACGTATATTTGAGTTAGGTAAACACCCCGTTTCTAATAGTAGTTAAATTAGTATGTTATATGTTATAATTGAAAATAATGATGCAGTTAATGTACCCAAAGCTAAAATAATCGATAGGTCTTAGGTACCATTCATCACACAACTAGCGTAGCGTACCTAACCTAAGTTCATATATAATATAATGATATTAGGCGTTGTCCGTTGATAAAAGATTCAAGCGCCCAACGATTTTAGTTTTTTGTCTTTTCAATGCTCTAGCTACATTGATGAGAAGTGTGGTGTGATGACTGATACCTAGAACCTACCGAATTATTTTTATAGTTTTTTGTACATTATCTATAGCATTGTTTATTTTCAATAAAATCTTTTGAATTTACCTAAACAATACTTATTTTCTTTTCAAGTTGTTATGTTACTAAAACTGTCTAAACTCCGCTTATTTATTGCAATGTGGATGGATGTCAAAATAGCAAAGATAATAAAAACTTATCGTTTTTCACTCTGCCGACGGATGTGGAAAGGTAAGTAGGCATACAAACTTATGTTATAATAATAATAGACATGTTATTATTTTCAAAATAGATAGGTTGGTAGGTACATCTACTTATTCCCTTTCTTCAGAATTGTAGGTAAGTGATACTTTTACAAAGCGTTGCTGCGTAAATTGACGTAAAATAAATTTTTATTTAAGTATGTACTAGGTACCTACCTACCTGACTCTAAATTTTGTTGCGACTGGGTTATTAGTTATTAGGTTATCAGTGTGTATCTAATCTATGTTATTTTAGGTTTGTTTTGCAATGTTATTAATGATTTACAAATTTTTACTACCACGTTCTAAAGGTACACAGGGATCTATAAATAAAAGGACGTAAATACCACAATCACTTGAGTGAGATATTACCTTTTTGGGTTAAGGAATGTTCTCTCTTGCAGTTAAACAATAGCAAATCATACCTTTGCGCTATTTCGGCGTGGTATCTCAAACTCTAACGATTTAATGCATCCATGCAGCCATTATCAGTCGATTTACGAGATGGATCTCAAGAAGTAGGTATAAAATAGTAGTCGCTCGTCATTATAAACAGCTTTGCAGATCATGTCACATATTAATAGGTAAGAAATGTAGTTAAGCAAATTTAAGGAAACGAAATGGCATAGTAGGTTAATTTTTATACTTACTTATTTTTTTTTACAAAATAAATGTTAGCCGCTGTTGTACCCAGAACATTATGATTAATTTAAAGAAACAGATTATTATTGCATATCTATGGCAATGTCATGCATGACGAATAGGTATCGATAGTCCGAGATACAAACGCAAATTTTAGAATCATCCCAAAAAAAAATAAAAACAAATAGTCCAAGTCCAATTCGGTCTGGTTAGGGTTACGTACTTTCATGTTCCTAGGTTAATCAATCAATCGTATGTTTTGTAAGGGACCTAATGTTAACTGAGTTAGCCAGCGTAGGTATAGCCAGCCTAGGCGCCACGCCCTTATTTCACCACTGCGTTGACAATTGTCACCATTTCTGATATTGATATATCTAAATTACTAGCGTTGTAGATGTCTATTAGGCTATAGCAACTGTTACGGCGGGCGGGCTGTATGCTTTTTATAAAATTTATTAATATTCAATATGCTATAATCTGGGAGCACGGTAGTCGAATGAAGCTGCCCAAACGTTTTGAGTTTTTTTAATTCTAAGTACTTGTTTGGTGAAGATCTCAAGACAATGGGGATTGTTCATATATTGTTACCCCCATTTTGATACAAAGGTCATTCATATTTTTTCGAGAATATCCGAATTCGTCGGAATATTAGTCTAAAATTGATCGATAAACCTTTACCTCGAAATGGTTTTGGAAATATACCTTTTCAAAATAAATGAACAATCCCAATTGTCGCGACAATTAGAAGAATACTCGATACTCAACGACACGAGAAAAGGCTTCTGACGAAATTTTTGAGACTCTCTTAAAAGGTTATTACAAAAGTGGTCGTTTTAGTAATAAAATACCGGGTGTGGCCTGTAATAGGAGCAAAACATTAAAACGTAGATTCTTCTCCTCAAACTAGACAATGTTTGTTCAACGACTTTTGAAAGTTATGTAGATTTTAGATTGTCTCTTTTTCAAACAAACTAAATAGTATTTTCAATGTACATCAAAGTCCGCCTAAATGACATCGCCTGTCAGTTTTGACACCCTACAGATATTAATCAATGTCGTAATACATTGCGTGTTCGAATAAACTTAAACTGTAATAAAATTCAAACTACAAGTTATTTTTAAAAGTTGTAAAAAAAATGTTGTCTAGTTTGAGGAGTAGAATCTACGTTTTAATTTTTTGCTCTTATTACAGGCCACACCCGTATATGTAAAATTTAAGATGACATATGTCACATGTGCCAGCGTCATGTAATAGGGATCTGATTGACAAGAGTATTACTTGAAAAGTACTTACTGACAGAAGAGAATTCACTTTGCTCTGCTTATATTTAAAACTTCGTTCAAAAATAATTCTTCGACAAGACTTATAGACAACCCCCGTATTCATAAACGTCTACTAAAGTTAAGAGGCCTCTGATAATCGTTTGTCCCGTTCCGTCCAGCCTATATGAGGGAAAGGGACAAACGATTATCAGCGATCTCTTAACTTTATTGGCCGTTTATGAATAAGGGGACTAGAGTTAGCCCAGGAAAACATGACAAAATAAAGAGAGCCACGAAACCCCACTAGTAGGTAATTTTTTAAAGAGCTTACTTGCTATTGCTATTTTGTCATATTTTTCGGGGTAGGATCTATCTACTAGACTAGAGTGATATTTTAAAATGTTTTGTTTTATTCTATCCACAGACGCAAAAAATGGTTATAAATTATAGGTAGATCAGACCTGATGAAAAAAAAAAAATTTGAAGCCAACAAGTTATGTTGTTTGTTCTGTCCATTTTGAACAAAATATGATAGTACAGGTTCCACGATTAAAGCCTGAGGCATTACCAACTAAGTATATTCCGGACATGACACGTAATAATACATGGGCTTCTGAAACTAACCACAAGGATGCTTCGACACAGACCAAGCCACAAATTAAAATAAAATCCATAAAAAGAATTAAAAATGCCACTACCGAAGCTGTGGCAATACAAGCCTCTTCAGAACAAAAATAATCAATAACTCAAACACCCCTTTCTCTTTCTATGGGCACTCCAAGAAAAAGAAGACTTCATACAAAATTACAGGATTCGGAAAGAAAAAAAAGAAGTTTAGAAAAGGACATCAGAAAAATAGAAAAAGAACTCGAAGCAAAGAATTCACTAAGTCTTGACCGTTTTGCTTCAGATGAAGATGAAATTTCAAAAAGATTTGGTAAACTTATTGAGTGGCAAAGTAACTTAAGCAGTAAACGAAAAGGATATCGCTATAGCCCTGAGTTTAAGTTATTTGCCTTAAATCTGCATTTTTCAAGTCCACACACGTACAGAACTTTAAAATCATTTTTGAAGCTACCTAGCGAAAGCACTTTACACAAATTCAAACTTTTTGTTCCACCCAAGTTTGAAGACAAAATTTTAGATTATTTGACATCAAAACTAAAGTCTCTACCTAAGGAAGCTAAATATTGCGTTTTGTGTGTTGATGAAATGGTACTAAAGCGACACTTACACTATAACACTCTTCAAGATAATATAACAGGATTCCACAACATCAATGGTGAAATTACCAGAGAAATTGCTTCGAATGCATGCGTGTTAATGCTCAGGGGAATCACGGTAAATTGGAAGCAACCAATAGCGTATTCACTATTAGCTAGTGCAAAACATTACGAAAGTGTAGAAACATGGATTGATGAGATCATTACAAAGCTGTCAAATATTGGCATTGAAGTGATGGCTATAGTATCCGATCGAGGGACAAACTTTGATAAATTTGCTAAAGACATTAAAAAAGTGACTATAGATGAACCCTATTTTGATTTAAACGGAAGAAAGATTTATTACATCTTTGATGTACCGCACATGATTAAGTGCTTAAGAAACAATCTGCTTACCAATAATTATTCATACGATAATAAAACAATTTCATGGGACTTTCTAAAATCACTTTATTCCAATCAAAACACCAAAGATTTAAGACTGATCCCTAAGATCACAGAAGCACACATAAACCCAAATAATTTTCAAAAAATGAGAATTAAATATGCTGCTCAAGTTTTTAGCTCGTCAGTTGTTGCAGTTATGAAAACCCTAATTTACACAAAAGATATTCCGAAAAAGGCCCACCGTTGATTTCTTTGAAAAAATTAACAATTTGTTTGATATCCTTAACTCCAATACTGTTAAATCCAACAATAAATATAAGACTGCATTTTCTTTCAAAGAACACCAAATAACTGTATTAGAGGATGCCTTAGAAATGTTTGAAAAAATTAAAGACACCTCATTAAAAATTAACCACAAATCCCAAAAACCTTCTGATAACACAAAAAAGATTAAAGTATTTAAAAATTTTCAAATAACTATTAAAGCTTACTCATGTTATGCAAGGATTTAAAAGAAAAAGGATTCAATTATGTATTTACCAGACGCCTTAATCAAGATCCGCTAGAATTTTTTTTTGGATGCATAAGGCAGCAAGGAGGCAATTGCCGAGACCCAACTCCTATTCAATTCATAAGGGCATTTTCTAAGCTCTTCTTGTGTAACATGTTAAAAAACTCGCCGCATGGCAACTGCGAAGAAAATATATGCGAATTGCTTCTTAAAGAGAACAATGTGTTTACACGACCAGAATATTTTCGTGACAGTTCAGACGCCGTTCGATCAGATGTTGCCCTTGGTGGCGGAACCGACTATCGGTTTGATGTTCCTACTGAAAACGCTATTACGTACGTTGCGGGATATTTATTACATAAATGCATGTAAAAGCACTCCTGCCCGGAACTAATAGCTGCAACTCAAGATATTCCGGCCCTGGACGACACAAAAATGTATGCTCACTATAAAGCATTCAACAAAACGTCCTCATTCTACGGAGGATTAAAAGTGCCACCAGAACTATTTACGGAATATGTAAAAGAATTAGAACACAAATGACGCGTTACACCTATAACAATTATTTTTCTCACTTCCCACAAAAGTAGGAACATTCATATTTTTTTACAAAAACGGTTGAAGTTAACACAAAACTTTCAATGAAGGAAATATTCTTCATGAAATTCTCTACAATTCTTGCCGTTGAAGTATGTTGCTAAGACTTATAGTTTTCAATCTATGTGTCGCGAAAATTTTAACCCCCCCTTTTTACCCCCACCTATAAATTTAGGTGGCTCTGCTTCCTAAAATGGCCTATGGGTCCTAAAGTATCACTATGCAAAAGGAGATCCCATCATCACTAAAATCCGTATAATGCCCTTTGTTGTCGTGTGCACCACCGACTAAAAACATATTTTCGTTTTGCATCAAACGGTTTAAAACTGCATGATTTCAAATTGCATAGGTGATGCATAAAAATAAAATTATCATTAATTCTATGGAATATCATTTCAAATTTCGAACAGGTCTTCAAATCAACGCCATGAAGTTATCGTTTTAAACAGGAGTATATGTTTCGGTCACAAGTGAGGCCGAAACATTATAGTATGGTCAAACTAACAAATTTCACTAAATCCAGGAACTAATTCGAAAGACTAATAAAATCACTACGGATTGTTTTGTATGGGCTAAAAATCGAACTTTATACAACCGTTACTAAATTCACCCCCCCGGAAAGGGGTGAAATCGGCTGAAAACAATGTAATGGTTATAACTAAGAAGAGAAAAAAGGTGTACTCTGTGTAATTTGGCGTACGGTTTAAAACACTTATATCTAAATTCGCACGTGTTATTTATGTTAATTTAAGCTACGGAACAGGTAAAAAAAAAACAATATTGCGGGTCTGGGGAAAGTAATGTACTCGATGCAAATTGAGTAAATAATTAGAAAAAATATCTAAATCCAATATCAAATTCGCACCAGGGGGCGACACCCGGAAAGTAGTTTTTCATGTTTTACTGTCGTTGTACTTCGGGGGAAATTTTAATACTATTGGAAATTGACGCAATCATATTCATTAGATTTTGTTTACATTCGCACCCCATAAAAAATTGGCATTTTGATACGGAACATGCAGTTTTGTAATCAAGTACCAAAAACGTAGAGCAATATATACACAGAAGCGACAAGCGCGTGATTAGTGGCAAGAGAAGGAACGCGCGTAGACGCACCGACGATACACGGTTCTTGAGGCACGAGTAGTGGCATGTACTGCAAAAATGGTAGGGTTTGAGTATGCAGACAGACAGTCAACAAATTAAATACAGGTACGCTCAATGTTTGTTAAATTCAAACAGAATGTGCAGGCTAGCAGCGGCTTCCGTTGGTGGCAGGCTCGTGAGGTTCGTTTTGGTCTTAAGCACTAAAAATTTCTGTCCAATTTTTTTTTTTCTTCAATGTTAGCATCGCGCTGCTTAAAAACTTTTGAGTCTTCTTGAAGATCAGAATGTTTCAACAGTGTGTTTAAGGTTTTTTTCCCTTGCATGTAAAGCGTGGAAGTGGTATCGCATCCATTTTCCAACGAGTCACCGCTGTACACTCTCTGTTGGATATTACCTTTATAGTGCTGGAGCCCGCCTTACTAGAAATTTATCAAAAAACTAACCAATTTTCTTCCATATAGCGTTGTAGAGCCTACCTCGGAGATCATGAAAACTTTAGTCTTAAAGGTCTTAAATGGCCACAATACGTATGGCGTCAAGTTGAAATTTTTTTGGCCTAAATTTATCAACGAGCCTACCGCTCCAAATTTTGACACATGATTTAGCCCACATCAAATAACCATCATACCAATTTTAAGACCATTCTGGTGGGCGCATAAGATTTATCAACCAGCCTACCGCTTTAAATTTTGATAGTACTTAAAGGACCCATTCAACAAACCAAATCCCAATTTTAAGACCATTTTGGTGGGCGCATAAGTTTATTAGACCATTTTAAGAAATAGCAAATGACTGTAAATTCTTAAAAAAAAAATTTAGCTGTCACAAACACAACTGCATATTCATATTTAAGTGTTTTGTAATTTAAAATTCCGTAAAAGTATTCCACAATAAGTAAAAAATTTGAGAAATTCGTCAAAGCAGTACTTTAGTCACGGGGGTCTTAAATCACTGAAATTATTATTCATATTAAAATTAATGGTACAAAATTTGATTTGAAAAGCCAGAAGTAATTCCTATAGGCATTTCCTACTAGTCGCTCATAACTCTAAACTGATAAGCGTCAAGTTAGGTGTACTGAGAATATTACTGACTGAAAAAATGGCGTGAAATTATTTTTAATTCTACCGTTCCAAATTTTGACAACCAAGGTGTAGCCTACTCCAAATAACCTACATACCCATTTTAAGACCAATCCGGTGGGCGCATAAGATTTCAAGACCAGTTGAAGCTGCAATTTTTTGGTCTTAATTTATCAACGAGCCTATGTTAGTTAAAGGACCCATTCAACAAACGAAATCCCAATTTTAAGACCAATCTGGTGGGCGTATAGGATTTAAAAACAATTTTAAGAAAATTTGATTTCATACAAAAAATAGCAAATTACTATAAATTCGTTTAAAAAATTAACTTAATTGGCACAAACACAAATGGATAATTATATTTACGTGTCTTATGATTCAAAATGCCGTAAAAGTATTCCGCAATAAGTCAAAAATAAAGGAAATTCGTCATAGCAGGACCTTAGTCACGGGGGTTTATATCACTAAAATTATTATTTATTTTAGACTTAATGGCACAAGAATATGTAACCGACTGAAAAAATGACGTAAATTTATTTTAAATCCTACTGTTCCAAATTTTAACACATGGTTTAGCCCACTTGAAATAACCTGCATACCCATTTTAAGACCATTCCGGTAGGTGCATAAGGTTTTAAGACCAGTTGAATTTTTTTGGCTTTAATGTATCAATACTGCTCCAAATTTTCACAGTAGTTGAAGGACCCACTTAACAAACTAAATACCTTACTTAGCGCTTGTCAGTTTAGGGTTAAGAGCTAATGGTAGGAAATGCATATAGGCATTACGTCCAGCATTTGAAATCATGTTTCGTGCCATTAAGTTTAAAATTAATAATAATTTTAGTGATTTAAGACCCCCGTGACTAAAGTCCGGCTATGACGAATTTCTCCTATTTTTGACTTATTGCGGAACACTTAAGGCATTTTGAATCATAAGACGCTTAAATATTAAATTAAATTAAATTAAATAATCATTTATTTCGGGCAAAGCCCATAAAAGTGTTAGTACATACAAAAAACTTACAGAACTATTGTTGGGCAAAAGTCAGAAACACAAACACGAAGCACAGTTACATAACCGGATGAGCAATAAACAATATTAGTAAAAATAAAAATAAAATAACAATAAATTTTTTATTATCAATTGAATCCCGCAATGAAAATATAATCAACTAATCGCAAAAATAAATAATAATAATAATAATTTAATTTGAAATGTCAATATTAAAAAATAATAACATAAGTAAATTAAAATAATAATTATAAAAACAAAAAATTACTTAAATTCAAATAATAATCAAATAACATGTCACCAATTAAAATTAACGAAAGTAGAATGCATACCGATCCATTTTTTTAACATGGGCGAATCCCATCTGTCGGCAAACACCCTAAGAAGACTGTTAGGGCTTTCTCTCATCCTTTCCAATAATGAGGGCAATATTAATATGCAGTTATGTTTGTGTATAGTTAATGGTTATTTATTCTATGAAATAGATTATTTCTTAAAATGATCTTAAAATTTTATGCGCCCACCAGAATGGTATTAAAATTGGGATTTGGTTTGTTAAATGGGTCCTTTAATTACTGTCAAAATTTGGAGCGGTTGGCTCGTTGATAAATTATGGCCAAAAAATTGTAATTTAAACTGGTCTTAAATTGTTATGCGCCCACCAGAATGGTCTTAAAATTGGTATGTAGGTTATTTGATGTGGGTTAAATCATGTGTCAAAATTTGGAGCGGTAAGCTCGTTGATAAATTTAGGCCAAAAAATTGTATTTTCAACTTGACGCCATACATACTTGTGGCCATTTAAGACCTTTAAGACTAATGTTTTCATAATCTCCGAGGTGGGTTCTACAACGCTATATCGAAGAAAATTGGTTAGTTTTTTGATTATTCTGTATAAGCCAAGAGACAGGCGCGGGCTGAAAAACAGCGGTGTGCAGCCGACCGAGCTCGCGGCAATTGCTGAGCTCCGAGCCTATTGTCGCGAAATTTTGTTTAGCCTAGTTTTTAAGTTGTTTGTTACTTGTATTTTTTTCCTTTCCCTTCTTGTGTATTGTTTTATGTTTTTTGTTTACTTCGGTGTATGTCTACCTGTCTGTATTTCTTTTTGTATTTTTTTTGTTTTGGATTTCTGCGACAATAAATGCTTTTTTTGAAATAAATTTCCAGTAAGGCGGGCTCTGGCACTATTAGATGACTTTAAAAAGTGTACATTCTTGGTTGGAGTTGTATTGATTCTGTCCGTCATTATGACAAGCAGATCTATATCTTCACCAACAATAACAACAAAGTTACGGCTTTATCAAAAGCAGCGTTTACTATGAAGTAGTCTGCGTCTTCCTGGGCCTGCCGAAATTCATAGAATAGAACAATCGCTGCGCGCTGCGCTATCTCTCCGCCCCGCGCGCCCCGCGCCGCGTGCTGGCGCCCATCCTCGCTTGCAGTTCATTGCGATTAATTCTATTTACTTTTTGACAAACTTCGGGTAAAAAAAAACTATTTTTTATTTCGTGCAAATGTAGTGTCTTTAGATAAGTACCGTTTTTAAAATGTTCACGTGTCTCTTAATTTCCCCCGAAGTACAATGTACAAAATAATTTAAAATACATGTTCCATAATTTGCCCAGGCGTGCAAAGTTAACTGAATGTTTATAATGCTTTAAAAAGTTTAACTTGAGATCGCACCCACCGACTGACTTATCCTCGAGCCGCAATCGAAAAAAGTATTTTTTTAGGGTCTCATACATCGCACATCTTTTTAATTAAGATACACTATGCACCAAGGTGTTCTCTATTCACTACTAAGCTTGAACCCAATAGCTTTTAACTTACTCCAAAATTACGGCACTTTATAGTTTATACCTAAAATTTAATGGTCTTCCGTACATAATAGAAACGGTGCAACTCGGGGGAAACAATCTAGTTGTGCCCTCTAACGAATCCAAAAAAAACCACGACTGCACGACTTACTTCCATACTTTTCCTTAATTTGACTATACTATTAGCAGAGGGTTAAATAGTGGAGTGTGTTTCGTTTTCACTAAGGACGTAATGACGTCATCAGACAATCAAAATGTAAATGTGTGTTAATTTTGTAACGAGTGCGAATTACTACTTTTTACTAGTCACCTATAAACGACTGTTTTGCTCGGTAATAATTCAACTGTGGTTAGGGAAATAGAGTAAAAGTACGAAATTTCCGATTTCTCTCCTGGTCCATATGATCAACGCACGTATGCGTCGGAAGACAAACAAAACTCACTAACTACCACACGCTTATAGCCGTAATTAACCGTATTGGTAAAAAACAAAGACTGATTTTAGTTTTTTTTTTTTTGCAATTCCCGAGTTTTGTTTGTGACTTGACGGTAGGTTTATCTCTATCCGGAAAGGGAAGTGTCGTAGAATGTATGAGTTCCCATATAAACCATGACACTTCTCTTTCCGGACAGACTCTAGTAAGACTAATAAAATAATCAATTCGTCAATGCTCTAGATAATAGCTCAACCAAAGTTTTTCAAAGCATTTGGTGAACATTATTAACCGTATCTGTATAAATCGCCAAAATGTCTTCCAAAATTTGCTGTCGAGTACATCGGAACGTATATCATGGTTGCGATTTTATCGCTTATCACGTCTTGCGTCACTTTTGCACTTACATACTGGTTAGAACGTGACCGCTATGGTATAATTAACGCACGGAACCCTCTCCACGCGGGTCAAAACTCGCACATGTCCGGTTTTTTCCTATATGACGAGCATTATTAAACTATCAGTTTTCAAAAAACAGAGATGCCCAAGATGATGTCAACGTTCATTGGGAACTTCTAAAGAAGCCCGAGAGAGAGCAGGTGACATGGCCAACGCACTACCTTCAGCCGGAGCTAGAGGAAGAGAAGACCCTCGTCAGGAAGGCCGACGACCTCACAGACCGGGTAAGAACAAGTTCTTACCGTCTCCACAATTACACAATGGAGATACTCATTGGTCTTTCCATGCTCCCATTATTGCAGCTTATATAACACGAGTATACCAGACACACCCTAGACTATAGGGTCGTGTTAATTTGCAATGAATATGATGACTGTTTTTTTTTTAATTTAAAATTCGCTACACTCGCTACCACTTTTTTGATTCTCGTACTAAGAGTAAATAGAAGTATTTTTAGGGTTCCGTAGTCATCTAGGAACCCTTATAGTTTCGCCATGTCTGTCCGTCCGTCCGCGGATAATCTCAGTGACCGTTAGCACTAGAAAGCTGAAATTTGGTACTAATATGTACATATATCAATCACGCCGACAAAGTGGTGAAATAAAAAGTGGAAAAAAATGTTTTATTAGGGTACCTCCCCTATACATAAAGTGGGGAGTGATTTTTTTTTTCATTTCAACCCTAACGTGTGATATATTGTTGGATAGGTATTTAAAAATGAATAGGGGTTTAGTAAAATCATTTTTAGGGTTCCGTACCTCGAATGGAAAAAACGGAACCCTTATAGGATCACTTTGTTGTCCGTCTGTCTGTCTGTCTGTCTGTCTGTCAAGACCATTTTTCTCAGGAACACGTGGAGGTATTATCAAGCTGAAATTTATATCAAATACTCAGGTCTATTGTCCCTTGGAGCTGTAAAAAATCAAACTTAAAAGCCAACGCAATCAAAAGATGGGGGATCAATGTTACTCTGCGTCCGTAGGAAACACCCTACACGTGATCCCTGGGTGGTGCTAAAAGAGTAACAAACTCGGCAGCTGCACTGTCCCATCTGGACCTCGCAGCACTCACTGGATTTTCATTATCATCTGCTTTCCCACTACTACTACTCCAGGGAAGAAATACCTATCTATATCCAGTGACATGTAGCCATACGATAAATAAAATCAAAAGATACAGTCGTTTATGCTGCAAATTTTAGAGTTTTTCGGCACTCGCATAACCTACGGGGTACTTCCCGTGAACTCAGAAACTTGAAATTTGGCACGGAGCAACGTCATATAGGATAGACAATGGAAAAATTACAAAAAGTAGACATTTTTAGTAAAATCATACAAAAAAATATTTTATTTGTTATTTTAAACTTACTACCTTTTTCCTCGTAAACACGTGGAGGTATTGGGCTATAAGACCTTTCAGATGTAGCAAAACCAAACTTTTGTGTCAACACAATCAAAAGAAATAACAATTTAAGTCGCATATTTTGAAACTGAGTACTCGCAAGAAACTCAAAACCTAAAGGGTACTTCCCGTAAACTCAGAAACTTGAAACTTGGCACGAAGTAACTTCATGTAGTACAGACAAAGGAAAAATTACGAAAAGTAGACATTTTTAGTAAAATCATACAAAAAATATTTTTTTAAATTTTTAACTTACTACCTTTTTCCTCGTAAACCCGTAGAGGTATCAAATTGAAATTCAAATCAAATATTCAGGTCTATAATACCTTTAAGCTGTAACAAAATCAATTTTCTATGTCAATGCAATGGGTGAACTTTTACTTATATACCTACAGGTTTGTACGGAACCCTCGGTGCGCGAGTCCGACTCGCACTTGGCCGGTTCTTTTGATAATGTAAATATTTTCTGAAATAATCGCTCCAGAAGTAAAAAAAAATGTGTCTCTAACTTTTGAACCATAAGTTTTAAAAATATGAAAAAAATCTTAAAAGTAGAACTTTTAAAAGCTTTCCAGAAAAAATATTTTGAACTTGATAGGTTGAATAGTTTTTGAAAAAAAAAAATTACAGAATAATTTTTGAACTAAGTTTGTAATTTAACCGTATAAGCAGGTGTTTATTGTACCTGTAATTTCTACAAAATCACCATGAAATGACGTGCTTTCAAAAACTCTTAAGTGGGGACACTTACTGTGACGGACGGAAAACTACGGAACCCTACACAGAGCGTGGCCCGACACGCTCTTGGCCGGTTTTTATTTATGTTTTATTTTACGTTAGTTGACGTAGTAGCGTCTGTCTTTGTAATATAATTGATGATTGATGATCAAAAGCAACAGTATTTTTTTTATTTGACTTTAAGGAAAATACGTGACACGTTCCTAAGGAATTTCTGAAATTAATTTTATCTTAGGAACGTGCCATGTAAAACCCGAGCCGATAATAACAAATAACATAAAGAGGGGATGTCCCATAAAATGTAAAAAAATAAACAATAAGAACTAACCTAATGGATATGCCATTAATTGGGATACATATTAACATTGGATATTATTAGTTCCTTACCTACATTGTTAATAAGCTGTCTGTTTTAGATTGTACATGAGTTTTGTGAATATATGACACAACTCGGAGGCAATCAACAATCACAACTATTTAAACCAAAAGCTATAAAGGAACTTTTCCAGGTATAATTTTTATGGAGCTTTCTTGACACAACATATTACTTAAATAACTTTTTAATACAATTGCTCAAAAAGTTTAGTTTATGTAGCTGCAAATCGTGCGTAAAGTTTGATTTTATGCACTAGTGCTAAAAAGTGATCTGTTCTGCAAATCGTGCGTAAAGTTTGATTTTACGCACGATTAGCAGATCAGAATTTTGAATAAATGAGTATTATGCGAGACCCGCTTATAAATGACCTTACTCTTGAGAGTATTATGCGAGACCCAATAGTATTACTTGAACAACGCGCGATTGAATGAAGCTGTCTTTCGTACACTGACAGAATATAAATATAATTTTATTTCATTGTAGTTTTTTCGCAATTGTATTAAAAAACGTTGTTCGACACATGTGCGGAAGTGTCACTTTCACTCGTCCCGAGTCTTGACCCTCGCCTCTCGGCTCGGGTCAAGTAACGTCGGTACTCGTGCAAAGTGACATACCTACTTCTCGCACTTGTATCGAAAACTACTATTCGTTTGTCATGTGGAGGTATGACTAAAATTTGATCCATATGTGCAGATCGAATTTGACACACACGTGGCTCGCAGTCTTCAAGTAATTCCAAAAGAACTGCCATCTATAGAAGAGAAAATTGCCGAAGTAACTGGAAATCCAGAGGTTATAAAAAATATGTCTTTGTACTTCATAATTACTTAGATAACTGAGTAGAAAATTAATGCATTTCATATTTGACTATTTAGTTGTCGCAATACGCAGTGCTGGAAAGAGAAGTGACAAGAGACATTAAAGCAGAGCATTGCGGCGACATTTTGGGAGCTTTCTCTCGATCCCTACCTCACCGCGACCAAAGACGCGCGCCCCACAATCACACCAAGAGCATGTGGCGGTCAGCGCGCCACGTCCCAAAGGATCTCGTCTCATTAAAAACTGTTTGGGAAGGCATCACCAACCTAAGGTTGGTCCGAATTGTACCAATTTGTAGCAACTTAAAGCGGTTTTCAATCAACTACCTACGATAAAGTTCAAACGAATAATTATAACAATATTTAGCTGGGTAGGTAATACTTCTCACACCAAAACATAGCATGTACAAATTAGCGGCCAAGACTCACAATCTCATAACGCTTTCACTGTAAAGAAAGTTATCAGAGTCCAGAAAAAGCCAAGCCCGTATGCCCTGACTTTATCAACTCTACAATCCTTGGTTCAAAAAGTAAATATGACTTGGCCGTTTGATACTTAGATCAATTGTATGTCAAATATAATATTGGAGACCTGTGACGTGATTTTTTACCGTAAATATTCAAGTTCATCGAACCATTTCAAACGGCCAAGCCATACTTATAAAACCAAGTGTTATAAAGCTTAATAAATCTGGGCCGCAAATTTTACATGACAAAAAATTTTTTTGGTGAGATATTATACCTTTTTGTAAGGAAGCCCGCGTGGCATGTCATTCAGGAAATATAGCCTAAGTTTACTAGTTTTTATACAAGCCTACACCCCCTTTAATAGCGGTGGACGATGTAAGATACAACCTTTTTATTTGTTTTAGAACCAAATTATGATGTTTCTGGTACGATTGTACATTCGTTTAAAGCAATCATCCTATAGAAAAATTATTGCTTTTTATTAATTTGCAGGAGCGTTAAAGAGTATTGCCGTTGGATGATTGATCATCCAGAGTATAAGCGAGCCCCTTACCTGAGCAGTCTGGGCATGTTCGACTCTGCAGTGTTGGAAGCCAGACTCACTCTAGAATCACTCCAAAGAATCGCTTCTCCGACGGTGGCAATTACTTCTCCCAGTTCTAATGCACCAGCTCCGATAGAACACATTCGAAGAAGACTTTCGCAGTTGGCTGATACGGAATAATTAACAACCTGCAAATTTGATGATTGTAATTTGAATATTCTAAATATAAAAACAACCTTTGACCAAATTTTCGTTTCATACGTTCAATTCATACCAACTATTCCGACCTTGGCACAATGCCGATAAGCAAGATAACGTTTAGTACATAGGCTCACTCATATATATTGAGATACTCATGCAATATCTTGCAGACACAGCAAACAACCTCAGTTTAAAACGTGATATTACTTTTCGGCAATAACGATGACTGAAAGTGTTAGTGAGGGTGCATCTAAGCTGGGTTTAGAAACTGTTTTAAATAATGCCGTAGGAGAATTTGGAAAATATCAGTTAATCAGTATCTTGTTGTTGGCAATACCAGCTGCGTGTTCGGGGTTTATGGCTGGAGATTATATTTTTACGGCAGCCAGGCTTCCCCATCGCTGCGCCGTGCCACTGTGCGACGGACCAGAGCCAGAGTACCTGCCCGCCTGGATATCAAATGCAATACCAGAAACTACTACAGGCTTTGATGAATGCAGTCGATACGTAAACACATCAGACAGTGCTAATACGACTTTGACCAATGTCTGTCCCGCAAGCATGTTCGATAGAAACAGAACAGAGTATTGTGACAGCTACGTATTCGAGAGAACGAACACTGTTGTATACGATTTTAATTTACAATGTAGAGAATGGCTAAGAGCTCTGGCCGGGACATTAAATAGCGTCGGGGCAATGGTAGCTCTTATTATTGCCGGCTACATATCAGACAACTTAGGTCGGCGAATGTCTATTGTATTTTTTGGATTCAACGAAGCTCTGACTGGTGTAATTAGAGCATTCTCAGTTAACTATGTCATGTACGTCGCCTTTCAATTTTTGCAAACGGCCATTGGTGGAGGAATATATAGCGCTACCTATATTTTAGCGACTGAACTAGTTGGACCAAAGTACCGTGTTCTGACAAGTGCTACGATGTCGTCTGCTTTTGCCGTGGGTCAAATGATGGTGGGTCTTTTGGCTTCAGTTGTAACAAAATGGCGGCATTTAACCTTAGTGATGTTTTGTCCCGTATCCCTTATAGTCTTTTACTACTGGATTGTACATGAAAGTCACCGGTGGTTGCTAAGCAAAAACAAACAGGAAGAAGCTAAAGCTACTCTTAACCACATAGCACGTGTTAATGGGAGAACTATTTCATGCTCAGATATGGAATTCTTGTTGACAGCAATACCTAGAAAAATGGAAACCAATAAGGTGGACACCAGAAAATTCTTATTAATGCGTGTCCTTAAAAGTCGTGTTTTATTTAGAAGGTGTTGCACTACTCCAGTTTGGTGGATCACAACTACTTTTATTTACTATGGCTTGTCTATTAACTCGGTTAGTCTTTCCGGAAATATGTATTTGAATTATATTGCGACCGTAGCCGTAGAAATTCCAGGTTACTGGACAGCAGTTTTAGTATTAGATAGGGTGGGAAGAAAAGTAACTTTATTTACGGGTTACACATTGTGCGCGATTTGTTGCATATCATTCGCTTTTATTTCTAATACTATGTATGGTTTGTCATTAGCTTTGTACCTTACTGGCAAGTTTAGTATAGCTGCCGTCTTCACTTCGTTGTATCTATATACATCTGAATTGTACCCTACGAGGCATCGGCATTCGTTCCTGGGGTATTCTTCAATGATGGGTCGCATAGGTTCCGTTATATCTCCACTGACACCTCCTCTGATGGAGTATTGGTCAGGAATACCGTCGGTGCTGTTCGGCGGAATGGCGGTCATCTCGGCGGTGTTGATTCTCACGCAGCCGGAGACTTTAGGAACCAAACTACCGGACACCTTGGAAGACGCGGAGCTTGTTGGAACAGAATTAAAGTAATATTTATTTTGATTATGTAGTATTTACTTGTCTATACAGTCACCGGCAATAGTATCTTCCTACACGAAGGCCGTAAAAATATGTTACAACGCTTTTATGGTCCTACAAATACAAGCGTGTCACACATTTTTTTGGCGGCCTTCGTGTAGGAAGATACTATTGCCAGTGACTGTACTTACCTGACTGTTGAACAGTGCCAATAACCTGATAATGATAAAGTGTAGGTACTGGAATGCCGAAATTTGGCAAGAGTATGTATAAAAATCCCGCCGATAAAATGGTAAAAAGAAAGTTAAATGTTCCCCATAACATCCCCCTAACTTTTGAAGTATGGATTCCATATTTTGAAATGAGGGTCCAAAATAAAATCCATGCCGAAAAAAGCCCATTGAACCGTTTTTAACTATCGCAAAATTATACAATTTTTCAGTTAAAGTACGAACCTAAATGTCACAAAAATACTTTACTTGTTTTCCTATAATCCCCCTTTTGATTAATTGATATGGTACTTTTTGCCTTACATCAAATCAGAGATGGCTGATTTTTTGTCTGTTCATAGTGGTGATACCTTATTGTGGACCAGGGACCGGAACCGGTAACCATTAAAGGGGTATTAGATTGGGTATTTGATAGAATTGTTTTTAAAAACCCTATCAATTCGGTAAGCGTATCGTTTGACTTACCCGAACGAAAGGCTAACCATGTCAATACAGTTAATTCGGGTAAGTGGTTACAACCCAGCATATGGTTTCCCTATCAGATAGGGTTTTTCAAATGCGATTAAGCTATTTTAAACTCTGTGACCAATTCATTTGGCTTATTTATTATTCGAGCACCCTACGAGCTAAGCGCTGCCGATATGGCGGCACGAGCGAGCCTAGAGACAAACAAGAATCTTTTTGCGTATGTTTTCGTACTTACGCCTTTGATCTAGACGCTATTATTGCTTGTTAGTGCGCTAAAAGATCGTTGTGTGGTGCCGGTGTTTTTGTTCTTGCCATTCGAGCGTGACGGCTCGTGTCGATTGAATCTTAGACCCAGGCTTATAGGAACCAAAATCAAATACATATTGTGAAGTGTTAAAATATATAATTTTGTGTTATTCTAGTTATAGGTAGTACTTTGTTTCAATGGCTCCAGCAAAATGTGACGCCGTTTACCGATACTTCTAGTATAATGAAACGATCAATATCAGTCATTGTTGGACTCAAGAATAAAATGATTATTTGAAAAAAAAATCGTAAGAATAAACTTATGTTGCTTGTATTCCCGTTAAAATGATACAAAATAATTTCGTCGGGACTAATTCATATGCGAGAAAATGTAATAAAAATAATTGATTCTTAACATGCTTTTTATTTTAATCGTGCTTTTTATTTTAAATAATGTTCCGCGTATAAGAAAGTATTCTGGGTTTTTCGGTGTAAGTTAGAAAACATCGTGTGGAAACTGGACCTAATCCCAATAAGGCGTAGTTTCCCTTATGCCCAGCAAAAATTATAACTGTTTTAAAATCCACGGTAGGCAGATATACTCTTTTCACTATGCTCCTAAAGTTCGACTTTAAATCGTGCGTGGACGATATAAAATTGCATTTTAAGCTCTAGGGCATAAAGTAAAATTTTCTTCTAAGACCAAGAATGGCTCAACAGCCAAACAGAGTCAAAATATATTGCACAATTTAATAGAACAGTAAAATTTCGTAGAATACTGAAACTTGTTCTTTTATTATATTCTTGTACTCAGATAGAATCGATATTGAGTTATGCCCTCGATTGCTATGGTCTTACTTTTAAATCATACATAGATAAATTAAAAGCTCTACAAATTAGATTCTTAAAATTGCTCGTAAACAAGAAAACAAAAAGTAGTTGCAACGGCGATTATTCAAAATTATTTAAAATCTGTAAAATACTTCCAGTTAGTTTAAAACATAAATATCTGTTAGCAGTCAACAACCATTGCAATGGAGAACATAGCCCAATATTGATACATCATAAGCACACAACAAGGACAGTAACCGCGCGCAAATATGAAATACCCCGCGTCACTAACTATTTCGGAGACAGAAAGTTAAGTAAAATAATTCCATACTTTTTAAATAGTTTACCAGAAAATATCCGGCATGAATATAATAAAAATAAATTTAAAAAAGCACTTAAACTGTACCTACTACAAACACTTAAGTGACATATGCGCCAATGTAAATGTCACTTCAGTGTTTAACGAAACTTAAGTTAGTAGATTAGTAAAACATATATTATTTAAATTAGGAATTACATAGATACTCATACCTGCAGTCAAACTGTGTAAACAGTTTTGCAAGAAACTGCCTTAAATCTAATGTCTGTACTGTTTTTAATAATAATAATAAACAAACAACAAACAAGAATAAGCTTTCTGGCCCAGACAATTCCTATTGGATGGGATTTTTTTTTTGTATAGATCAAAGTGTCAGGAATTGATACCAATAAAATTTATAAGTGAATATTGGGCGCTAAGGTGCCAAAAAAATGGTAAAAATGGTAAAAACCAGTTTTTCGCTTCTAGAGGAAAAACTACGGCTCCGACAAAAAATAGTTAAATGTAACAAATGTGCGCAATAAAAAAACAAAGAGAATGAGCCCCAGAAGAGCAAAATCTGTTTAGAGGATCGTCGGCAATGCGAAAAATAATAACCGGTGTAAGTTGACCTTTGTATAAGAATAATTACTAGGGCAGAAGAGGTCAGCTAAACATGGTTGATTAATTTTAAGAGAAATGAAGCATTATTTCAAATGGCACCTAAAAAAATTAATAATTAACTTAAACTATATTTAAGTATTTTAATTCTGCTATTCTTATATTTTAGGTGCCATTTGCAACAATGCTTAATTTCTCTTAAACTTAAAAAAAAAAAACATGTTTAGCTGATCTCTTCTGCCCTAGTAATTATTCTTATACAAAGGTCAACTTACGCTGGTTAATTTTTTTCACATTAATTATACCAAAATAATAATAAAAATAGTAAATTTTAGTCTATGAGTGTAAAATAATATTATCCAGCTAGATCGGGCGTTTGGGCCATAGTGCGCCGCTGCCGCGCGCGCAAAAAGTGTCTGATCTTCATAGATTATTCAAACAAGTTTATTCCTTGTCAAATGATCTGTAAATTTCGAAATTTGTAGTTCAACTCCTCTTTAATGCATAGAAACCAAAATTATAACGTTTTTCGAAAATCAAAATACCCTCCCAATCGATTTTAAAAAAGGTCACTTTTTGCAAAAGTCGACGGTTTGCAAAAAGTTTACAATATTTTAATTTGAACAATTAACTGTAGTTAGAGGACCACAAAACTGACATCATATTCAAATTTCAGCTCTCCATCGTTTCCTTAACGCGAGTTATTGAATTTACAATATTTGCAAAAAAAAAAGTGTTTATTTGCGAATTGCGGACGATCCTCTGGACCGATTTTGCTCTACCGGGGCTCATTCTCTTTGTTTTATAATTGCGCACATTTGTTACATTTAACTATTTTTGGTCCGACTCGTAGTTTTTCTTCTAGAAGCGAAAAACTGGTTTTTACCATTTTTTGGCACCTTAGCGCCCAATATTGATCACTTATAAATTTTATTGATATCAATTCCTGACACTTTGATCTATACAAACAATTTTTTTCCCGTCCAATAGGAATTGACTGTACTTTTTATGATTTTTCCGCTAATTCTATCTGAGTATTGCTATAATTATTTGAATTGCGTGTTTTCTATAATTAAATAAATGAAATCAAATAAAATAGGAGTTTATAATAGTTTAGAAATGCCCCGAAATGTTTTGATGACTTGGCAGAAAATTTCTAAATTCACATGTTAAAAATTCAAAAAAATATATTAAAAAATTAATTGTTCGGAACCATATTTGTTTTCATTGTAATATTTTTGTTAGAACTTGAAATTGTTTTACGATTACCGATAAATAATTTCCTCGCAAATGAAGTGAAAATTAGAGTTCGTCCATAAAACCCATTTTACACTCGACTTTTAAACGCCTCGCGTAAAATCGTACGTTTTATGCACTTGTTGTGCAATCTACTATTATAATATTATAAAAATAAAATAAAATAAAAATGAAATAAAAATGAAAATAAAATGGAAATAAAATGATAATAAAATGAAAATAAAACGAAATAAAATGAAAATAAAAACGAAAATAAAAACGAAAAGAAAACGAAACGAAAACGAAACGAAAACGAAACGAAAACGAAACGAAAACGAAACGAAAACGAAACGAAAACGAAACGAAAACGAAACGAAAACGAAACGAAAACGAAACGAAAACGAAACGAAAACGAAACGAAAACGAAACGAAAACGAAACGAAAACGAAACGAAAACGAAACGAAAACGAAACGAAAACGAAACGAAAACGAAACGAAAACGAAACGAAAACGAAACGAAAACGAAACGAAAACGAAACGAAAACGAAACGAAAACGAAACGAAAACGAAACGAAAACGAAACGAAAACGAAACGAAAACGAAACGAAAACGAAACGAAAACGAAACGAAAACGAAACGAAAACGAAACGAAAACGAAACGAAAACGAAACGAAAACGAAACGAAAACGAAACGAAAACGAAACGAAAACGAAACGAAAACGAAACGAAAACGAAACGAAAACGAAACGAAAACGAAACGAAAACGAAACGAAAACGAAACGAAAACGAAACGAAAACGAAACGAAAACGAAACGAAAACGAAACGAAAACGAAACGAAAACGAAACGAAAACGAAACGAAAACGAAACGAAAACGAAACGAAAACGAAACGAAAACGAAACGAAAACGAAACGAAAACGAAACGAAAACGAAACGAAAACGAAACGAAAACGAAACGAAAACGAAACGAAAACGAAACGAAAACGAAACGAAAACGAAACGAAAACGAAACGAAAACGAAACGAAAACGAAACGAAAACGAAACGAAAACGAAACGAAAACGAAACGAAAACGAAACGAAAACGAAACGAAAACGAAACGAAAACGAAACGAAAACGAAACGAAAACGAAACGAAAACGAAACGAAAACGAAACGAAAACGAAACGAAAACGAAACGAAAACGAAACGAAAACGAAACGAAAACGAAACGAAAACGAAACGAAAACGAAACGAAAACGAAACGAAAACGAAACGAAAACGTAACGAAAACGTAACGAAACCGAAACGAAACCGAAACGAAAACGAAACGAAAACGAAACGAAAACGAAACGAAACGAAAACGAAACGAAAACGAAACGAAACGAAAACGAAACGAAAACGAAACGAAAATAAAATGAAAAAAAAAACAAAAAAACAAAAAAAATAACCAAAATATTATACACTGATTTTTTTTAAATATAAAATGAAAAAAATATATATATACACGGTGAATCTGAGTATCCCGACAGATTTTAACCATAAATTCCTGATAACTGACTGAGACTAACATGTCGTATAAACTTTTCTGGAATTAGCCTAGTTACAGAGTTCTTCTTCTTTGTCGTTACACTCTTTACAGAGTGGTCGTGGCCAAAATGTACTAATTTATTTTAATTGACAGTTTTACCAATAACATTTATGTTTTTATGTTCAAAAGCGTTTTAAAAATCCGAAAAATGAAAAAAAAAATTTTTTTGCGAAATAGTATATAAGTAAAAAGTATATAACCGCCATCTTGGATTATAAAACAGAAATAATTTTCGAAATTACATCCTCTAATTATAAATATTAATTATTTGAAACTGGGTATTTACCTCGCACCCGAAATATGGGGTGCCCAATAACGCTAATATACATGGTAAATACCCCGTTTCAAATAATATTTATAATGTGAATGACCATGTGAGCTTCAAAAATCGTATATCCCATAATTAGCTGAAAACGACTACCAATCCCTACGCCAATTCATGGGATTAGGTAGCCAAGCGGACCACAGGCTTAACTGAGCCGTGGCAAAAGCCTGGACAAACTCTAGGAGGATGAATATTGGTTTGTGTCAAATCGATTTGAATATGAATAAAAATTGTGTTTTTATTCTTATTCAAAATAATTATTGCCCATCTCATCAGTACGTGCGAACTATGCAAAAATAAACTGAACGTAAGACACATTTCTTTAACAGATTCTTTAATTGAAAGTTGTGTACGTGAGCAGAGGACTGGACTGTGAGTGTGACTTTTCCAGAATGAATAAACGACAGCAAATCTTATATTTACTCAATTTGTTCCGCCTCCACCTCTCCTGTTCCATTTCAAATGAGAAAGATAGAACTGCCTGCCTGCGTGGAAAAGAGACAGGAAAAGGGTAGCCCTATGATAGGGTAAGCGGTAAATATTAAAGCTATCTTTACCCCATTCGACACGGAAACCACATTGAAAAGGGTTAAGCCTATTCAAAATGATTTCCATATCGATAGGGTAACCCAATGATAGGGTAACCCTATCATTAGGGTAAGACTTTAATAGGGTTACCCTATCGAAACGATTAATCAAATGAAGGGGTTTTCCGGTCCCTGTTGTGGACACGCAATTGCGATCTCGAAATCGACCCTGGTCATTTTCAAATACTAACATTTTTCCGATTTCGAGGTCGCTAAAGCGCGTCCACAATATGCATTTCATCCCAAAAAATATACAATAAAACCAGCCATACCTGATTTGATGTAAGGCAACAACCCTTATCAATTAGGATGTATTTATGTATTATAATTAAGGGGCAACTACAAAACCCTAAATTGAATTGGGTCTAAAAGGCTCTTGGCCGATTTTTTTGATACAATATCTTTCATAACATCTTAAAGTAGACCTATTTATTTACCGACTCTCATAGATACGAGTATGATAAGTCAGGTCAGCTGGATAATTTTGCTGCGGCTTCTGTCGGAAATTTCTAGTCATCGAAAGTTTAAACAAAGTTAAACGGATTTGTCTCCTTTTAAGGGTTCCGTAGTCAACTAGGAACCCTTATAGTTTCGCCATGTCTGTCCGTCCGTCCGTCCATCCGCAGTAAATCTCAGTGACCGTTAGCACTAGAAAGCTGAAATTTGGTACTAATATGTGTGTCAATCACGCCGAAAAAGTGGTAAAATAAAAAATGGAAAAAAATGTTTTATTAGGGTACGTCCTCTATACGTAAAGGAGGGAGTAACGTATGATATATTGTTGGATAGGTATTTAAAAATGAATAGGTGTCTAGTAAAATCATTTTTTGATAATGTAAATATTTTCGGAAATAATCGCTCCAGAAGTAAAAAAAATGTGTCCCCCTCCCTCTAACTTTTGAACCATAAGTTTTAAAAATATGAAAAAAATCTTTAAGTAGAACTTTATAAAGACTTTCTAGGAAAATTATTTTAAACTTGATAATAGTAGTTTTCGATACAAGTGCGAGAAGTAGGTATGTCACTTTGCACGAGTACCGAGGTTACTTGGCCCGAGCCGAGAGGCGAGGGTCAAGACTCGGGACGAGTGAAAATGACACTTCTGCGCGTGTGTCGAACAAAGTTTTTAATACAATTGCGAAAAAACTACAATGAAATAATAGTAGATTGTTTGGTCAAGGGTCTAAAGTAGGCCATATTACCACCAGGTGGTTATTTTCCCGACCGAAGTGAGGGAAAATTCTTCGAGTGGTAATATGGCTTTTAGACCAGAGTAATGCATACAATGTTTCACTTCGATTGCGAGAAAATATCATAAAAATACTTATTATTTACGCACAATAACTAAACTAAGGTGAAATTATGGTATAACTTGACGGTCTTTTAATTTTTTTAACTTCTTTGACATAGATACAAAATATCAATACCGCGAATAAATGCCACAGACGACGGTATAATTAGCTCTTTAAAACAGCTATTAGACATGGCAATTTGAGGGGCCCAACCTATTGTGTACCCTGCCTCTCCCACACCCTCCTTCAGCTCCCTACGGGCCCAACCTCCTATTACACCTCCCAACATAACAGGTTGGGCCCTACAAATTGCCATGTCTAATAGCTGTTTTAATAGTTTAAACACACTTTAAAGCGTTTCCCAAAAAATTAAATCTTTTTTAATGATTGTGAAGTAGGAACTCAACCTCATGTTTTGAGAAATAAATTGCGTTTCCTGATTGGTCGATTTTAACATTGCTGTATTCTGATTGGTTGATATTCAATACAATGTTTTTTTTAAGGACAAATTATTTACACAGTATACGCACCAAAAAAGTATCTATTGAACCGGCCGAAGGCCGACATTCACAGCGCGCTGCGCGTGCTCGCACCAGGGATCGGGAACGGTTCCCAAAATACCGTTCGTTATCGTTCGGAACCTGTTCTTTATTTCATTCCTACTATATATCGGTTTATTACGGGAACGTTCTCTAAAAGAACAAAACCATTTCGGTTACCGGTACTCAAGAAGAACAGATTTAAAATCGTTCCGAAAGAACAAAATCATTTCGGTTACCGATATTGAAGAACAAAATTTGAAACGTTCCCAAAGAACAAAATCTTTTATGAACGGAATTTGAAACGTTCCCAAAGAACAAAATCTTTTAAGAACGGAATTTGAAACGTTCCCAAAGAACAAAATCTTTTATGAACGGAATTTGAAACGTTCCCAAAGAACAAAATCTTTTAAGAACGGAATTTGAAATGTTCCCAAAGAACAAAATCATTCAGGAACGGAATGTAAAACGTTCTCAAGAACTTTATTAAACGTTCTTAGCCACGCACCCGTCTCGATCGCAGGTCGGCCTTGCCAAGGCCACCGTTTTCTTTTGTAGGCGCCAACGCATGGATATCGATACCGCCTCGCACTATCTCTTTTTCACACGAAGATGGTTTATATTTCCAATTCGTTGCACTTTTTTGTAAAAATCGTTACGGTAGTCATTTTTAAGTAATTCGGGTGTGTTGATTTCGAAAATAATGTCTGTTTTAAAACCAAGATGGCGGCCATGCACTTTTTACAGTTTTTAAATCAAAATCGTTATGGTAGTCCATTTCGATTAATCCGGGGATGTAGTTTTCATAAATAAAGTCTGTTTTAAAATACAAGATGGCGGAAATGAAGAACTTTTGTCAAAATCGTCATGGTAGTACTTTTCGACTAATTCGGGTATGTGGTTTTCGAAAATAATGTCTGTTTTGAAATCCAAGATGGCGGTCATACACTTTTTTCGTCAATATCGTTTTTGATTAATTCGGGGATGTAGATTTCGAAAATCAAGTCCTCAAAATCCAAGATGGCGGATATGGAATTTTTTTGTCAAAATCGTCTTGGTAGTTATTTTCAACTAACTCGAGTGTGTACATTCCGTAAACAATGTCTGTTTATAAATTCAAGATGGTGGTGTGGTAATACACATTTTTTATAAAAAACGCCATAGTAGTGGTTTTCAATTAATTCAGGGTGTAGATTTCGAAAAAATGTCTGTTACAAAAACCCAGATCTAAAATCCTATACTTATGTCGCTTTGGATAAAAAAAAATTTAGCCTATAAATAAAAAAATAGAAAGTAAAAGAAATAAAAAAATTCTTTATTTAGGTATAAACCCATTACATTTAAATTTAATAAAATTAAAATTAAAACTACATATGAGTTAAATACATTAAATTAAAATACCTTAGAATAATTAAATTAAATTAGTAGGCGATTGACGAGACCTTGCTCGCGAAGTAACATGATGTACACACTGCCTTTACAATGCTGTTTGTCGATTCACTCACTCTTCCGACAAAAGACCAATGTCTTTTACGCATTACAGCGTAAAAGTCATCTACTCGGTTCGAGGCGAACATACCAGATGGTGTACCATCCATAACTATCTTATCTTATATCTTATCTAAATATATAAAAGAAGAAACTGACTGACATATCAACGCACAGCCCAAACCGCTGGTTCTAGAGATTCCAAATTTGGCACGTAGGTTCCTTATAAGGTCTAGGGATGCACTAAGA
Source organism: Pammene aurita (assembly GCA_947086415.1). Classification (NCBI taxonomy): domain Eukaryota; kingdom Metazoa; phylum Arthropoda; class Insecta; order Lepidoptera; family Tortricidae; genus Pammene; species Pammene aurita. Next base: position 24,961,547 of record OX352292.1, read on the forward strand.
GAGGATTTTTCAAAATTCACCCCCTAAGGGGGTAAAATGGGGGTCCAAAGTTTGTATGGCGAATCAAGATTTGTTAGACTATTTATTTTAATCGAAACTTCACAGGAGTATTCCTTACGATAAGTGAGTAAACACGTGTTTCAGGTTTTTTGAAAATTCAACCCCCATAAGGGGCAAATGTGGGCACAAAGTCTGAAAATCAACATGGGTATCGTATCCTTTTTGAGTACTTATAGTACGCGGGCGAAGCCGCGGGAAAAGGCTAGTGTAGGATATGATATGAGCGTTCCACGTACAGCGTTCCAAGAAGTAACTGACTGACTGACTGACTGACTGACATATCATTGCACAGCCCAAACCGCTGGTTCTAGAGATTCCAAATTTGGCACGTAGGTTCCTTATAAGGTCAAGGGATGCACTAAGCAAGGATTTTTCAAAATTCACCCCCTAAGCGGGTAAAATGGGGGTCCAAAATTTGTATGGCGAATCAAGATTTGTTAGACTATTTTATTCGAAACTTCACAGGAGTATTCCTAAAGATAAATGAGTAAACACGTGTTTCAGGTTTTTTGAAAATTCAACCCCTAAAAGGGGCAAATGTGGTCACAAAGTCTGAAAATCAACATGGGTATCGTATCCTTTTTGAGTACTTATAGTACGCGGGCGAAGCCGCGGGGAAAGGCTAGTAGGATATAAATCAGAAGGATATAAATCTCTATGTTACAAAAGTGTCCGTCAAAAGGCGATAAACTGATGGCGCCACAATGATATTAAATTTGATTAAATTAATTTTGAAATTAAAAAATATTAAATCCAAAATAATTATTTGCGGAGATGAAAAACACTCACAACTATTGTTTAGTGCTTACCGCTGGACACTTTTTCGACCGTTTTCCTAGAAGGGAGTTCCATACTTCCTATACCATCCATATTAATAGTGGTGGAATATGAGTAACTCATATCCATATTTCTAAAATATAATAATTAAAAATATGGGCAGATAATTTATATCTTATCTTATCGTATCATCCCGCTATGTAGTTTGCAGACATCTGAAATATTACAACGTTTATGGATTTGTTAAAAATATTAAATAAACAACCGCCAAAGGGTCTTGCTATATTTTTAAAATGCTTAAAGGGCTTATGAATATCAGGAATAGCAAGGTGTGTATCAGTATCAGTGCTTGTGTGGGAGTACTAGAGCAGAGACCAATATGTCGTTTTATAATTCGCCGTGGTTACCATCTACTCGATCTTCAGTACTGCATGCACCTGTCTCATTTATTATGATTATGAATATGAACGCATCATTATATCTTGAACGTCCACGGCAAAGTATAAAGGCAATAATAGTATGTAACACAGAGCACCAGCCTCTTTAGTGCGTTAGTCGATCTTAGGATAGAGGCGTCCTTGTCTATGGTTTCTATAGGAATCGACCGTGTCACTACGTTTGACATGTTGTTGTCTAAAGTGACAGAAATGGCTAATAAAAGTGATGGGATATGAGTAACTCATATCGATATTTCCAGAGTCAGATAATAATTTAAAATATGTGATAATAATTTAAAATATGTAAAAATAATTTATATCGTTATCTTATCGTATTATATCACCTCGCTATGACTGTGTATTTTGCAAAGATATGAAATATTACAACGTTTAATCGTTCGAATTGTTAGAAATATTTAATAAACAACCGCCAAAAGGGTTCTTATATTTTGAAAATGCTTACAGCTTATGAATATCAGCAAGGTGTGTGTTAGCGCTTGTGTGGGTGTGACGTATGTTGCACATGTTGTATTTAGGACCTTGTCTTTTTTATGTTTCCGTATCCATATAAATGATATAACCAAAGACTAAAGTGGTTTTAGCTTGTCTCTGGTCCTTATAGACTGGAAATAAACGTCATTTTATATGAAAACCACTCGTGTCAGTATATTTGACAAATAAATGTCTTACCTGTCAGATATCTGTGCTAATAGCGTTGGGGTGCAGGTCGATACTTTTATAGATATTTTGATTAGAGAATCTGAATAATCATTATAATCAATTAGCATTACGTAGGAACTAACTGTAACAAGGTTTGTATAATTAATGAGTATTTTTGGAACTATTGTAATGAATTCATGATATACCTCATCCATTTATATTAAATTATTCTGTTACTTAGAAACTGACAGATCACCCTCAGCTTAAATCGAAAATAGGACCTAGAAACATGACACGAGTTTCATAGAATTCGCCTCTGAAAAGTACATTTCATATCGACATGCCGTCAATCAATATGTTACATCACTATTGCCCTCTTTGTACTGCATTAGCGGATAATTCTTAATATTATTCTAGTTTGTTATTTTTGGTATAATACCCTCGTATATGTTACCATTCCGAATTTTCTTTAATTATTGCACCAATTTATGGCACAAAATGGTGTTACAAACCCATTTTATGATAATGTTAACTCCACAAATCTCAAATTGACACTGGCGCTAACGGGGCGCAAAGCGCAAGAGTGATATACAAGCATCTTAGGTCAAACACCATATCTAGTCTAGTCCTACCGCTCGCACATGGGCATTGTTGATCTGTGATGTAACCCAAACTCCTCCTAAAGCTATAGGAAGGCAAATATTCACTATCGATAACGCGCCAAATAGTTTGTCACTTCACTATTGGTCTTGCAATTCTTATGCTATTTTTTTACACTTATTTTCTCTACAACGGCCAAAGAGCTACTGTCAGTTCTCTTGCGCTATGCGCCCGGTCAACACAACCAAATTAGCTGTTACGCCGACTCCCCTAGACGAGTTTCGCCGTTCTTATTTCAACCTCTTTGATGTGTGCATATAATTGCTATGTTAATGGCATTTTTAGGGTTTCGTAGCCAAAATGGCAAAAACGGAACCCTTATTATCGTCATGTCCGTCCGTCCGTGTGTCGCAGCCATTGTACTCGGAAACGACGGAAATAGGGAATGCTCCTGGTTCTAATTTTGTATGGCGAGAACCGGGAATTCCCGGTTCCGGTACTGGATTTGTATAGAAAACGAGTACCGGGAGCAAACCCTAGACGGAAACCAAAAGACGTATTTTGCATGCCGATATCTAGTTTCGTAGTAAAAATAACGTTGAAGATTGTCAGAAGATTTTTTGATTTAGCCAATATTTTCAGACATAATCGTATGAACACTTGTGTATTTTTTGAACTGGATATGCAAATAATAAAAAAAATGAGGAAATACATCTTTCAATGAAAATAGTTTTTAATATTATCGGTTGAGGCGTTTTCGAGTTATTTCTAAAAAAACTTCTTTCGTAGGAAGATACGACCTTTTGATAATTATTTTTCCTTATTTCGTTGAAGGTACGGAACCCTCCATTATACGTGGTCCGACACGCACTAAGCCGGTTCTTTTAAATGTATACTAATTTAGAGATGGGCAAAAATTATTCGAATACGAATAAGTCGAATAACGAATAATGATAAATCTAGACACGCGGCAGCGTGTCAAGCCAAGTTCAAGCAAAGGAACTGGCTAGCCAGCGCCGAGTGTATATTACACGAACCACTTGGTGCCACTTTTGACCCTTCTATAAATCAAAACCTCTTTAACGTAAACACATAAAACTACGTGTGTTTAATTATATCCATGAGGACATCTAGTAGCCCAAATTTCATGAAGCTAGCTCAAACGGTTATAAAGATATGAAGGTCAAAAAGTCGTAAATTGTAGCACTGACTGACTGACTGACATATAGTACCTAAATCTAACCTACTTCCAGATGACCTAGAAGGATGAAATTTGGAATCCAGCTCGGTAATTGTGTGTAAGCGTAGGAAAAAATCTAAAAATAAAAAAAAGTTAAAAATAGGTGGGGTCCCCATACAATTTATTTTATTTTATTGTATCGTTGGAACCGTTACAAGCAGATATTTGAAACTATCCCAATATATGTATTATTATGTACATATTCTATATAACAGAAATATAAAAATAAAGTTAAGTCAAAAAATAAGTGGTCCAAAAAACTTGTGATACACGCTAAACGACCGGCCAACGGTGTGTCGTCGGCGGCGCGCGGCACCACATAATTATACACAGAACAGAAGTAAAGAAAATGTAGACAATAGCATAAAAAAGAAAACCATGCAGCGGAAACGCAAGAAGAAGAGAAGACATTAAATCTCAATACCTGCCTAGTTTTCTTTACAAAAAGTAATGATATCCCACCAAAAACATAAATGTAAAAAAGGAGAGCCAAGTTTAATACAAAAATTATGCTTGGCTGTGGGCTTCGCCGCAAAAAGAATGGAGATATAAATGAGTGCCAAGTTCTATGCAAAATCCAAATATGCATTTATATGAACAAAATAACATTATGAATAAGTATTAAACTCTATTTCTTTGCTTTATTGGATACCTATAACAATTGCTGTTATTTAAAAATGTGAGATCTTAAAGTAGGTTAGATTTGACTTGGCCAATTTTTATCAGAATTAAAAAAAAATATATATATATATGTTGAATAACTTTATAAAATGACTGATGCAATGAAATCTGGCCTAGTCAAATCTAACCTACCTTAAGATCTCACATTTTTATTCTCACATAATTCGACAGTATTTATTCGTCGAATAAATTATTCGACGAATAATTCATTCGAATAATTTTGTTATTCGAATAATTCATTCGAATAAATTTTTCGTATTCGAATAATTTAAAAATAAACTATCGGCAAATAAATTATTCATGTGGTAGGGCAGTTAAAATAACTATTTGGCGGGATTTCTATCCCAAATATTATTTTCCAACTAGGTAATGTTTTATCTTAGTAGTTACTAAGCATAGGCGACCTGACCTCTATTTCACCACGCTGACATACGTGACATATGTCATGTTTTACTGACTTCATAGGCGTCCACAGGCTATTGAAACCACTTATCATTGGGCGGGCAGCATGCTTGTTTACCACCAGCACGATATTGAAAGAATAGCTTCATTTATTATCACTAAAACTACTACTTTGGTACTAAGTGGTGTTGACATACGTCTCGAAGATCACGACAATTGTCCCGAAACTACAAAACAAGCCTAATCTTTTGTCGAAAAATATCGACAATTCTCGGATTATCGCTTTTTTTGACAATTGTCATGAGCTCTTCACCAAACTAGTACCTATGTATTGAGTATATAATAAAAATACGTTATATTTTCTTTAAAAAAATATCATGTTAGTGGCCAACAAGCATACAGCCCGCCCGATGGTAAGCGGTTAGTGTAGTCTGTGGACGCCTGTGATGAGCCAAGTGCCACGCTGAGATAGTCCTTTTATTTTGGCAGTTTTAGGTAACCACCCAACAACATAGGTCGCTACAACACTTTTTCCGTTTAAATTATAGAAATATTTTTTAAGAAATTGTCACATAGTATAATTATAGTTCATTATAATTTCATGTTATTTTCTGGTACTGCATCACTTTTTTCACTCAAGTCCGTATATATCGTATAGTATCTACTGCACTGAAAATTATTGTCATAATCATTAACAAAATTCGTTTTTATAAAAGTAACAGAGATTATTTATGATGCGACTAGTTCAGACCGAACTAAGCAAAAGACATTACTACGAAATAAATATGAGTAAACTGGTACAAAATTGATAAGAAAGTTTAGTTATGTGGTTTACTCGCTCTTTCATATATCCCTCTCTTTCAGGCTGGCTACCTGCGATACATTTCCTTGACCCAAAAATAAGTTGGAGTTGCAATTTAATATCAAATCTAAATTCGAATAAAATAACGAATAAATATCATATATTTATTATTAGAAAGGGCAGACGAATTATTTATTCGTGAATAAATTATTCGCGAATAATTTCACGACGAATAATTTGTTGCTTAAAGGTTAGCTGGAAGAGATCCCTTAAAGAGATAAGTTCGCCTTTGTACGCACTCACTATATTGTTGTTGGTCATGTACTTGTTTTGTGCAATAAAGTGTTGTTACTACAACTACTAAAAAAAACCTTTATTATACCTACTCACATCACATGCACAGCAAAAAATCTAAATTCACATGAAAACATCGCTTTGATACGCATTCAGTTTTTTTCTGTGCTAGTCGGTATTTTTTATATTTTTCTGATATGCAGAATATTTTTACCCATATTTCGTAAGTTCATAAATATTTTGCCGCTGACTGAACTACAAATTCACAATCTAGGTTTTATTTTATTACATAAAAATCTACTAATCGAGATCGTTATTTTATTACTTATCTTATTTAATAGGTAAGTAGCATTCCTAAAAATATCACCATTGCAGTATTCAAATCACGAAACATTCGCAAAAGGATTATAATTACTATAAAGCTGCCCGATCGTGGCGGATTTACGTACGATCGCAATGAGAGGGGTAAGCGGGTGGCGCGGATAGAGAGCGCCCAAACGCTCAAGGACACTGCCGACAAGCGTCTTCATGTGGTAGAATTCAAATTTTATTTCATTTTTATTTCATGTTTATTTCATTTTTATTTCATTTTTATTTCATTTTTATTTCATTTTTATTTCATTTTTATTTCATTTTTATTTCATTTTTATTTCATTTTTATTTCATTTTTATTTCATTTTTATTTCATTTTTATTTCATTTTTATTTCATTTTTATTTCATTTTTATTTCATTTTTATTTCATTTTTATTTCATTTTTATTTCATTTTTATTTCATTTTTATTTCATTTTTATTTCATTTTTATTTCATTTTTATTTCATTTTTATTTCATTTTTATTTCATTTTTACTTCATTTTTATTTCATTTTTTTTTCATTTTTATTTCATTTTTATTTCATTTTTATTTCATTTTTATTTCATTTCTATTTCATTTTTATTTCATTTTTATTTCATTTTTATTTCACTTCTATTTCATTTTTATCTCATTTTTATATAATTTTTATATCTCATTTTTATCTCATTTTTACTCCATTTTTATATCCTTTTTATTTCATTTTTTTATTTTTTGTTTATATATTAGGGGTAAGTTGAAGCTGTACATTTTGTACCTGTGGTTTACAATTTTTATTGTAAAAAAATTGATTATGATGATTATTAACAGAATTCACATTGCTTTACCTAAAGTTCTAAACATGCGTGATATGTATCCCTATTATAATATTAGTATTTTTATTTCATTCGAGTAACATACAGAGAAGATCGAACCGCGACAGACGCTTGGACTATATCGCCCGTACTTATAACTCGCAGCGGTGAATCGTGAAATATACCTGCGGTGAAGCGGGGCCGGGGGGTGCGCAAACGCCGGATGCTCAAGGTTATCGAGGTAGGCACGCGTTTTAATGCGATACAATTCAACCCTAACTTTTGTAGATGGAAACAACCCTGTTGTGATTCCGGCAAAAGCCACTAGCCGCTTTGCAGGCACACATACTCGTACTTACCTACTTACTCACTTCTCGGATTATGGATATCGGGTTTGAGTTAATCAACGCTCAGCCACTGATTATAATAATATATTTAATAGTTCTTACTAACAGATACTTATAGCTTACTATGGAATAGCAAGTACCCACCGCCATAAATACCTACACCAAAATATAATTGGACTTGGAGCGACCAGGGACGTATAAAGTGTCTTCGCACGCACATATACCTACTCACTTCTCGGATATTTTATGAAAGTATAAAATTTATTTTGATATAAATACCTACTTACTTCACATGGAACAGGTTTCTCGACGCAGTGCAGCAGCACAAAAAGTTCTTACGCAGTTTGTATTTCACAACCAATATAAAAGCAATCAGTCAATAAAATTATCTCAACCAAACCAACCTCCACGCTAGTTCACGTCTAAGTTCGAACTAATGGACGTCGCTGCCTAGTAAAACGAAAATACTCGTAGGTACTTAACTTAAGGCATACACTGAAATAACTAACGCTCATTGGTTGGCGATGACGACTTATTTCATTTCTGTTGAATTCAAAAGAACGGGTTAATATTGTTCCTCGGGAACGATACTGCGAACGTTTATTCCCAAAGTCGAACGCTATCGAAAGAACGGATCTTTTCACGTTCCTTGGGAACGATACGAGCTTACAAATGTTCGTTCACAAAACCATTGTAAATACCGGTAACCAGAACAAAGAACGCTATCGAAAGAACGTTTTATATCGTTCTTTTGGGAACTGTTCGTTCGGGAAATGTTCGTTCCTAAAGCCATTGTTCTAACCGGTAACCGAGAACGAAAACGCTTCAGAGAACGGTCTAGGTTATTGACCCGAGAACGTTTTGAAAATAGAACCGGTTTCCGATCCCTGGCTCGCACATTGGGCGCCTCCAGCGCCCCAGGCTGTGGAGTCGGCCTTAAAGCCGACATTCACAGCGCACTGCGCGTGCTCGCACATTGGGCGCCTCCGGCGCCCCGGGCTATGGAGTCGGCCTTCGGCCGACATTCACAGCGTGCTGCGCGTGCGCGCACATTGGGCGCCTCCGGCGCCCCAGGCTATGGAGTCGGCCGAAGGCCGACATTCACAGCGCGCTGCGCGTGCTCGTGCATTGGGCGCCTGCGGCGCCCCGGGCTATGGAGTAAGGCCGACATTCACAGCGCGCTGCGCGTGCTCGTACATTGGGCGCCTCCGGCGCCCCAGGCTATGGAAAGGCCGACATTCACAGCGCGCTGCGCGTGCTCGCACATTGGGCGCCTCCAGCGCCCCGGGCTGTAGAGTCGGCCGAAGGCCGACATTCACAGGGCGCTGCGCGTGCTCGTACATTAGGCGCCTCCGGCGCCCCGGGCATGGAAAGGCCGACATTCACAGCGCGCTGCGCGTGCTCGCACATTGGGCGCCTCCGGCGCCCCAGGCTATGGAGTCGGCCGAAGGCCGACATTCACAGCGCGCTGCGCGTGCTCGTGCATTGGGCGCCTCCAACGCCCCGGGCTATGGAGTAAGGCCGACATTCACAGGGCGCTGCGCGTGCTCGTACATTGGGCACCTCCAGCGCCCCGGGCTATGGAAAGGCCGACATTCACAGCGCGCTGCGCGTGCTCGCACATTGGGCGCCTCCGGCGCCCCAGGCTATGGAGTCGGCCTATTCACAGCGCGCTGCGCGTGCTCGTGCATTGGGCGCCTCCAGCGCCCCGGGCTATGGAGTAAGGCCGACATTCACAGCGCGCTGCGCATGCTCGTACATTGGGCGCCTCCGGCGCCCTCGGCTATGGAGTCGGCCGAAGGCCGACATTCACAGCGCGCTGCGCGTGCTCGTGCATTGGGCGCCTCCGGCGCCCCGGGCTATGGAAAGGCCGACATTCACAGCGCGCTGCGCGTGCTCGCACATTGGGCGCCTCCGGCACCCCAGTCTATGGAGTCGGCCGAAGGCCGACATTCACAGCGCGCTGCGCGTGCTCGTGCATTGGGTGCCTCCGGCGCCCGGGGCTATTTTTTTTTTTTTTTTTTTTTTTTTATACCACGACGGTGGCAAACAAGCATACGGCCCGCCTGATGGTAAGCAGCTACCGTAACCTATGGACGCCTGCTACTCCAAAGGAGTCACATGCGCGTTGCCGACCCTTTACAAAAAGGAGGATTCACTGTGTTGACGACTAAAGAAACAAGAAGGTCCCTCATCGTTAACACACTGGGTCCTCTTTGAGCTCTTTGGCAACCTTACTCACCAGCAGGAACACAACACTATGAGTAGGGTCTAGTGCTATTTGGCTGTGGTTTTCTGTAAGGTGGAGGTACTTCCCCAGTCGGGCTCTGCTCCAGATTTGAGCGATGACATTCGCTGAACGTGCCCTACCACACTTAGCGAGATGCCATTCGCAGTGCCCATACCTCTCTTTTTGGCGTAGTTTAAGGACATACCCAGGTCCGGACGTAGTTTAAGGACATACCCCGGGTCCAAAGTATGGAGTAAGGCCGACATTCACAGCGCGCTGCGCGTGCTCGTACATTGGGCGCCTCCGGCGCCCCGGGCTATGGAAAGGCCGACATTCACAGCGCGATGCGCGTGCTCGTACATTGGGCGCCTCCGGCACCCCGGGCTATGGAGTCGGCCGAAGGCCGACATTCACAGCGCGCTGCGCGTGCTCGTACATTGGGCGCCTCTGGCGCCCCGGGCTATGGAGTCGGCCGAAGGCCGACATTCACAGCGCGCTGCGCGTGCTCGCACATTGGGCGCCTCTGGCGCCCCAGGCTGTGGAGTCGGCCTTAAAGCCGACATTCACAGCGCGCTGCGCGTGCTCGTACATTGGCCGCCTCCGGCACCGTCAGGCTATGGAGTCGAAGGCCGACATTCACAGTGCGCTGCGTGTGGTCGGACATTGGGCGCCTCCGGCGCCCCGGGCTGTGGAGTAAGGCCGACATTCACAGCGCGCTGCGCGTGCTCGTACATTGGGCGCCTCCGGCGCCCCGGCCTATGGAAAGGCCGACATTCACAGCGCGCTGCGCGTGATCGCACATTGGGCGCCTCCGGCGCCCCGGACTATGAAGTCGGCTACAGGCCAACATTCACAGCGTGCTTCGCGAGCTCGTACATTGGGCGCCTTGGGCGCCCCTAGGCTATGAAGTCGGCCGTAGGCCGACGTTCACAGCGCACTTCACGAACTCGTACATTGGGCGCCCCCAGCCTATGAAGAGTTTTTCGCGTGCTCGTACTTTGGGCGCCTCCGGTGCCCCCAGCCTAAGTCGTGCTAGTCGGGCGGGATCTTACGTTGGGCCCCTCCAGCGCCGTCGCCCTATGAATTCGGGCGCAGCCTAACTATCACAGCACGCCACGCACTCTCGCACATTCGGCCGAAGGCCGACATGCACAGCGCACCCCGCGTGCTCTTAAATTGGGCGCCTCCGGCGCCCTCAGCCTATGAAGTCGGCTGAAGGCCGACATTCACAGCGCGCTTCGCGAGCTCGTATTTGGGCGCCTCCGGCGCACCCAGGATATAAAGTCGTGCTAGTCGGGCGAGATCTTACATTGGTCGCCTCCAGCGCCGTCATTCTATAAATTCGGGCGCTGCACAACTATCACAGCACGCCTCGCGTTCTCTCGCTTTGATCGCCATCAGTCTATGCAGTCGGCCGAAGGCTGACATGCACAGCGCACCTCGCGCGCTTTTAAAGGCGCCCTCAGCCTATGAAGTCGGCTGCAGGACAACATTCACAGCGCGCTTCGCGAGCTCGTACATTGGGCGCCCCCGGCGCCCCCAGGCTATGAAGTCGACCGAAGGCCGACATTCACAGCGCGCTACGCGTGCTGTTATTTGGGCGCCTCCGACGCCCTCAGGCTGTAAAGTCGGCCTATTCACAGCGCTCCTCGCGAGGTCGTACACTAGGCCCCTCGGGCGCCCCCCGGCTATTCGGCCGAAGGCCAACATTCACAGCGCGCTACGCGTGCTCGTACATTGGGTGCCTCCGGCCCAGCTGCCTATAAAGTCGCGCTAGCAATGTCTCAAATCTCGCCCGACTAGCACGACTTCATAGGCTACATTGGGCGCCAGCGCCGTCACCCTTTAAGTCGGGCGCAGCCCAACTTTCGCAGCACGCCCGGCGCTCTCTCACATTGGGCGCCTTTGGCGCCATCAGCCTATGCAGTCGGCTTAAGGCCGACATGCACAGTGCACCTCGCGCGCTCTTACATTGGGCCCCTCCAGCGCCGTCACCCTATAAAGTCGGGCGCAACTCAACTTTCACAGCACGCCTCGCGCTCTCTCACATTGGGCCCGTTTGGCGCCATCAGCCTATGCAGTCAGCTTAAGGCCGACATGCACAGTGCACCTCGCGCGGGCGCCCACAGCCTGTGAAGTCTGCTGCAATATTTGGGGTACCTCCCGTACACTTCAAGTGGGGGGTAAAATTTTTAGGCTTCCGTACCTCGAAAGGAAAAAACGGAACCCTTATAGGATCACTTTGTTGTCCGTCCATCCGTCTGTCAAGACCCTTTTTCTCAGGAACGCGTGGAGGTATCAAGCTGAAATTGATATCAAATACTCAGGTCCACTGTCCCTTGAAGCTGTGAAAAATCTAACTTATAAGCCAACGCAATCAAAAGATACAGCCGTTAGCCGTTAAAGATCTGGCCCAGATTATTTAGGACCGTTTAGGAATGATTCTTAGCTTTAAAAAATCGTCATAATTTTTAGATCAGGACGGTGGTAAAAAAATTGCGAAATATAATGGGAAAATTGAAAAATCATGCATTTAGACAATATTTAAAAGCGTGCATGCCTATGATTTATATATTAATGTAAAAAAAAGTACCGATTTTTTAAAGAAAATGTACAAAAGCGGACTTAAAAACAAAACGGGAATTATGATGAAATAATAAAGTCATATTTTGATCGTATTGATAGTTTCTGTATTTCGGTAAACAAAGACGGCTGTCAAACCATCGTTGATACCGTTGATACTATTAACTGAACATTCCTAACACCTATTGCGAAGGGATAAGGTTTACCACCGTTAATTGCGATACCACTAGTATCTGACATTGCAAAATTTAAAAAAAGATGCGTTTCGTTATCGGAGCAGCATGCCATTATGCCATTATGAAACCCACTTTTAATGTTCAAACTCCGATCAAAATTGCAAAAATACGCATTTTCAATCTTTAGGCGTTTTAATACAGTCGATTTCTAATTTAAACTTCCGTATTCGTAGGCTTAGAGATTATTTTAATATTACAATGTTCTAACCTAACGAACAGTATCAAACGAAAATTATGTAACGGTATACATTGACAGTGTCAAACCAAAAAACAAACCCGTTTCAGGCCAGGGTGAAGTTAAACTTTATGTCAATGCCATAAGGACGTTAACGACTTGTCTTGCTGTATTTTAATCGCGGAAAAATCAACATAATGTTTATTTATTTAGTATTTCTAATTCTCGTTTCGTTTTTGCGCAATATTTTGTCTACTTTAGTAATAAAATGAGTATTTATTTGTAGTACAAACTGTATACGGTTTATATCAGGTGGCCCAGAATTGACGATCTCCTTTCTCAATTTCATTTTCACTCTATGAAAGATTTTAATTTTTTTCCGTGCACGCCGATGCTACTCTGCCTAAAGGCTAATCCGGTTATGTCTGTGCGTGTATGTACCCTAGGCTAATTGAAATGGGTGTTACGGCTGTTTGTGTACCTACCCCATCAATTCCAGATGACACATAACATAAATACTCTTTATTGCACACCTCAAAATAAAGAAACAAACAAAATACAAGTTACAAACAGTAAAAGCAGAGGTCATTGGTAAAGCAAAAGCAAACAATTGGCGGTCTTATCACTAAAAAGCGATTTCTTCCAGACAACTTTTGGGAAGCGGAAACCATTGAAAATTATCAGAAATACGCATTAATTTATACAATAAGGGAAATACATAGGTAATACGTAGGAAATCAACTTAACATTAATAGACTTACGCATTAAAATAAAATAAAATAAATATATAGATTATTTATATGTAAATGTTGTACTTATTGTGTCTGTTCATAGATAAATCACTAAATAAAGACAATGAAAATACTTTTATGGCAGTATCATAAAATATCGACATAGTTACATGTTAGATTACTGTAAATACGAGTAAGTAGGCACATTTTTTCTTTATCTAATCAAATAGCGTGATGTTTCATTTAAATTATATTTAGTACCTACAGACTCCTTGTAAATTTGTAATAAATCCTGAATTAATACATTTGTGTTCAATATCTGAATCGTTTTAAAATTCCTATAGTTAACCCTATCACAACCGACTATTTGCCAAGCCAAAATATTCGTGTAAATTTCAACTCTGATAAATGATTAATAGAATTGAAAATTATAACGCCCATAAAACGAATGAGGTTCATGGTTGGCTGTTAAAGTATTAACAATGGTGCAGTAAAATATAATAATTGTTGCAGTCGCCTTTGCTTATCGTTATTCGACAAGTTGATTTAAAAAATGCGAACTGCCTAATTAATAATTTACATAAAGAAAATTACATTTTCCTCACACTCGATACTATTCAATAAGTACTATTAATGAAATAGTCTTAAAATAGAGGCTGATAATGTTGACGGCGCTTGGACTTAGCACTCTTTACAGTGGCAATATGAGATCTATAAATAAACGACATTAAGGTTGGGTTGCACCACCCATAACTAACGAGCTCATCAACGTTAAATATGGCGACGGAGCTGTCATCCCATAGAAAACTGTCAAACTTTTCATACAAGATTTTTTCAACGATGACGTTGACGTTAACAGACTGTTTGGTGCAACCGGCCCTAAGTATTTAATATTAGGTACAGTCGAGGTCAAAGATATGTTTACACTTTTGCACCTTATTACAAAGAAATAAGGTGAAAATGTGTAAACATATCTTTGACCTCGACTGTACATGTATTCGCAATTTGTGACATGCAAAGTTGGCGCAAACTTAGTGTGGACAGTGGGTTTTAAATATTATTTCATTTTAATAGTTATTTTTTACGCATCAAAGGAAAAACATAGGTAGTACCTACTCATTAAAAAATCCAGCTGTAGGTACAGTCGCTATCAGATAAATCGGAGCGGCCAAGGTGGTCACAAATGTCTGAACAACGCCTCTATTGTCAAGGCGACAAAGTGCATGTTCTGATATTTTTGAGTACCGACGCCGCTACGATATATTTGATGGCGACTGTACCTATACCTAATACGGTTGACAGACAGTAAGATACAGATGCTGGAGGGATAAAACCAAACAATAACGTAACATAACATAAATACTCTTTTTAATACAATTGCTCAAAAAGTTTAGTTTTTGTAGCTGCAAATCGTGTGTAAAGTTTGATTTTATGCACTAGTGCTAAAAAGTAATCTGATCTGTAAATCGTGCGTAAAGTTTGATTTTATAGAGAATTTTAAATAATAGTAGTTTATGTAACTGTTACGTAATAAGGGTCCTTAAAACATGAGTGTGGTTTTATGAAATGAGCCGCAGGCGAATTTCATAATAAGATCACACGAGTGTTTTAAGGCCTAATTACGTACAGTTGCATACACTGCTTTATCTACACTCATATTATATATATTAAATTAAGTGTTCGGATACCATAGAATGACCGCCATTGTACCGTCATGGCCAACTCGATTGTGCCGGCGCTCGCGCGGGACCAATCGAGTTGGCCATGGCGGTAACATTATGTTATCAAATTCGATGTTCCAAATTTGAAACTCATTGCTTAACAATATTTGAGCATGCAAAGTTAAAATTACGTTACTGCCGCAGATAAGAAACTTATCATAGTTAAATCGTTTGTTGTAATGCTTGTCATTGTCTACGGTTTTTGAACGCATTTTAGAGTACTTACATTATGAGTGTAGATAAATGAGTATTATGCGAGTGAGTGCGATTTTTGAATCTCACTGGTGATATCAAAGTCACCGGTGACTAAAATTATCACCGATGACTTTTATGTCACCATTTTCCAAAAGCCGTATTTTTGAAGTCACACGCTGTTTACCAACATGTAGAAATTTTACAATGTCAAATTTACAATTTTACAAATTTTACCAATGGTTTTTTAAATTTCGCATTAGACATCGCAAATGCTTGCTCGTGATGAATTCTTTCTGCGACGCCTACCGCAGCTGGATTATGTTGACGGTGAGGAACGTCGTCGTCTTCGTCGCTGTCCGTGTCCGTCATCGTCATCATAATGTACTCCTCCAGGCTTGCCATTTTTAGGGTTCCGTAGCCAGAATGGCAAAAGCGGAACCTTATAGTTTCGTCATGTCCGTCCGTCCGTCCGTCCGTCCGTATGTCACAGCCATTTTACTCGGAAACTATAAGACGTATCTTAATAAAATTTAGACATAATTTGTATTTTGTATGCCGTTATTTAGTTATGTAGTAAAATTGCTGAAAAAAATATTTTTAGGGGGGGGCGCTCTATACATGTAACTAAATTTCATTTTTTTTTTTACCAAATATCGTTGCACATCAATCGATAGGTCTTTAAAGTTAACATTGAGGTTTCTTTGAACAATTTGTGATTAAGTGAATATTTCCAGAAATAATTGCTTAGAAAGTCAAAAAAATAGCGTCTTCCCCCCCTGTAACTATTGAACTGTACGTCCAAAAAATATGAAAAAAATTGAGCAGATGCATTATCACAAACTTTCTACGAAAATTGTTTTGAACATTATCGGTTAAGCCATTTTTGAGTTATTTCCAAAAAAACTTCTTCAATAGGCATCAGATACGACCTTTTGGCATTAGTTTGGTTCTTATTCCATTGAAGCTACGGAACCCTCCATTATGCGTGGTCCGACACGCAATTGGCCGTTTTTTATATTTTCAATAAATCGTCGCAATCACAAATATCACAATCGAGCCCCGCTGCTAATTCTTCCGAAAAACATACGTCAACTGTCAAAAACAATCGCATGGTGATTTCAATTACGAGTGGGTAGGGGCACTCGTAAATCGATATCATAGGTATGACAAATGTAAGTCACCGATGAGTTTCAAAAATACGAACTTTCGGAAATCACTCACATCGGTGAAAATTGAGGTTTTTTTAACTTATGTATAAGCCATTGTTATCTGCCAGACAGTTTAATGTACACAGTGGTCGTCCCAATTGCCAAAAATAAGACCGGGGTGCTTCTGACATGTGACATGTCCAATTACAGGCCTATTTCACTTGCTAATGTTATTGCTAAGGTACTGGATAGTTTGCTTGATAAGCAGTTAGATAAGCACATTGAGTTGCATGATACTCAGTTTGGTTTCAGACCTAGCTTATCAACCGAAAGTGCGATTCTCTGCCTCAAGCAAACTGTTCAGTACTACACACCTAGGGAAACACCTGTCTTTGCCTGTTTCTTAAACCTGTCAAAAGCATTTGACCTGGTATCTTATGAAATTCTATGGGCTAAATTACAAAACGAGACTGATATACCGTACGAAATCATGGCAATACTCAGGTACTGGTATGGAGGGCAGAAAAACAGTGTCAAGTGGGCTGGATCACATTCGGATGTATACGGGTTGGAGTGCGGGGTGAGACAGGGGGGTTTGAGCTCGCCTCGCCTTTTCAATCTGTATGTGAACCGGTTGCTCCAAAAGCTAACTGATACCAGGGTCGGCTGTTCGGGTGATGGCGTTTTTATAAACAACATCAACTATGCAGACGACATGGTTTTGTTAAGCCCCTCTTATAGTGCGCTGCGTGACTTGCTGCGTGTTTGTGAGTCATATGCGGAGACCCATGGACTCAAATACAATGCTAAGAAAAGCGAGTTCTTAATTTTCAGGGCTGGCAAGAAAACTTACGAGGACGTGCCCCCTGTGACTTTGTGCGAAACTCCCTTGACTCGAGTTAAGCATTTTAAGTATTTGGGTCACTGGGTCTGTGAGGACTTAAAGGATGTGATGGCCATGGAAAGGGAGCGCAGGGCGCTGTCCGTGCGTTGCAATATGTTGGCTCGTAGGTTTGCACGTTGTAGCGACGAGGTTAAGTTGACACTGTTTCGAGCCTACTGTCAGTCTTTCTACACGTGCAGCCTATGGGTCAGCTTTACGAAGCGTGCGTACAGCGCACTGCGCGTACAATACAACAACACGTTCAGGGTGCTGTTTCGGTTACCATGGAGCTGCAGCGCATCAGGTATGTTCGCCGCGGCGCGCATCGACGATTACAGGCTATTATGAGGAAGCGCAGTGCTTCCCTGCTTACCCGCCTGCGTATGACCACAAAAAGCATCCTGGACGTGTTTGTTGACAGGTGGAACAGTCCGCTGATGAGAAGGTGGCTGAATTTGCACTGTCCTAGTGATAAGTTAGTAGTTAAGTTTTAATTTTATTGTTTTAATTCATTTTATTTCTTAATTTGTTGTGTACAATTTTTTTTATTTTTTTATTTTATTGTAACTATAGATGCAAGTCTGAAAATAAAATATTATTATTATTATTATTATTTGTTCGTTCTTTCCATATCTCGGGACCATGGGGTCCCGGACCTTTGGAAGGCATGCGTGGAGCCGAAGCCAACAGCGCATAGGCCTTTTTAAATGATATTAAATAAAAGTGATGGATACACATGGCAGATACCATCTCCGAACGCACAACATGATACATCCGGAGATGATCCCCGCCAGGTGCAAAGACTATTGCAGTGCAACACTTTTGTGCTGCGATGGGAACTAAGGTCATATGGCTATTGATTTGAATGTTAGATGGACTAGATATCGGGCTATGGGAGGAGACTAGCGGACACCTGCCGTGACAATGCGTCTCAAAATTGTAAGAGACAGGCGGTGACTCGCCAACTCATTGAGTGGGCTCCGCAATGGCCGCACGCACAGTGCGACAACAGAGCAACACTTGAGAGTGGTTGTCGAGAGGTGAGTCTGCGGTAGCCAGATCCCGGTAATCCGTTCAGCAGGCCGCCGGCGTTATGACATTTTACACTTCCAACCTGGAGCATAGGTCCCGCACTTGCGACTCCACTCTGGCCGGCCAGTTAAGGCAAGCACAGAGGCGAGGGCCAGATGGAAAGGGCCCTCTGGAATAGGGGTCCGCGGTGTTGCCACTCACCGTCAGCTCGCCACAAGCTGCCCCCGCGGGGTTATTATTGTTATTATTATTAGTCACTTGGTGAGATTCAACAATCGCACTCGAGTGCGATTTTTGAATCTCACTGGTGATATCAAAGTCACCGGTGACTAAAATTATTACCGATGACTTTTATGCCACCATTTTCCAAAAGCCGTATTTTTGAAAGTCACACGCTGTTTACCAACATGCAGAAATTTAACAATGTCAGTCAGAGACAATCTTCCCGTTACGTTGCCTTTTGCGCGTGCATGTGTTGTCCTTGATACCGGTTTTTATTTTCTCATACTATAACTTAAAATAGATTCATCAAATTGGTCAAATGTAAAACGTAGCGTATCTGTCAGTGTCATGTAAACGTAAATTAAAGTTTTGAAAATTCACTAGAAAAGGACGAACAAAGAGAATATAACACCGATTTTATAATTTATAAGAAAATATATGTACATTTGTTAGTGGCATATGTTTTACAAGTATATTTAACTATCGACGAATTGTAAATTGTATTAACTAATAACTTAAATATTAATAAATAAAATAATAAATAACTTGGATGTTGTTTTACTTGATAATTGTAAGCTTTTTATAAATAATTGTGTTCATTCTTGTCACATACGCCAACTGTCAAAAAAAATCGCATTACGAGTGGGTAGGGGCATCGGTGAGAATTAGTCATTTGGTGAGATTCAAAAATCGCACTCCTCTTGTAAATGAACCACCTGAACTACGCGCGATTGGGCATAAAGTAGTATTATGCGAGACCCAATATTATAACTTGAACAACGCGCGATTGAATGAAGCTGTCTTTCGTACACTGACAGAATATAAATGTAATTTTATTTCATTGTAGTTTTTTCGCAATTGTATTAAAAAACGTTGTTCGACACACGTGCGGAAGTGTCATTTTCACTCGTCCCGAGTCTTGACCCGAGCCTCTCGGCTCGGGTCAAGTAACCTCGGTACTCGTGCAAAATGACATACTTCTCGCACTTGTATCGAAAACTACTATTATTGCACACCTCAAATAATAGACACAAAGTATACACAAGTCACAAACAAAAAAGCAGAGGCAAAAAAATTGGCGGTCTTATCGCTAAAGAGCGATCTCTTCCAGACAACCTTTGGGAAGCGCAAACCTTTGTAAATTAACAGAAAACTAAACAGAGGTAAAGCCTGACCAGAAATATATTATCATGCGCCATGTTGCGGAATTTCATTGGAACTAATGTCTCACACTGGCAATAATTTTAATGACAGGATGATATGCATGTGATAGGCTGTCACTATTGTCAGTGTCATTGAAGCGGTTTACTTGAATAATAATAAAGTGTTGAATATTAAATAATAAACGACAAAAAATCCCAAAATTATCCATAATAAAGAGTAAAACATTGCAAATAGTGTATATAATAATCTGCTGTAATTAATACGCTCGGGAAATAAATCTATTTCGCTGTGAAACATTTTCAAATTAACATCAGAGCTGACAGGTAAACAAATTAAGATGTCACCATATCATAGAGAATAATATGCTCTATGACTATACTAAACTGTTGCCATATAAATGAGAATAATAGCGCCCTCTTAACAATAATAATCGAACGAGCGGAGCGTAAGCGAAGCAAGTTCTTACAAACAACTTCTGGCTACTGGGACGTCTCGGCATTTCGATGGCTTTTTGATTTTGAAAGTTTGTTCCGCGATAACTTTAGTAACGCTTTTCTGATCTTCATAAAATTTGTTGGGGTTGTAGCAGAGATACATATGTATAATTTGAGAGTTCGTATATGAGCAAGATCGACCAACGGGTCATGGAGCTAGAAGGCGCGAAAAAATCATTATACGGGTCTTGTTATATTGGTCATCTCGTTAGCAAGGAAATCGCGAGTTCTGAGTTCGAGGCGGACTACTAGTATATTTCTGTTCAGGCTTATTAAGTGGAGATTCTTAAATAACAAACAGGTAACTAAAGGTTTTGATCAGTACGTACGAGTACGTGCTCAAACTCTTCAAAGTATTTAAATACTTAACCCAAAAAATAGGATCTATCACTCGGTAACAAATCAAGAAAATAAATTTTACTATAGGTATACGGTATAGTATACCCAGCAAGTCATTTTCTGTTACGAGGCGAGTGTTAGGATTTTCGAGTGTTACACGTGCATACAGTCGAGTTCGCGCACGGGCGTTCAAAAATATATCATAACATGTATCATATACATATTTTATATGGATTTATAATCAATGCAAATAAGGTTGACTTCATATATTTTCAAACGTCCACGTGTACTAAAGCTATATTAAAGAACTCGACTGTACCTAGTCCATGCCATCTAGCGATAGTAAACCGAAACATTGTGTTACGACATGGACGTCCGACGTGCCTCAATGCTGCCATCTTTTGGATTTAGGTCGAACTAGTTCCACGCATGTCACAGGCAGTTCTTATCAAGGTTTATTTGCGCCGTAGTTACTCGCTTAGCCAGTAGATGGAACTAATATAAGTTTAATTGAAATGAAAATGAACATCCCTTTATAAGGCCAAATTTAAACTTGTAAGTTTGCTTGTGCAAGCAGGGACGCAGCTATACTTCAGAATGAGAGACGAATACGACTATTACGGCTTCGTCCCTACTTACATAAGAAAAACATTGTGTAAATTCGGCCATGATTCGTAATTACATACTCTTTTCAAAGTAGTCAGAAATGTCAACAACATAAACAACAAGTTTTTTCTGTTTTTTCCATATGAAAACTTATACATGAGAAAAAAATCAAGACATAAGCATCTCAGAGAAATAAACCAATGGAGTGGTAATTGACAGGCGTCCCCCTCTGCCAAAAGTACAAGACCACTGGTCGTAGCGGTTATATAAAACTAGTTGTCGCGCGTCAAACGCCATTCAATGAATGTCAGTCAGCCCGGAACGATCTGAGGTAAAAATGCCGAATTGCTGCGTGTTTTCATGTAAGAAAAGATCTGAATTATCTAGTTTACATAAGGATAACGTTTCTTTTCATCTGTAAGTATAATTACGTCTAAATATCATCAAATAGTGCACGAAATTAGCAAAAAACTAAAAAATATTGTCAATCAAAAAGTGTTGCCACATAATGGTACTACATCTGCTTTAGGGTAATTTTTAAACTTGACTCTTCATAGTACCTACATTGTACCATCGGGTTCATAATTGCATACCCAATTTATCAATGAATTCATTCATAAATTGGGTATGCAATTATGAACACGATTACATCAAGGGAGGTAAGTGAAATATTGCAAACAAGAGTAATCGACTCCAGTGCGGCAGAAATACGTCCGCCATTATGTCATTCATTGTCATTGTTATAACAGGTGAGGTAATACACTTAAAAGATACTCCGTGGGTTAGGCAGAGACCCATTCGGCATACAGCCATAATTGTAAAGCATTGCTCTGTTAAAAAAGCAGTGTGTCTATGTGTGTGTGTGTTGTTATTAAATTGTTTCTAAACATATTTTAATCTACTTTCAAATTATTCAAATGACATATTATTTTTAATCATTAACAAAAATGAAAAGATTAACGTCAGTACTTCAAAGGTAAAACTCATTCACACGCATAGCTTTTTAAATTATATATGTCGTCGAGGACCGCCGAGGGCAGGGCTGTAAGGTGGTTTGGAACTCAAAAAACTGACACTATCAGGATAAACTAGCCTATAGCACATTACGCACGGACGCACGGTAATGAAATAAAACATAAACACTGGTTTAACAACTGTTTTGAAATCAAATCTTTTTAAAACCGTATTATGGGAAGGGCAATAAACTACTACTGGTTCGGAAAGTAGCCCCAACTGAGAAGAACCAGCGTAAGAAACTCAGCGTATGTGTGCTTGTAGTACGCCGGCACAATAGCTGAAATTTGTCTATGGTCTCAAAAATACAGCTACCATAAACAAATTTCCGTTTTAATAGACAAATTTCAGCTAGTGTGCCGAATTCCGCACTGAATTCCGCTCTAATGTGTGGCGCCCCTTAAGTGAAATATACTTGTAGATGCTTGAAATAACGATATTCCTGTTTAGAAATTAATTCGTTCCTTTATTTTCACCATACATTTTATGTAGCATTTTAATTTTGTATGGATTATCTTTATTTATTATACGGTACGGTATACACACTTATCCCCTAAAATAGGCACTTTTAATTTCTGACTCTGGTATCACTGTACCTAACAGGTACGTTTTAGTGATGGGACAGCACAAAAATAAATGTCGATATTAACATTAGCAGTATGTTATACTTTTTATTTATAATAGAAAATGAAGAAGAGATAATAGAAATAGAAACACAAATTGGAAACAGGTGCCCATTACAATCAAAATATCAACTGCGAAGGACTCTGGAACATCACGATGTCGCTAGTGACTGATTCATCATTGTTCATTACAGTGAAAAATTCACTGAGATGGATAGAGGAACGTCTAGTGTAATTGGAAGCACATTGGAACGGTAATCTAAACAAGTGGGTTCGAATCCCGTGATGTTCCAGAGTTCTTTGCAGTTCAATGTTTCATTGTAATAGTTTTTTGTTTCCGATTTGTAGTATTTTCCACTAAATTTAAAAGCAAACACACATCAAAATATTAAATTGATAATATAAAAGTTATTCTAAATCAGCTTGTAAGATTTGTCTTGAACAAATAGACAAACTAACTTACGTAGAATACTAACATTGTAAGTAATAAGCTGGTAGAAAAACTTGATATTTAATCACAACTTAACATTATAATTTTATCAATAGCTAAACCTTATACTTGGTAAAGAAACAAAAATATATAACTAACCTACGATCAATGTTTCTCTGCGTCCGTAGGAAACACCTTAGACAACCCTATACGTAATCCCTGGGTGGTGCTAAAAGAGTTACAAACTTGGCAGCTCTACTGTCCTACCTGGACCTCGCAGCACTTACTGGATTTTCTTCATCATCTGCTTTCCCACTACCCTAGGGAAGAAATGCCTATCTATATCCAGTGACATGTAGGCATACGATAAATAAATCTACGATAGAATGTGACATTTTCAAGACAAAGGTACATCATTATCGGTTGTCAATAAGGCGTTACCATAAAAAATCATTTAGAAATTAACTCTATTAACAACCGACAACGATGTACCTTTGACTTGAAAACGTCACAAATATCGATACTTAAGTATATTATTATCGACGCGTTGCTCGCACTGTGTACGTTTACTTAAAGATGACATTATCTCGTTCACGGACAGGTTGTCTGTGTCCGTGTTTATACTTGTGTGAGTATATTTTATGCTAGTGTTTGATAATTTTATCGTGTGCGTGTGTAGCGACGTCAATGGAAAATGCATTAGTGTTAACAGTATTTGTGTGCGTTTCCTCGTCCCCCGCGCCGAAATTGGCAGACTTTTTCTGATAGAAATTAGTGCGCGTCTCGCATCCGGTTGGTTTAATTATCAAAGCATAAGCATAGTACTATTTATGGATGGTATAGGACCATCCATAGTACTATTATTTACTCGGTGACATAAATTACTCTATGATCAAGATTATTTTTGTGTTTTGGACAGAAACCACAGATATCAGAGAAAAGCAGATCTGAAATTATAAGTTGAACTTTTCTATATTCCCGATCTGCTCTCACTAATGTACTTATCAGTACGTAAGAAAAAGATAGACACCATGCTATCTGACAGGTCTTCAGCTGTCATTGTCTCAGCCTTTCATGATTATGACTTCGTGACGAGAATTAGTGCAGTGAATGATAATTTTCTACTAAATATCGACATCGATATTTACTGTTTCCTATATATATCCGTAACAGGTATTCCAATGGTATAAAAAATTAACAAGTGCGTGTCGGACCACGCATTATGGAGGGTTCCGTACCTACTATCGAAAAAAAAAATGATTTTGATTCCCTTAAGTGTGTCACAGTATGACATAAATATATTTTTATTGCATTAACTCAGATAGGTACATGAAACCAAGGTCATATCAATTTCGTCTCGTTCTATCTTATAGCGTCGTACTACTCTGCCGTCCGTAAAATCATCATGCAATTGCTTTAATGGGGCATACTTTTCAAGTTACTTTTAGGTGGCTTATAGTTCGGTGCAAAAGTGTACCATTAAAAACAGCCATAGAAAGTGTTTGTTAACACATAACTACAAAACTATGTTTGTGATTTAAACAGTTGATACCTTATTTTATAGAGGCTGAATTTCTTAATTATGTATGGTTCCCTATTTGGAGTTTCCATAAGAGGAACTAGAAATATTCGAAAAAATAAAATTGTGTTTTTTTCTACTTTTCGATTCTAAATTACAAAATAACCGTAAATTCTAAGTATATCATATGTAAGGCTGATTTATAGGAAATTTTAAATAGTACTGGTATGTATGAATCATGTGCCCCTCTCCTCGATCGACATCCACTTCTCCACATTCTACTAAGATGCTACTATTGGGACAGTTTTGCACCTAACTGTAAATATTTCATATCGATAAAATATCTACATAATTCTTTTCATTTAGTTACAACACTAGCGTTGTTTACAAAAATTTAATTTCACCAATAAATCTCAATAAAATCAACTTGGAACTACGCAAAAGGTTCTTATTTTATAGTATCCAGCATGTGCAGTTATCCGAGACTATTATATTACATAATGTGTTTGAAAATTTTGAAATAAAAACAAAAGTTTCTTACCGATGGAAACTGGTATTTTCTCCGGACTTTTTCGCTGATTTGAACCACCTCCGGCGGTATGGAACTATGCACAACATTTCTGCCTACATATAAATAATGAATATTTAATTTATACAGCTTAATTTTCAGAAATAGCACGATAACTTGCAAGAAACCGTCTTTTGCTACTATTTTGTGTTTGACGTCTAGGTTAATTTGGCAGTGCGGTTAAGCTTTAAATCGAGACAATTCTTTAACAGCCGAAAAAGGTCGTACTATCTGTCCCATTCTAACTCATCTTGGTTAACCATAAATAACCAAGGAGACAACTATATGAAAAAACGTCTGGCTTATTACTGCTGATCTGCTCTTTGAGATATCTGTGACAGAAACACAGAGTACTTACCTTCTTGACAGAAAAGAGGAACATTCATCGGGATTATTCTTTGACAATGCCAATTGCGTTTCTTTTAATATATTATTTACTTACCATTTTTTTCTAAATTTGTCCGAAAATAAGCTTAGTGAGGTTTTCACAACTAGGTATTAACGTAAAACTTACTAAAGCAATTGACGTATTACGATTTTTTCAAGATGCCTTGTGGCAAGAAGCTTCTTGTGAAAAAATGGGATAAGCATAAAGACATACGCGTGATAACCCCGTCCCGATACCAACAAAATGAAGCGTCCGTCAAGGCTCACTGGAAGAAAGTTATCCGGGATCTAGAACTGTCCTACAAGGATGACCAAGTAAATATTCAGTAGTTTTAATTTGAACGCCACCTGATAAAAAAACTATTCTGGAAACCCTCATTCAAGTAAACATTTCAGGTAACCAGTTAATTATGTTTTATCTATACCCATATCATAACTTCCCTAGAATATGTTCAGAAACGATAGCTAACAGCCTAGTTGCCGGATTTTAATTTTAAAATACATTAACAATACATTAAGAACAAAACCAATCTCAAACATAACTCCAACACACAACAAACAATCAACCAATATTGAAGTTGTATTGGAGTTGCGTTGGAATATTTCTCAAGCAAATTCTAATATTTCTGATTCAGATGTTTATGCTGTAGCTGTATTGGATTGTTAATGCATTGGCGTTGTATTGAAGTCTGATCGTGTCTATACGTGTTTTAAAGTTAGAATACGGCCCTACGTTAAGAAACCTGTATCTGTGATGGATCGTAAAATTTACATTACATTTAGTTTAGATGACCGATACTTTAATTATAATCAAATTCCGAACGTCTTCTGGTATACCGATTCCTTCCGGAATTTAGTTGGCCATGGAGGTGCAATGGCGGTCATTCTAATGAATCTCAACACGTTGAGGAGTTATAATATGTGTGTAGATAAAGTAATGAATGTAACTATACATAATTCGGCATTAAAATATGAGTGCGGTTTAAAAACGAACGAAGTGAGTTTTATAATAATATCACACGAATGCCCTTCATTGTGTAGCAGTCACATAAACTATTATTTGAGTATTTCCAGAGATTACTCATAGTAAAAACCGGCCAAGAGCGTGTCGAGCCACGCTCAGTGTAGGGTTCCGTAGTTTTCCGTCCGTCACAGTAAGTGTCCCCACTTAACTGGTGTAAAAATGGGTTTTTTCAATACTTTATTTGAAAGCACGTCCTTTCATTGTGATTTTGTAGAAATTACAGGTACAATAAACACCTGCTTATACGGTTAAATTACAAACTTAGTTCAGAATTTTATTTTGTAATTTTTTTTCAAAAACTATTCAACCTATCAAGTTCAAAATAATTTTCCTAGAAAGTTTTTATAAAGTTCTACTTTTGAGATTTTTTTCATATTTTTAAAACTTATGTTTCAAAAGTTAGAGGGGAGGACACATTTTTTTTTACTTCTGGAGGGATTATTTCCGAAAATAAAATATTTACATTTTAAAAAAAATATTTTACTAAACCCCTATTCATTTTTAAATACCTATCCAACAATATATCACACGTCAGGGTTGAAATGAAAAAAAAAATCACTCCCCACTTTACGTATAGGGGAGGTACCCTAATAAAACATTTTTTTCCACTTTGTCGGCGTGAT
The DNA here is from genome assembly GCA_947086415.1 of Pammene aurita. NCBI lineage: Eukaryota > Metazoa > Arthropoda > Insecta > Lepidoptera > Tortricidae > Pammene > Pammene aurita. The sequence continues at coordinate 24,988,938 of OX352292.1, forward strand.
TGATATACATATTAGTACCAAATTTCAGCTTTCTAGTGCTAACGGTCACTGAGATTATCCGCGGACGGACGGACGGACGGACAGACATGACGAAACTATAAGGGTTCCTAGTTGACTACGGAACCCTAAAAAGGCGTAAGTAAGCGGAGAAGTGCAGACGAGCCCTAAGGTAGTAGACTTTTACGTCTGTTTTATTATATCACATATGAACCCTAGGAACTTTCGCTTTAATGCGTTTTAGTAGTATTATTTTAATCTACATATACTGATCTGATTATATATATTTTTTACAACATCGCAGTTCTGGGAAACTCAGCGAGACACCGTGAAGGAGTTGGTCGGGCCCATCATCTTTCGCAGACTGGCACAGATGTTCAATCTTCCTCCGGATGACAGTCAGTACGAGCCTCCATCGGACACCATTTCTCTGCTGGCTTCAGAGCAGTTCTACACTCATGGATTATATGAACGCATTGTATGTTTAAATATTTATGTACCCTTAGTTCTTGCGTGTGTGTAAACTGTTTTTAGAGAAACATATTAAGTAAGAACGCCAGGTATCTATTTAAGTACAACTTCCTAATTTTGTTTCGTCTTCATGCAATAGCAGCACGCTAAAAAGCCTGGAGTTTGGTCAGAAATATAATTACACAAATCCTTGTACTCATCTGACATTCCAACCCAGCAACTTTTTTTTCAACTAGCAATTTTTTTAATGAATTACTTAAATGGTTTGGTTTTCGTTGGTGTTTTTAAGTCGTATATTAATGTCTTCTAGGCTCCACAGGAGCAAAGATATTCGGTAAGTGACTTGCAACCTTCAGTGGAAGAGGCGATGGTTGAAGAAGAAGAATCGGATTGGGGGACATCATCCGAAGCATTAGAAAACCAAGCTTCAAAATTTAAATCCATGACAAAATCAAAATCGACATCGTCCAAGCCTCTTACGTCTAAATTTAACATTTCACGATTGTCAACAACGAAATCTTTCGTAAGGAATAGATCCATATGCAGATCAAAAAGGTTTTCAAATGGTCCAACTTCGATCGATTCTCCAGCTTATACCGATGATGACTTAATTGTTCAAGATGGTAGGAAGTCTAGCAGGTACTTACATTATTTCAATTAACAGACATCATTAAGCTTTTACAAGGAGCACGGGGTCACCACACATCAGCTCAATTTTATTCGTAGATTCCTACGATTCGAACAGCACATCTCAATAGTATTCTACACCATTTTGTAGTATAACAATCCAGGTTAGTCCCTATAACTTGATTTTTGTCGATATTTTTAATTCACATGAGTAATGATAAAAAACGTTAACTCAAATGAAATAAGCGGTCGCGGTCTCATACTAAATTAGTACGGGAGCGCTGATGTGTGGTGACCTCAAGTTTTACTTATGATCTATCTAGTGTTTGAGATTATCTGTAAATTACATGTTAATCCAGGAACCTTGTCGCGTAGTTAGTACGGGGTAGTGTGCGTCAAATCCGGTAGATCTGATTTTTTGCAGACTTGTTTATGATGTTGGCCTAATGAACAAGGCTCGGAAAAACTTCGGTCATTTTGAAAACATAACCCTGTTACGAACAGCGGAGACTTCCATATATTAATAAAAATAGTATTAAGTATTTTATAAATTTATTATACTGATTAATTAATGACATTCCAATATTTCTGTTCCGGTTATGGGGAAAATCACTGTCGCCAATAAAAATGAATGACCAAAATATTTTCCAAAATTTCACTTGTGAGTCCATAGCGACGTGAATTTAGGACCCATTTATGAGTCAAAAAAGTTCGTTCACAGTCTACGGATGTCATTGGAGCATATGTTATCGTTTACATTGGTATATTATTCTTCCAATATGCTTGTGGCTCGGCGGTAATTTTCTTCTGTATTTCTTTTACGGTAACATAATCAGGATTTCTTTTTAAAATTGCTTGAAATTTTGATATAAGTCTAGATCTTAGACTCCCAGGTATATCTTGTAAAACAGTATGAATGTCCTTTACAATTTTAAGCGCATCTTTTATATGTAACTTTGTGCTTTGTAGTTCAAGAATATTTCGTAGGATGACTTGGAAATATCTTTTTATGTACAGAAAATCGTTTTTCAAATTTGGGATTTTAATTATTTTCTTAATAATCCGAATTCAGGCAGATTCGTTTTTTAAACCATATATTTTTTACCGTGCAATAAAGTTTTCAATAAAAATAATAATATTTTGTGTAGGTAATCGTAATATCATAAGGTAGTCTCTGCTGTTCGGAAGTTTTTTCGAGCCTTGTCAATGAATAATCCAAGTTTGTGACCTCGAGCGCCGAACGCAACTTGATCAAAAATCTAATAATTGTTCTTTTTAGGGTTCCGTAGCCAAATGGCAAAAAACGGAACCCTTATGGATTCGTCATGTCTGTCTGTCTGTCTGTCCGTCCGTATGTCACAGCCATTTTACTCGGGTTACTATAGGACGTATCTGAATAAAATTTACACATGAGGTGTATTTTGTATGCCGCTACTTAGTTATGGAGTTAAATTTGAAAAAAAAAAACTTTTAGGGGGGCGCTCCATAGATGTAACTAAATTGTGTAGCCCCCCGGTAACTTTTGAACCGTAAGTCCAAAAAATATGAAAAAATTTGAGGCGATGTGCCTTATCATATACTTTCTACGAAAATTATTTTGAACATTATCGGTTTAGCCATTTTTGAGTTATCTCCAAGAAACTTCTTCCATAGGCATCAGATACGACCTTTTGGTATTAGTTTGGTTTTTATTACATTGAAGGTACGGAACCCTCCTATGCGTGGTCCGACACGCACTTGTTTCAGACTTTAGCGATTATAAATTATGACCCTAAAGGACTAGTTAACAATAAGACTAAACTGAAATATAAAGACAACTATAGACATCTATTTAAAATCTGTAAAATCTTACCGGTTAGCCTAAAACATAAGTACTACTTGCCATCAATAACCATAGTTGTCAAGAGCCTAGCTCGGGGGATTCTCTATTGAGGCCTGTTGACCATGCTTATTCTACGAAGGCTGTGGCATCAGGCAAACTGTTTGTTCCCAGAGTTAACAACTATTATGGGGACAGGACTCTAAAAAAAACGTATCCCATACCTTTTAAACGGTCTGCCTGAAACCATCAGGCTCGAAAAGAAAAAGAACGTATTCACACGTTTATTAAAAAAGCACTTCCGTCGATCCCACAGACAAACTCATTCTAGAGTTTAGGGGGGGCTATGTATTAGATTTAAGAAATACCCTTGTATTTTTAATAATTAATATCGTAATCGCCTGTCCATCGCGATTCAGCGTGGCAACGCGGCGAGCGTGATGGGCACCTTTCCGCCGGGGGTGGCTCGGGGCGGACTTTTCGACTAGGTTAATGATTTATCATTAACCCATATTTTGTAATTGGTTTTTGTGTTTTATTATATTATATTGACTTGTTTAAATAAATTATTATAATTATTAAATAGATAATAAATAGTTTTTGATAGTACTCTAGCTACAATATGAGACTAGAATTGTCTCTGTAGACACAATATTTTCGGAGATAAAGCTTTTCAAAATAGAATCGTTTTTCCCAGAACAGTTTACCCTTTACCCTTTCCCTTCTCTTCTGGGAAAAACGGTTCTATTTAGAAAAACTTTATCTTGGAAACTATTAGCTCTACAGAGACAATTCTAGTCTTATATTGTAGCAAATTTAGTCTACTTTAAGAATGTCTTGAAAAGGTACTGTCAAAAAGTAGTCTTTAAGGGTTATAATCGCCAAAATCTGAAAAAAATGGATTATTAGTATTTTGAAAAAGATGCGTTCGGCGCTCGAGGTCACAAACTTGGATTATTCATTGTGCCAACTGCCAACATCACAATCAAGTCTGCAAAAAAATTTGATCTACCAGATTTGACGCACACGATGATTGTATAAAGTTTCTGGATCATGTATAACATGATAAAAACTGTTTGCGATTCGGCACTTCCCGCACCTAGACATCAGTTTTCTACATCTACTCTAGTATACAGAATGATTGGAAATAGTGCGAGTTCATACATTTGTTACTTAACACAAGTAGCAAATGTATGCACTCGCACTAAACATGAATCAATGGTGATGGCTAGTAGATAGGGCGGAAAAATAATTGCCTTACCGACTGTGTAAAGTGTGTATAAGTTACGTTAGTATAAGTACTATAAACACGAGTGTTATGGCGTTGAGGTGGTCTTGCCTATGTCTTCTTCACACTGACCTAACCTTAAGTACCTAACTAATCTGAAAAGTCTGTAATTGGTCAAACAAATCTGTCAGACGACGACAATAGGTTTTAAACAAAAAAAAAACTTAAATACGGCAAGTACGATAATAAAACGTGTATAACTCCGTCTACTATACTGTAACTCCCGCTACTCAGGCATAGAATGTCACGCTTTGTGAACAAGTATAATGAAAAACTCCGTAAAATAGTGACTTCGGCCTTTGAAAATTTTTTCATTCAATTATTAACCTTATACTAACGCAATCCATTGTAAATTTAAACTCGTTTTACCATTTTCTGACACGACAAATATACCTTCCCTCTTCCACCTAAGTGTGCATGCGCATACACACGACCTTTGTTCATATTCGTAATACTCATTTTAGATACGACTTCAAATCTCAACTTGATACGATTGACAAAAACCCTCACTTTGAAATGCTGTATTGCAACGAATCTGAAACTGACATGATTAAGTGGAAATCCAAGTATAAACAGAAAACTTTCGAAATATCAGCTTCGGATGAATTCAGCAAAAAAGCTGAAATACTGACGAAACAAGTAAGTAAGCCCTAGTAACAGTTAGAATGCCATTCCCATTCGATGTATAGAACTATTATAAAACTCTATTATAAATAATAAAATAAAATGAATAGCAATAACAACGGATCGATCCATCCAACTCCAATGCATTAACTACACAATACAGCTAACGCCTAAACGTCTGAACCAGAAATAGCAAAATTTGCTTGATAATTATTTCGATGCAACTCCAATACAATTTTAATATTGGTTGATTATTCGTTGTGTTGCAGTTATGTTGGGGATAGATTGTGTTTTAATGTATTGTTTATGTATTTTAAAATTAAAAAACGGCACGGGGTTTCGTCGTGTAATATTTTCAATATAATATGACCCGTGTTCGTTGTTATTAAATAGATACTTTGGTCAATCAACTCTTAAGTCTTAAAACCCATAATGATAGTTTTTGACCATGTTGATATCCTCCTGTGCTACTTTTTAGGGTTCCGTAGTCAAAATAGCAAAAACGGAACCCTTATAGTTTCATCATGTCCGTCTGTCCGTTCGTCCGTCCGTATGTCACAGCCATTTTACTCGGAAACTGTAGGACTTCGTATCTTAATACTATTTTAATATAAAGCGTATTTTGTATGCCGCGTAAATTAATGTTTAAATGCTAGTACCTATAAACCTCACTTGATCTTTTGCTTGCAAAGACGGCGCAGAGTCAGCAGTGGCTGACTATATTATTAACAGAGTTAGGAATTTTCGCGGCACTTTTGAATTGTCATAGTGAATTCGCATTTATCGACTTCTGATATACACAACATATCTTGTTTTACAACATTGTAGTGCGACCTTTTACAGGGCTGCCGTACTACCGAAGTTACGTAGGTACTATTAGGCATTTCGTATTTCAAATTTCAACACAAATAGAAATCAGAAACTGTGCTGAATAGATTTGTTTAACCATCTAAATGTCGTTATTTTCTTGCTTATAGATTTCAATGGATTTTTACGATTGGTGGGTGAGTTTGGGCAACGTGGAATTTAAGAGCGAAATTAAGCGGCCCGAGGATATAGAAGACTTGTTCCAAGTAAATAGTCTCATTTTTGCTATTTACTTACGGAGATCATAGGCCCCAGCGTCCTACATAATTATACAGAAAAAAAATTGTCTCTTCTGTTCCCACTTTTCTGATCGTGACCCATCGCTACCAAAACCACCGCTCAATGCAGTTTATGTCTGTATGTAAATTGGAACATAAAAACCAAGTAAGGACCATATTAAGTGTGTCCCAATAGAACAACAGTTAATTAAATAATCAATATTAAATCCAACAGGTATTGTTCGATGAACACGCTTCAAGAGCGCTTGTTCTAGACCCGAAAATTTTGCCCTGTGTATTGCCAAGTATTGCGAAGTTTGTTGGCGTACCTAAGGTAAACATTTTTTTCTTAAACAAGAAGAATACTTATTCAATTTCCGGGCAATGTTCTTTCTTTCCGCCTTCTGGTCCTGTCTTCTGCTATTCTTAATTATATGTACTGTGTAAAATATATTATCCGAAATAAAACTTACGAAAACACTTCAATAATAGGTATATTTTGTATTTAAGAGAATGTCAAACGCTATGAATAGTTAATTTTGGACAAGGACTTTGTAAATGTAAAGGAATTCTACTTAAATCCAAATTACCTATATTCGAATTTCGAATGCCTCGAATGCCTTTGTAGGAATCATTATACACTAAGCGTCTGTGCTATATATAGACGTTTTTGAAAAATTAAGTGTACGTTTTCTTTTACTTATGGATGTAAACTTCAATCGAAATAAACCAATATAACAACCGACTTATTATAATTCGTCCTTTACCCGTAGGCTTCATGCCCAAGTGTGCTTAAACAGCAAATAGCATATGACATCCACGCTGAAACCAGTCCAGCACATAAAGAAGCCTTCGGAACATGTCTTCCGCATAGGATGAAGCATATACCTCCTAATAATAATACAAAAAAGATGTGGCATTCTCTCGTCATACCTGAGGATCTTAAGACTATGGCTGCCGTTTGGGGTGAAATTTCCCATCTCACGTAAGTTTTGTTTGTTACACTTATACATATTTATTTACCCATCGATCTTTTGCCTTCGATAGTTGTTTTGTTTCCAAAATCAAATGGCCTAAACTATACTTTGTTAATTTACCGCATTAATTTACAAATGTACAGGTCTACAAAATCTTTCCACGCGTGGCTCCAGAAACGCCCACATCTTCCAATGGCCAAGTACCTGAAGTCTTTGGAGACCCCTGGTGACAAAAAGCAAGCGTTTGTCGTACCATCGGATTTTGTTCTCGCTAAAGAAGGAAGTAGCATTACCTCTACTCAGGATCTAGCTCTGCCAGTATCAGAATTTACTTTGGAACTAAAGGAAGTACTGCAAGACATTATGAACGATTAACACCAATTGTTATAGAACCAAGTTTTGAAAACTTGAAAGTCTCTAGTCTAGTAATGGTTCTGAGGAAATGAGCATGTTGTCGGGAACTATTAGCAAATAAAATAAACCGTCAACTGTAATTGTGTTTATGAATTTTGCTCAATTTCCTAATGATGTAAGTATTTTTATAATTAAAAGGGGAATATTGTGCATATTCAATTAAATCAGAACGTTTCAGCCACACTAAACCCAGTTTTTTTTAACCATCCGTTTTTTTAGTTAAGCAATATTCGTGGGATTTTTGGGATTTGGGATGAGAGATGAAATTTCATAGGAGAGAGATGGCATATGGGCATACCGTTTTCCACATCATACAAAACTCAAAAAACAAATGCCATCTGATTTCAATGATTGAAAGTGCGTTTTTCCTAAGTTCTCCTCCACCGATCGAAAAATTCACCTTGCGTCCTGCTTCCAACTCTAATGGTTCGATAACTGCCCGGCCTGGGTGGATGGCAATTTGTTTCCGGTATTTGTATGTGATGAAGAACAAGTATACAAATTTTCAAGCGGTTGCCTTTTTCTTCGCTCTCGTACAGGGCACCAGTCCAACCAGGAGGGATGGCATTAAAATTTTATTATATAACCGGCGTCCATTCTTTCTGGCATCCGCTGTTTCAATCGGTTGCCTCACAATAAAAATATTTATTTGCACCCCCCTCTATTTCCGCCCCAGTCCAAGTTGGGTCAGTTCGGGTTGCACAGGGCGGTTTCCTCATCACTTCGGGCGCTTAAATACCGCGAGCCATCCGGTTGCCTCGCGGTCACTGAAACTACGCGTCTCCCTGAATAGTCGTTCTGTAGAATTTTTAGCATTGCAGATGATTTTTATTAAACTTTTTTACTTACCTACAGTTTTCAACGACGCAACCAGAGACGCTTTTTGGTCGCATCGCAGTTCAAAACAAGTTTGCCTTAGTACTTAGATATTACTCACAGTACTAGTTGAGTTGAACACCAAATTTTGCGTGGAAGATAATCTCAAGATAAAATAACATATCAATGTCATAGATGATAAGACACACCTTATACTTTGGTTTGGAATTATAAATACATATTTGCAGTTAAACGTAATCTACGGATAGGTGTGCAAGTGTGTATTTCAAAATAAACGGATAAATGTACAAAAACTGCCATATACATGTTATGACAGCTGTGTGTAAATATAGATCAAGTAAGTATTTTTACGAACATAAGTAGTTATTGGATAAGCGTTTGAGCTCAAGACGAGGACGTGCTCAGAATTTTTCTTTTGTTTTTTGTTAATTTACGTAGTTCTGTGTATAATATTGATAGCTTATTGCGCGGTGATCTAACGACCAAGTGTGCAGCTAATGAAAAATTAGTTTCAAAACGCGCGTAACCACACTTTAGTTAGTTGAACAAACGGTTATCCGGCCACCACGTGTTTGTTTGTAGGGAGGCTATCACCTTACAATCAGCAAGGCCTCTACCGAACAACGTTGTCTATATTTTATTTAATGGAATAAAAAAATGTAAAACATCGTCATTGGTCAAATTTCCATTGCTGTGGACAAAGGGAGAAAGGCATTTATATAACAAACTAGCTTTCCGCCCGCGACTTCGTCCGCGTATAATACGGTTCCTCATACAGAGTTTAATATCCAATTGTAACTTCTTAACTAACTTTTGCTAATCCCCGAACCATCTTCTTAATCTATTTATAGTTATAGCTACTTTGGCGAAAAAACGGGTAACGTAGACATAGTTTCAGTTACAAATAAGTGTTAATATGCAAATAATAACGTAAATGTACCCTATTATATGCGTAACTTCTTTGTGTGTGGTGGTTTTATTTGCCGATACGATGACCAAACTATTGTCAGTGTTCACTCTGGAACATGGAAATGGAACGGAAATAAAAACAATAATTCCTAGTAAATCTCAAACCAAAAAATAGTAAATCTCTATTCAAACTTTCAACCCCTTTTATATTTTTTAATTATTAGTAAACGTACGAATTTTCAAATCTCTGACTCTAAATTTTAAACCCCACCGATACAAACGTTTAACCATCATTTTATCCCCCCTTAGGGGTTGAATTTTTCTAAATCGCTTCTTATTCGTTGTACAGATTGTAAATGTAACCCGTCCTGCAAATTACAACTCTGAGGTGGAATTTTGAAAAACGCTGAAATTAGTTTTTTTGCTTTAAAGTTAGAAGCTTACAAACGAACTTTCAAGTCTGTCACAAAAAAAAATATCTCTATAAAAAAATGTACCCCTTTTTTACCCTGTTAGAGGTTGAATTTTGAAAAACGCTGAAATTACTTTTATTGTTTTTTAATTATTAGTAAACGTGTGAAGTTTCAAATCTCTAACTCTAAATTTTAAACCCCACCCATAAAAACTTTTAACCCCTTTTTTACCCATCAAGGGGTTGAATTATTCAAAATCGCTTCTTGTTAGTTGTACAAATTGTAAATTTAACTTGTCCTGCAAATTACAACTTTCTAGATTCAGTAGTTAATAATTTTTTTAACGCTACGCTAAATTTTCTCTACTTAATGGAATATAATTAATGGCAAAAACATATTTATGATGAGACCAGTAACGCCATCTACTGGGGAGTAGTGAACCTAATAAGTGAATAAGTGTTGGAATACGGAAAGATCGCCGTGGAATTTTTCAAAAAACACAAAGTTTAAAGTCTCTAACACAAAATAAAAATTTCTCTAATACGAACTTTGCACCTTTTACAAAGTTTTAAGTTTCTCCCATGCAAACTTTGCACCCCTTTTTTACCCTCTTAGGGTTAGAATTTTGCAAAACGCTGAAAACACTTTCTTTTGATTTAAGTTCGTAAACCTTTTTACGAATTTTTAAGTCTACAGCTCAAAAAAAAATTTTTCTCCCATACAAACTTTGCACCCCTATTTAATCCCCTTAGGGGTGGAATTTCCAAAAATCCTGTCTTATCCCTTGCATACGTCATAAAAGTAAGCTCTGGACCAAATTTGAAGTTTCTAGTTCCAGTAGTTTCGGCTGTGCGTTGATGGTAGATCAGGACTTCTTCTTTTATGTTTAGATTAGAAATTATTATTTTAAATTATAATATGATGGAAGTGTGCTAAGTTGATCATTACATACGAAGCGATATTGTGCGCACGAACGCATGTGAGTGCGCATAAGGAAGCTGAGCTTATGTAATGATCAAGCACACGCGTTTCATACGACGTTTTTCAACACACTTGCGAGGAAATAACAGAATAGTATAATTAATAACTTTTGATAAATACATTAATTGTCAGAATGTTTACAGAGGTACTTACGAACCTAAGATAATTAAATTTAACTAACGTTTTTTTGTGATGTTATTGAGTATCTGGAACTCTTTTTCAAATCATTTCATAAAATTAAAGACTACACATTTATTGTGCAATAAATTATAGTACTTATTTTTTTCTTACGTATTGCTCACTAGATTTATATGATGACATTTTACTAGTATGTATCACAATTTTGAAATATATCCAGAGGTTAAATTAACGCTAAAGTTGTCTTCTTATTCATTGAAAATATATTTTTTTTTTAATTAATAAAACACGACGAGAAAAATCTAACAAATAAACAATGACTGAAAATAGATGTCATATACTTCAGAAAAAGTGACCAAACCCTCCGGTGTCCGAGGCCAGATGCGGTGACCGGAGGGTTTGGTCACTTTTTCTGAAGTATATGACATCTATTTTCAGTTTATATATAGTAGTGTAACTACTTAAAAATTGCAAATCAAAAAATATTGAACAAAATAATTTGATTTGCTTCAAGATTTAAATAAACAATGAGTTGAGGTTAAGTTATAAATGGCGCGTAATTTTCTTTTTTGGATGTTCGTGCAGCTTGAGGCAAAGGCGCGGACGTATAATGCCAAACAGCCAATATTAAAACAGACAATTCGTGTTTAAAACGTAAATTATTGTGTATTACGAGTAATATAATAAGTTAAAATGATTCTTATTCACAATCAGGATTGTATAATTTGTATTCTATCGTAAATGTGTATATTTTTAATATATTTACTTTTTTTTACTTTTTTAGAATGTAAACTCTAACTTTTAGGAGTTAAAAAAAAGTAAAGGTAATACCCGACTAAATTACAACGATTCGTCTGCGTACGTAAAACTTGGTACTAGAGTACAAACGTCACTTGATCGGATTATTAAATTATTCCACTAGTTGGATAATTATTGTGAAATGCACGTGTGTTAATATCTAGGATTATGAGCATAAAAGCGGTGGAAAAAGAACCTCGTTACGAGCAGGTGTGTTGAAAATTATGTTTTATTTACGCTTTAGGTAACATTAATTAAATACAAATTATGTTTAGTTTTAGTGTAGTGTGTGTTTAAGACATATAGTGAAAGATGAGACCAGCAGCCATGGAAATGGGATCGATGCATTCGCTACATGACCTGAACGGCACTCCGTTACCAATGCCACCTGAAGAGAAGAAGGCAATCGCTGTGTATGTATTAAACAACTTTTTTTACTAGGAAATTTTCAGAAAAGAGTGTACCATATATTGTTTTTGAAAAACTTAACAAATTTTGGGTTATTTCTGCTCAGAATAAATTCATTTTAAAAATAAAAAAGTGTCCCAAATTTTTTCGTTGGTTTTGTGACGTGTTTTTACATACATTCTCTATGGACCGTCACAAAAGTTTCCCCAATTTCACATAGTAAATTTATCCGTTAATAAATTTACTATGGAAAATTAGGAAAACTTTTTTCATAAATGGTAAATTTTGTCTGAAAATCCCCATTAATTCCGAAATATATAAATAAATTACTTCAAGTTTTGCGCGGTCATGTTGGCTAGCTTTACTCCTAAATGTAATATTTCATATTTTTTTACTACATTATTAAAGTTTGCTGCCGTTATTTACCCAACTTTCGAAAGACGGTTATGTTTTTCGACCGAAGGTTATAAATGAATGATGTATGTACATATTTTTTTGACGTCCCCTAACATCCTAGATCCTATAAATATTAGATTAAGATTAAGACTCAATTGTTTTTTTATTAAAATAAAAATGACATAAGCAGAGCTCGAAAAATTCATGCCGATGACGTCAAACCACTCATAGGTGATTCAAATCGTATTTTCATAAAGAATTACCACGTATTATTTCATAATTATTTTACTTGTTTTTAAAGTGGGTATTCCACTCATACATTAGTATGTTATTTAATCAAATACAAACATTGAAACATTGAAAAAATAATCAACCACGTTTGACTTGAACAAACATCGATACGCCTTACCGGGGCTCGATATCGCTTTACCAATTAAGCTATGGGTTCAGTTACTGAGCTGACGAAATTCTCAATGCCTTCAATCATCTTTTTGCATTTATTTTTACATCGACTTTATAGCAGCCGTAAGCGACATCTAGGTGCCAACTACTACAGTTAGCTACCCTTCCCGCCGACTCTTTTACAAGTGTCACAACGGAAATAACAGATGGCGCCTGCTATCAACTCATAATTATTTTACTTGTTTTTAAAGTGGGTATTCCACTCATACATTAGTATGTTATTTAATCAAATACAAACATTGAAACATTGAAAAAATAATCAACCCAGTTTGACTTGAACAAACATCGATACGCCTTACCGGGGCTCGATATCGCTTTACCAATTAAGCTATGGGTTCAGTTACTGAGCTGACGAAATTCTCAATGCCTTCAATCATCTTTTTGCATTTATTTTTACATCGACTTTATAGCAGCCGTAAGCGACATCTAGGTGCCAACTACTACAGTTAGCTACCCTTCCCGCCGACTCTTTTACAAGTGTCACAACGGAAATAACAGATGGCGCCTGCTATCAACTCATAATTATTTTACTTGTATAATATGTCGCTTACGGCTGCTATAAAGTCGATGTAAAAATAAATGCAAAAAGATGATTGAAGGCATTGAGAATTTCGTCAGCTCAGTAACTGAACCCATAGCTTAATTGGTAAAGCGATATCGAGCCCCGGTAAGGCGTATCGATGTTTGTTCAAGTCAAACTGGGTTGATTATTTTTTCAATGTTTCAATGTTTGTATTTGATTAAATAACACGTATTATTTATCAACCTCTTTAATTAAACGATATCGTCACTTGAAATGAGAGAAGTATCTATGGATGGTACAAGAAGGATATAAATCATGATATTAAATTTGATTAAATTAATTTTGAAATTAAAAAAAATTAAATCCAAAATAATTATTTGCGGAGATGAAAAACACTCTGAATATTAATTTTATTTAGAAAGTCATATAAGTATTAAATATCGGTAATTCATTTCAAGTGCTGAACTATACCTAGCGCCACCCGGAGATATTTGGAACTATTGTTTAGTGCTTACCGCTGGACACTTTTTCGACCGTTTTCCTATAAGAGAGTTCCATCCTTCCTATACTATCCATAGAAGTATCTTTGACTAACATTGTCATTCAGATGAACAATAAATTGACTTCGTAATTGTTTAGCTGTCGCATCTTCATAATTATATATGTAGCTTGGATTTATTTTTACTAATTTATAAAAAGACGCAATAGAATGTCATTTTTACTGGAATATTATTCTAATTTTCCGTTTTTGGAGATAGGTGGAAAAAAGTTATTGCTCTTGCTGTGACCAAAATATTACACCGAAGATAAGCAGTATTAAAATACATTTAGAGACAACCAAATATGTCAGAAACACAGAACCAAAAAAAACGTAAAGTGAATTTAATATGGACGTCGCAAATTTTATGATAGTAGCAAATATACCCTGGGTGCAACTAAAAAATAAAAAAATCCGCAAGTTAATTGAAAAATGCATCGATGGTGAATATGCAAAGTGCAAATAAGCAAACAGTGAGTTTACCGAAGGAAGCAAACCTAATATTACGCTAATTATGTACCAATAATTTTACTTCTATACTGAAAGATCGGGCAATCCTATATTTATGTCAGTGTGAACGAGACAAAATACCGTTTACAACAAAATGTTAAACATAAATAATCGTACTTACGATAGCTTTCGTAAGATATTATTCACGACATCATCCCGCCATCCTGTATAAACTTCATGGATTTACTCGCGATTATTTTGTTACTTCGTGCGATATATCACATGGAAGTTTAAATACAAACATCATCATCCTGTGTGCATAATTACGTCATCCGCATGAATTATTCGAGCCCTGGACATAAGTAATCATTTTGCCCATAAAGGAGACCGTCAATTCCAGGCCCACTAGCGATAATGGTCTCGTATAAGGTTTGTTCTGCAATTTTAAGCAAATACCCATTTTATTACGAAACTAGACAAAATATTTCATGAAAATGAAACGGGAATTAGAAATACAAAATAAAAAGTAATTTCGTTGATCCTTCCGCGATCCAAATAGTGCTTAATAAGTTGATAACGTCTTTACAGCATTGACATAAGGTTAACTTTACCTGGACTGAGACAAAACAGACATTTTTAGAAAGGAGTTCCGTTTACTTTGCTAATCTAGTTTATTATTCTAGTTTGACACTGTCAATGTATTACGTCACCGTCATCCAAGTCTGCCGCATGAAGTTATAATTTTATACTGGAGTGTACTCTTCGGCCGCAAAGTGGGGCCGAAAGAAAGGGAGCTGCGTCTCGTTTTGACTTAGGGCGTTATGACGGCATTATATCATGCTCTTTCGATAACGAAACCCATTTTTTTTTCAATTTAGTAATGTCTGATACTCGTATGGATTTATAAAAAGTGGATGTAATTGTTGCACTTTTTCCCTAACCACAGATGAACCTTATTACCGTGCAAAACAGTCGTTCATAGATATATATATTAGAAAAAAAACGGCCCGATAGAGGGGATAATTATGGGGGCGGTGCCTCACTCGCACTCGTTACGAAATTGACACACATTGACATTTTGACTTGTTGTCATGCTGGCATTATTGTCTAATGACTTCATAACTCCCTAAGTCAGAGCGATACGCAGGTCCCTGTATTACTCTCTCTTTCGGCCTCACTTTGTGGCCCAAGGGTGTGCTCCAGTTTAAAATTATAACTTCATGGATACTAGTAGTAGCGCACTAACAGAGCTAAACCTTATCTCTTTGTAATAAGTTCTACGATTGTTTAGTTCATAGTAGCAATGATGGTTTGACAGTCATTATCTTTGTTTACCCAAATACAAGAAATCAGCGGCAGGATCAAAATGTGACTTTTTATTATTTTATTATGATTTTCGTTTCATTATCATGTCAGATTTTGTAGATATTCTTTAAAAAACCGGTTTATGATACGCTTTTAAATATTGTCCTAATCACATTCATGTTTTTTCATCCCCGATTTCTCAATTTTCCCATCCTAATCTAGAAATTAAGGCGAATGTTTTGATACTTATTTCATAAATATACGCACCTTAATGAGCTGGGGCAAATCGCCTAACAAAAATTGACGATCTCCTTTTAGTCGGTGGTGTACACTTATTTATACGGAAAATGATGACGATGAAATTTCCATTTGCAGAGCTAATCCTTTAGGCTCTAAGATTAATTTAAGAAGGGGAGCCAATCAAATTTCTGATGCAAATTTTTGACAAAGTGGGGGGTGCCCCCCATAATTAATTAAAAATAAAATAGAGCTATATAGTCAAGTTTGATATCATTTTCGTGTAAAGCAAGGATGCCGAATTCATTTTTGGTATTTTATTTATACCTTTCCATACAAGAAAACTGAGAAAACATAAAAAATATGAAATCAATGTTTGATATTTTTTTGAATCAATGCCTATATTTTTTTATTTACGGTCGTAACATGAAAAATATATTTTCATGATAAAGCCGTTACTCCCCTTTATAAAAAGTATATAAATCCTATATTGGTTATAATATCTGTAACGAAAAAAAAAATATTAATAGGTCTGTTATCAACCACAATCTAATTATGTAGGAAAAACGATGTGGTTTGAGCTGTAATGCTTGCCTAATTATATCTTTCACAACTAAATGGACGTCAACCATTTTAAACGCTATATTTACCTTGCCTAAGTATGCTTGTTATAATCCGTAAGTGAAATAAAGAGATCGTTTAGAAGATACTGGAACCGGTTACCAATAAAGGGGTATTAGATCGAGTGAGTATTTGGTAGGGTTGTTTTTAAAAACTGGGAAACACATCATTGCGTTGCCCAAAGGTAAGCGCTTGTCGGGTACGGATTGGAGGAGGAGAGTAGAAGATCTAGCACAGTGGCGTGCCATGGGAGAGGCCTATTTCCAGCAGTGGACTGATACTGGCTGCTACTGCTGCTGCTAATAATGATAATGTAGCGCTTACCGAAATGAAAATCCAAAATGACGTTTACCTATCAAGCTAATTTCATCTCTTTTGCTAAGACATTAGACAGGGACATAACATTGAATATAGGGTAACCATATAATTTTGTAACCACCTCAATCAAGTATAAAATGAAAGGGATTTATTAGTAGAACACAGTGCATTGCGGATCATAAAGTAAGCGGAGTTTAGACAGTTTTAGTAACATAACCACTTGAAAAGAAAATAAGTATTGTTTAGGTAAATTCAAAAGCTTGTATTGAAAATAAACAATGCTATAGATAATGTACAAAAAGCTATAAAAATAATTCAGTAGGTTCTAGGTACCAGGCATCACACCACTCTTCAAATCAATGTAGCTGGAGCTATGAAAAGACAAAAAACTAAAATCGCGGGGCGCTTGAATCTTTTATCAACGGACAACGCCTAATATCATTATACTAGCTGTGCCCGCGGCTCCGCCCGCGTGGAATTCGGTCTGTGTCAGTAAGCGGCTAATTCACCCCTAATTTCTCTCCCGCTACCCTGGAGGCGGAACTTGAAGTAAAGTTGACAGATGGATACGCTAGAGGACAGTAGTCCTAATAAAATATTTTACAATGACCACTAAATGCAACTACAGTCATAAATGTATACTTTATTTTTATTATATTTGTTTTTGGCATGATTTAAACGACATAGAGAGTAGTAGGTGTATATCGGACGACATGACCCATGCAAATTTAACTCAATCGAGGGTAGTGGCTACCCCCTTCCCCCCCCGTTTAGACGTTGAATTTTTATAGGCTACGTATAACCTGGCTGGGGATTTTCTAGAATTGGAATTAGTAATCCTTAATTGGGTGATTTCCGGGATAACAATGAAAAAGAAAACCGGCCAAGAGCATGTCGGGCTCAGTGTAGAGTTTCGTAGATGCTGCCCTGTTACAAAACATCCGTTCTAAAGGTCGTTTATTTGGCGGCGCTTACGTCAGTTTACTATTCGGCACTTCCTTTCACTATGCGTTTTTGACTAATAATTCAAAAACGGTTGAACCAATTTTATTCAATATAGTTTTTATTGAAAGTTCATTACGTTACCGTAGGTAATGAATTTTCATACGTTTTTACCACACTGTCACAGATAATACACTGATGTTACGTTATTGGTTGCAATAATGTTGGTAATTAATTACATACGGTTCCGAACGCGGAATAGAGGATTTATGATATTGGTGTAGATCAAGATATTTATTCGTCAATGTAAGCACATTACAATGCACTAATGAACGTCAGAGAAAAATAAAATACGTGAGTGTCGTGGAAAGTGTGTGAATCAAGTGCGATTGGAACGAAGTTATGTTATTTAATTTTATTTCATTTTTTACTTTTTCGTAAATTTTGTGGTTTAAATTTTTTTTGCATTTTTTAAAAATTTTGGAAACAGTGGAAATTTTGGAAATAGTGGAAAATTTGGAAATTTTGGAATTTTTGGAAATTTTGGAAATTTTGGAGATTTTGGAAATATTGGAAATTTTGGAAATTTTAAATGTTTGACATTTTCGAAATTTTTGACATTTTCGACATTTTTAAAATTCTCGACTTTTGAGGTTCTCGACTTTTTTCACTTTTATCACTTTGCCACTTCTCAGTTTCACTACACTTCACTTCACTTTATTCTATTTTATATATTTTTTATTTCATTCTACTTTACATGTTTCTCAATCGTATGGGTGTCGCGTTTTCGTGACGTGACGCTTTTTCGTAACGGTCACGTGACTTTTTTCCGCCTAGGCCCCCATCCGCGAACCGTCCGACAAGGAACTTCGTTCCAAAACTCCACCGGTTCTAACCCTGTAGGTGTACCTCTGGCCCAAGAAGTATTATGACCGAAAAGAAATTCGATGGGACTTATTTTTTTCAAAACAGTAATACATTATTAGATCTTAAAGATACAAAATAATGCGTAGTTCTTCAAGAAGACATATCAAAACTGCTTGAGAGACAGATAATGTACCTATTGTTTAATTATAAAGAAAAATAAATCCTAATCTGACTGCTTCACAAAACGTTTGATATGTTTTCCTACCTAAACGGTGTCCTATAAACGTTAGATGATTTTGTAGTAGTTTTTTGGTTTGCTGCAATAACCCTTTGACATTCATGACATTTTCAAATATTTCTTAAGAGCGGGTAAAGGTAAATTTAAAGCATCGACGGGTAACATGTTATAAATATGAACACCTTGACCAAAAATTACAAATTATGTCAATACCAACTTTCAACATACAAACTTTCAACCCCCTTTTCACCCCTTCCAGGGTTGATTTTCGGGATGAAAACTGTTCATTGTCCTTTCCCGGGACTCAAACTATCTCTACACAAAATTTCATCATTATCCGTTCAGCCGTTAACTAATTAAAAATACTTGGAACGTGTTCTGTTATCGATTCTAAGTATCTCCAGCCAACTTTTTTTCGAATATATTCCATGAACAGACTTTCGACTCTCTTCAGCTTTATTATATGTATAGATAGTTTTTATTGAAAGTACCTTTCAGGCGTCACTTCTATTATTTTTTTCAAATTTTTTGGACCTACGGTTCTAAAGTAAGATCCCCCCATCTTACTACCCCCCCCCCGGGTTGAAGAAGAAACTATCCTTTGTCATTTCTCGAGACCCATACTATCTCTATTCCAATTTTCATCTAAATCAGTTCAGCGGTAAAAAAATCCTCATACCACCTTCCAACCCCCTTTTCACCCCCACAAGGGTTTGAAAACTATCCTATGACGTTTCTCGAGACTCAAATTATCTCCATACTCATTTCTAGCTAAATCGTTTCAGCGGTTAAAAATTCTCCATACAAACTTTCAACCCCATTTTCACCCCCACCAGGGTTGATTTTCGGGATTAAAACTATATATTATCCTTTCCCAGGACTCAAACTATATCTATCCAAAATTTCATCAAAATCCGTTCAGCCGTTTTCACGTGATGCGCGGTCAAATAAACAGACAAACAGACAAACAGATAAACAGACAAAAATTCTAAAAATTGTTGGAACGTGTTCTGTTATCGATTCTAAGTATCCCCAGACAACTTTTTTTCGATTATCTTCCATGTACAGACTTTCGACCCTCTTCAGCTTTATTATATGTATAGATTATGTATGAACTTAGGTTAGGTACGCTACGCTAGTAGTGTGATGAATGGTACCTACGACCTATCGGTTATTTTAGCCTTGAGTACATTACCTGCATCATTATTTTCAATTAAACCGTTTAATATACGACGTATAACATACTAATTTAACTACTATTAGAAACGGGGTGTTTACCTAACTCAAATATGTATACATGGTATACCATAAATACCATACCAATAATAATATTTTAATAGTATCTAGGCTAAACAGAAAAATAATTATTTTACTTATTTTATTCATGGCCTGGATACGAGACTTTCAAGCCAAATCTAAACTCTGCACTATGATATGTTTCAAGTATGACAATTATTTCCCCACTTCCCACAAAAGTAGGAACATTCATATTTTTTTTACAAAAACGGTTGAAGTTACCACAAAACTTTCAATAAAGGAAATATTTTTCATGAAATTCTCTACAATTCTTGCCTTTAAAGTATGTTGCTAAGACTTATAGTTTTCAATCTATGTGTCGCAAAAATTGTAACCCCCCCTTTTTACCCCCACTGCACCATAAATTTAGGTGGCTCTGCTTCCTAAAATGGCCTATGGGTCCTTAAGTCTCACTATGCAAAAGGAGATCCCATCATCACTAAAATCCGTATAATGCCCTTTGTTGTCGTGTGCACCACCGACTATTTGTAAGTTGCTTGCTTTTAATTCGGCTAACAAAGTGGCAGAAATGGCTAGCTTAAGACTATTTTAAGAGTCCGGTAAAGTTTATTTTCGATTTGACTCAAAGGCTATAGCCGGGTAAGGTAACAACAAATGCCCCAGGCGTTATTAGCCAATGCATTTATCCTATGTATTGGTCATAATACTAGTTATTAATCTGCCAAGTTTTATGTCACAATTGTTGTGACAATTGTGACATTGTTGTCAGTTTCCTTGAAATGTCACTTCAAAGTTTTTTTTTACTTTTCAGAGTATTTTAAAAACTACTAGTCCGTTTTTTTTGTAATTCACGTATGTTGTTAATGACTTGAAGAGGAATGATTTTGCAAAAACCAGATGTCTCTAGGTCAACAATAACTTGTTTTTTTTAATGTCAAATATTTCAAATATTTTTTTTTGACACTTGTGACTTAGCGACACCTACAATTTTTTTAATACTGATGCGACATCTCTTTCCGTACTTATATATATTTATTTCAAATGAATTGGGTTGGAGCAACATGGTTATTTCTTAAATAATCTTTAGGTACCTAATCAACTAAGAGCAGTATTGAAGAGGTTACAACAAAAAGTATTGTTCATTAATGCTGGCTGGTTATTATAATACCTTCAAATCCCGAGCATATATTTTTTGCCAATGATATTCGATTCTTTTGTTTTTTAATTTCGATATTTTTCGCCCTGCACCTATTTCATTCAAGATGAACAACGCTTCTTCTTGTACTCGTATGGCTCTCATAAATAAAACATTTCATTGCCGATGTGACCAAAAAGCCTGTTATTATTCTGTGTATAAAAAAATACACGATGTACTTTGAAAACGACTTGAATTGGAGTTGGATACGGATTTTACACACTCTGTGTTTGAAAATACTTTTTTTTTTATATTGCTAGTGAACGCTCCGCGGTTTATATATTTAATTGTAAACTGTACTTACGTCATCAAATAAAACATAAGGATTGGGCTTTCTGCAGGTTTTTGTGTTGAAAATGTTTTGCAGCCATAATAGTTACTAAGGCACAATAACAGTTTCATTACATTTCCCGTTAATTTTAACCTTGACTGTAACTACATAGGTTTTGTACTTTTACCTGTTCTTTGTAATTATTGATAATTTATTTTATTTTAATCTTTATCGCACAAAACAATCTAAAAGTAAGTACAAAAGCCAGATTAATGTCATAACATAACATAAGGCATTTTGTACCAGTCAACATTAGTGATAATATTGTAGAAAGCTGTTTTCAATGCAGTATTCTCTGTCCTGTCTGTATGTCAGATATGTTGAGCAATTTTCGATATATACACGTGAGTCATCATCATCATCATCAGCCTATATTAGTCCACTGCTGGACATAGGCCTCCCCTAATGAGCGCCATAGCGCCCTGTCTTCAGCTTGCCGCATCCAGCATCTGCCTGCAGTCTTTCGCAGATCGTCATCCCACCTTGCCAGAGGGCGTCCTACACTACGTTTGCCGAGTCGCGGTCTCCACTCAAGAACACGTTTACCCCAGCGGTTGTCGGTTCTTCGCGAGATATGGCCGGCCCACTGCCACTTCAGCTTGCTAATTCTTTGAGCTATGTCGATAACTTTGGTTCTCTGTCGGATGTATTCGTTACGAATCTTATTCTTCAGAGAAACTCCGAGCATAGCTCTTTCCATAGCTCGCTGAGCGACTTTGAACTGGTGGACCAGCCCTACCGTGAGTGTCCACGTCTCAGCTCCGTAGGTCATTACGGGTAGGACGCACTGATTAAAAACTTTCGTTTTCAAGCATTGCGGTATGGATGACGAGAAGACTCGGCGTAGTTTCCCAAATGCTGCCCAGCCCTGCATTGCCACACGTGAGTAACCCGGTTTAAAACATTGTATACTTTATGCCTGTCTTATTATCTTCGCCCTATTTCGTTTACATGAATCCGGGACGAATTAAAACTACTGCAACTTGTGACTTTCAGGTGGCAATGTTCAAAGGAATAGTAGTTTATGTAACTGTTACGTAATAAGGGTCCTTAAAACATGAGTGTGGTTTTATGAAATGAGCCGCAGGCGAATTTCATAATAAGATCACACGAGTGTTTTAAGGCCTAATTACGTACAGTTGCATACACTGCTTTATCTACACTCATATTATATATATTAAATTAAGTGTTCGGAAACCATAGAATGACCGCCATTGTACCGTCATGGCCAACTCGATTGTGCCGGCGCTCGCGCGGGGCCAATCGAGTTGGCCATGGCGGTAACATTATGTTATCAAATTCGATGTTCCAAATTTGAAATTCATTGCTTAACAATATTTGAGCATGCAAAGTTAAAATTACGTTACTGCCGCAGATAAGAAACTTATCATAGTTAAATCGTTTGTTGTAATGCTTGTCATTGTCTACGGTTTTTTAACGCATTTTAGAGTACTTACAGTATAAGTGTAGATAAAAATACAATCACTTCCGATACCTAGATCATAGCCATTCAATTTTTCGTAGACGCATTACCTCAGTCGGAGGATATGTCGAAAATTAAAAGCTAAGTACAGTTTACAATATATAAACCGTGGAGAGTTCGCTAGCAATATAAAAAATAAATGTATTTACTTACAATTTCAAATATACAGTGTGTAAAATCCGAATCCAACTCAAATTCAAGTCGTTTTCCAAGTATATCTTGTATTTTTTTTATACACAGAATAATAGAGGCTTTTTGCTTCATGTCGGCAATGAAATGTTTTATTTATGAGAGCCATACGAGTACAAGAAGAAGCGCTGTTCATCTTGAATGAAATAGGTGCAGGGCGAAAAATATCAACATTAAAAAATAAAAGAATCGAATGTCATTGGCAAAAAATATATGCTCGGATTTGAAATTATCATAATAAAAAAGAAAGTATTATAATAACCAGCCAGCATTAATGAACCTCTATAAATAATACCTCTTCAATACTGCTAGGTATGAGTAGGTACTAAAGATTATTTAAAAAATCACCATGTTGCTCTAACCAAATTCATTTGAAATAAATATATATTAGTACGGAAAGAGATGTCACATCAGTGTTAAAATAACTGTAGGTGTCGCTAAGTCACAAGTGTCAAAAAAAATGTTTGAAATATTTGATATTAAGAAACACCAAGTTAATGTTGACCTAGAGACATCTGGTTTTTTACAAAATTATTCCTATTCAAATCATTAACAACATACGTTAATTACAAAAGAAACGGACTAGTCGTTTTCGAAATATTTTGAAAAGTAAAAAAAACTTTAATCTGACGTTTCTCGAAAACTGTCAACAATTGTGACATAAAACTTGGCAGATTAATAACTAGTATTATGACCAATACATAGGATAAATACATTGGCTAATAACGCCTGGGGCATTTGTTGTTACCTTACCCGGCTATAGCCTTTACGATACTATTTTACAGTAATTAATAACACTACTATTAGTTTGTATACATATTTTGAAATATATTTTCTTTTGAAACTGCGTAAGTGGAACACTTTTTTGATGTTATGTTTTATTTACAAACAATTCGCCTTTAATCTACCAGCTGTTTCACGATTTTTTCTTGGAGAGGTGAAAAAAGTAAGATTTTTATTGATTGAAGTGATGTAAACTAATAATGAAATAACGTAAAATATATAAATACGTTGGAAAATGAATCGTTTAAGGAATAAGTGATTGGGAATGTCTTTGGGTATTTCATAAAAATAAAAATGTAGAAATAAACTTATTATTTTGTCAAAAACGGGACATAATCGCGTACACTTACTTTTATTATTTCCCTGACGTTTCGAGCGTGCCGTAACGCTCGTGGTCGCAGGCAGACTGGCGAGGAATTGTATCAGCATCTCCTAGCTGCGCGGGTTTTTCGAACTACCCGCAGCTGGTCTCGATTATGCACATTCACGCTAGGGTTGTCACTTTGCCTACACACAACACTCACGACATCTGGTGGTTTGAAAATGCAAGTATTTTCACGCTTACATTTGCTGATCACTGGATTCCACGAAGACGAGATCCCCTGTCCCTCGTTCTGGTTGAAATTTTTATGCTTCCTAATTTCAATAGCCTCCCGTAATTTCCTGCTATAACGAAGACGTTCTGTGGAGAGGACTTTTGGATTATGGAGCTCAATCCAGTGGTTTGGTCCAGATTCCAACAAATGTTCGGCTACAGCAGACTTGTTTATTTGCCGATTTTTGACTGCTGTGATATGTTCCCTGACCCTTTCCGCTATTGTGCGTTTGGTTTCCCCAATATAGGAACTACCACAACTACAATCAATCTTGTAAACGCCCGGTGTTTGATAAGGGATAAAATCCTTAGCTGACCTTAAATGCCCCGACACCTTGGATAACGGCATGTACATGGTTTGTATAGAGTACTTCCTTAGTACTGTACCCACTTTGTCCGTCACTCCTTTGACATAAGGCAAAAATGCCGGTCGTCTTGCAACATCCGGATGCTTCCTTCCCGGTTTCCGTCTGGGTTGCCTACTGTCCACCCTGTACCCATTCCTCCTAAGGACCTCCTGAATATGTGACATCTCACTCTCTAAAAATTCAGGGTCACAAAGATCCTGTGCTCAGTTCCTTAGGGAATTCACTACTGACAGTAGATGGCGAGGGTGATGGTGAGACAGAGCGTTAAGATACCTGTCTGTGTGTGTGGGCTTCCTGTAGACAGTGTGCGCCAGGGATCCATCCATTCGACCTATCACTTTCACGTCCAGAAAGGGCAAACTACGTTCCGATTCCAATTCATAGGTAAACTTTACCTTGGGATGAATGGAATTAAGATACTGGAGCAACTGTTCAACTTCCTGTTTGCCACCCTTTATAATGTAAAACACATCATCAACATATCGCTTCCACAATTTCACTGCCCATGGTTGCAGATCTAAGCTGGCCTCAAAATGCTCCATCCAGATATTTGCTAACACCGGGGCGACAGGGCTACCCACAGCAACTCCGTCGATCTGGAGGTAATGCGTTCCTCTATACAAAAAGTAGCTTCCTTCCAAACAGTTCCTTAATAACACCATGA
Organism: Pammene aurita; assembly: GCA_947086415.1. Taxonomy (NCBI): domain Eukaryota; kingdom Metazoa; phylum Arthropoda; class Insecta; order Lepidoptera; family Tortricidae; genus Pammene; species Pammene aurita. The sequence goes on from OX352292.1 coordinate 25,014,486, forward strand.
CTGATCCCAGTATCTCATTGTCCGCAAGCCTTCTCCGAACTACCTCAAGACATTCTCTTACTGGAACATTGGTAAAGAAAGAGTGACTCGACATCAAAACTCACCATTATATTATCTGGTTCCAGCGTTATGTTCTTAAGAATGTCTATAAAGTGACGGGAATCCTTCACAAAGGACGTTGTCTTACCCACAAGCGGCTGCAACACCGATGCAACGTGCTTGGCCAGATCGTAAGTAGGTGAGGCGATTTGACTTACAATCGGTCGCAAGGGCACGTTTGACTTGTGCACCTTCGGTAATCCATACAACTTCGGTGGTTGCACTATTTTAGGCTTGTATAAACGGTCATAAAAAATATAGAAATAAACTTGCTTTATGCTTTAATCAAGCGACAAGTTTACACGAATCATAGTCCTCACTGAACAAGCTCTGCAATTCTGAATCTAGTTTTCGGGTATTAAATATAGTAAATGTGTACATTAGAAGTATTTTTTTGCAAATACAAGACTTCAAACTATCTTATCGAATGCAATTCATGTGCGTTATTTCATTATTAGCGATTTTCGTTTTCAAATCATTACCGGACTCTTAATCCCTTACACAGTTTTCGGCACCTGTACTTAAATGGTAATTGTTATTTTGGATATTATTCACTATCTTGCAGAGATAATGTTCGTGAATGTACCTATAGTCTTGTAGGTATATTAGTTTACGATTTTTTTTTTCAGTAAACGTTTGTCATATGTTTTGGGATTTCTTTCCTCATCCTTTATTATAATATTAGCAGTGACTATACTTAGTACAACAGCACTGATTGATGGTACATGGACTCCTGTGAGTATATCTAAATATTAAGAACTAATAAACTGCCTATATATCGTTTATTTTTTCTTTTAATCTTTATTTAACGAGCTTAGTTTAAAAGGCGATGTCGTTCAATAATACATGTCAAATATAACATTAAGAACAAAATACTAAGATTCGTAACAATTACTTTCGTCTTCGAATAACCACCAGGGGGGCGATTTTTAAGACTCGAGCGCTCAAATTCAAGGAAATTAAACTCGAAAATAATCGTACACAAACGTTTGTCGTCATTATTTCCCCATGAAATTAATAATTTAATTAATCATGATTTTAAATTTCTATCGCTGTTATTTTTAAACTATCATTTCATAGTTGTAGACAGAGGTTTAAATGCCAGATTCGATCGCTCGAATCTCAAAAATCGCTCCTCAGCACCATGCTGCACAGAGATCTAGCTTCCCTCGATTGAGAAAATGCTTAAATCCTGTTACAGCCGTCCAGCTCCTTAAGATAAAAGTTCACTTCTCTTGTCTTCGTTGGGGACACACTCCACCATAATATGATAGACATCCTCCCATTTACCACATTCTGATTATTTTGAACTTTCCGGCGCCTGGACTTTTTTCATTAAAAATTCAAATTTATTAAGTGGAATGTTTTTGAAAACAAAGACTAAGGGCAGTTACAATTTGATATCTACATAAGTCACTATTGTCAAACCATGGGGTTTTCCATGGCTTGGGTATATGCGAGTATAGATTATGCACGCTCTAAAAGTGAATTTAAAGGAGACATCTTAAGTCGCGCACGCGCACTAACAAGCGAGAGATGGTGCTGACGAGCTCTTGGTCCCGCGTGAGAAAGAGAGAAACTTTAACTCTCTAACGATGAAAGTGGTAGAGGTGTCATGTTTGCGAACATTAAACAATAAACATAACAGAATCATTGCTAAGTTATGAAATAAATATGAAAGTATTTTTGTACTCAGTAAGTATGTTAGAGTAGGTATAATCTTTAGAAAAAAAAATCAATGAATTATCATTTTGATAAGCAACTACTACCGACACAAACATTTTTTTTATATGTACATATGAATACCTATAGGCTTTGCCCACTAAACCATTCCGGCACAGACCAACGCCGTAACGTGCCAACCCGTCCAGCATTTTTGCCTAACTGGTCTGGATAAACAGAGTGAAATTTTAACCACCGCTCATATTGAGCGAGGTGATTACCTGATTACTGATGCTTTGGTTTCATTCTACCTAAATTGCGTAATGCCTTATTCTCTAATTTACCGAAATTTAAAATTGCCATGTTGCAGTAAAACCTTAATAACAAATTGCCTCACTCATAAAATGATCAAAAATCATAATGACATTGACTTAAAACCACCATTTCCCAAAATACCTAAATTTTGTAACGTACATTCCTTATGATTCCCTTCAAATACCGAATGTCTGATACGACCAAACTGCAAAATAAATAAAGAATAAACCAAAATATACGTTACAAGTTAGGTTACTGTCTGAGCGTTAACAAAACTTTAAATTTTAGGTATTTTGGGATTTGATTATTTTGAAATTCCTTCGTAATAAAAATGTGGTGTTTTGCGAAAAAAATTAGGCATTCTGGGATTCAGGTATTTTGACACCGAGTCATTTTGAAATCTAGGAGTTATAGTAACTGGGTAAAATAAACTTAGGGCGTAATGAAACCAAAGCTTACTGATTAGGTAGGCCATACTGAACAACTTTTACTATGGGATCAACTCTGAAATCGTGACATTTTTTTTGGCTGTTTCATACATTTCAGCCGATGACGTCGCTTTCTATGGGGAAGCCAACATTTTTTTGGGGATTTCGAGGTTAGTCCAGTAGTAAAAGTTGTTCAGTATGGCCAGTCGACTTTTATATATTTAGACATGTACGATGCCAACTATGAGTCAAATTCACATCTAATAGTGTGGTCCTAAGTGACCCCTTCGTCAACTCTCATGTAGCATAGTGATATGAGGATATGTGTATATCTGATTTGGTATATTTTGTTGCCCGAGTAGTTATATACCCATATTGGATTCAGGCAATTATGTCATACATAACTGGGTATAGAGAGCGCAACACCATCGTTGCCCTGTGTCTACGTTTTACTATCTTTAGGACCTTATAACCAGAAACTACTACAAAATCATCTAAGATTTAGAGGACACAGTTCAGATAGGAAAGTATATCAAATGTTTTGTGAAGCAATCAGATTTGGATTTTATTATTATTATTTTATTTTAATTAAACAATACGTACATTGTATATCTCTCAAGCTGTTTTGATATGTCTTCTTAATCGTCTTATAGAGCTACGCCTTATAGAACTACGCATTATTGTGTATCTTTAAGATATAATATTACTGTATTACTGTTTTGAAAAAATAAGTCCCGCCGAGTTTCTTGCCGGTCATAAATAATACTTCTCGGGTCAGAGGTGTAGGGTTAGAACCGGTGGTAGTTTTTCTTTTTCTCTCTGACGTTCATAAGTGCATTGTAATGTGCCTAAATTGAAGAATAAATATCTTTTATCTTTTTTTATCTTTTATTACCTCGCTTAATTTGAACGGTGGATAAAATTTCACACTGTATATCTCGATTTCTAATTATGATCCTGCACTAATGACAAGATTCGGTTTCCAGATCCAGAGGTTAACTGGCAAATAATGCCTTAAGTCTTTATGTTTGTTATTTATTATCTTTTAAAGTCAGTTGTTAAATGCTTTTAGAATTTTTAGTAACATTTTTCGTTCAAATGGTGCGGTAAGAAACAGACGCATTAATAGAAAGTAAGTACTCGTATACACGGTGTAACATGAGGAAACCGAATAATTTTAACAGCGTATTCCTGATCATAATTGGAGACTAAAATGTCGTATAAACTTTTCTGGAATTCGCCTAGTTTCAAAGTTACTACCACTTAAATAAAAAAACATTTTTTAATGTGACTCAGTGCAAAACACTTTTTTGATGGCGATTTCACCCTTTATAGGGTCTAGGCTAGACATTCTTATTGACAGATATCAAAGTGCCAAGGAATACTTTACGTAAACTATTTTTTTCGAATAAAAATGTACTAATTTATTTTAATCGACATCTTTACCCAGAACATTTATGTTTTTATATTCAAACGCATTTAAAAAATTGAAAAAAAAGCAAAAAAAAAATTTTTTTTGGCGAAATCCAGAAAAGTTTATACGACATTTTAGTCTCCAATTATGATCAGGAATACGCTGTTAAAATTATTCGGTTTCCTCATGTACACCGTGTATATTAATTTTAAAATTATTAAATTTCAGATAATAACCATCTATATCACAATAACCAGTGTAGTAATACTGTTTTTATTAATTTTGGATGTCAAACTGTTTACTGGAAGAATAAGTAAACAAGTTGAAGAGTTAAGTAATAACGAAGAGACACCAGATCTAGACCATCTGAGACAGGTAAATGTAGCACAACTTATACTGTCTTATACTTCTACTCCCAACTTATAACCTCAGGCAGGGAAATTTGTATTAATTATGAAGGATATAATCGGTTCGTGAATCAAGCTATTTTGCTATCGCATCTAGTTTCTACTATACATACTTAATATTTCAAATGCGAACGTGACTCTGCCCGTTACGTCTTCACGATTACAGCGTCAGCGGTTCAGGCTGATTTTTATAAAATCAGGTATGGAGACAAGTAGAGTAGGGTAGTAAGTCCCGGGATAGTTTCTTTATCTCGAAAATCATCCCTTGAGGGGGTGAAAAAGAGAAAGAATGAACTATGGAAGTGGTAATAACTACGCCAGCATAGTCGCGCGCTTCTGCTTCTGCTAGTTAAAGAACAATCCACTAATGAAGCATTTTTTCTTAACAGATTGATGAACACATTGAAGAAAATGGCAGAGTTTCGGGCGATAATGACGAACTCTACACGTCAGCAAGATTCATCCCAGACAAACAGGAGCTAAAGCACATTGATCATAATTATTGCTTCGCGCAGGGCAAGCATGCCGGAAGGGTTTACTTAAAATTTGGAGCTGCCGGTATGGTAAAATTACCCTTTATTTATGATAAAATGTATACTTACTTAAGTACGATTTAATTGCTTATTTAAGTATAATTTAAATATCTACTACATATATCTAAATAATTTATAAGAATGAATAATAACCTAACTTAAGAATGTATGATGACTTTATCGTGGATTTGGAATTAATAACACAAAATCCATCAAATTATTAAACATGATTCAAAATTCGATTAATTATGCTGTATGGAACAAAGTAAACTATAGTAAATCTTACCTACAGCTTTCGCGTTGGGTCACTTCGTACACACTGTCCTGATGATAGCGTTTGTGCACTTGAGCATCGCCGTCAGCAACACGGTGTGCATCAGCTTTACCGAGTACGTGGCCGGCCTCCTGCAGTGCCTCAACTGCTTCCTGCAATTATTCTTCATCTTTAACTACTCGAATCTAATTATTCTTAAACGGATGGTGAGTAAAAAAAAAAACAAAAATTAAAATCTATATATTTACCAAGAAATACGTATACATGATACACAATGCAGTGATAGGTACTCACTCTAGGCACAGCCTGTATCGTGAATCGTGAGGAGCCAGGTCGAAGAGAAGTGCTAGAATAATGCGGCTGTTATTTCAAAAGGTTTTAACTTTTAAGCTTGCCACTGGAATACACACATGTATTTATATAAACAAATATTCAAATTATAATGAGTATAACTAACGAAATACCCGGGGCCGTATTCTAATTTTAAATTACATAAACAATACATTAAACACACAATCCTCAAAACTACAACTAAATAAAAAATAACTACAACACACAACAAATAATCAACCAATATTGAAGTTGTATTGGTATCGGAATAATTTTCAAGCAAATTCTGATATTTCTGATTCAGATGTTTAGGCGCTAGCTGTATTGCATTGTTAACACATTGTACATTGGAGTTGTATTGAAGTTGGATTGTATCTAAACGTGTTTTAAAGTTAGAATACGGCCCCCGGACATTATACTCTGAATATTATACTCAATAAACGCTAACATGTGGCCATACCATTTTTTTCATAGTGGCACGCGCGCCTGCGGTTTACACACAAAAGATAAGATATGGATGGTGGATGAGTTCAGTTCATATTGTTTAGAGTTTACCTGGATCGGAAGAGTATGTGTGGTGCTTTAATTTTTCTTTTGACATTTGTCGCTTATATACAGGATGATTTCTGGGTCGTGATCCGGAACCACTTCTTCTGACTCGTTAACTGATCATTACTGATCAACATTATATTATATGGTAGAATTTTCTCAAAACAGAATAAAATTTAATTTTTATTATTCTTAAATTTTTTATTTATTAAGTAAATCATGGTCTTTTTTGACATACGCTGTAATGGGAAATGATTAGACGTCACATTGAGTAGGGTAACCTAATTATATGCTAAAATGTATTTTTCTGCATCACCTGAAAAATTATTATCAATATTGGCCTTTGCCCAGCAGTGGGATACAAAATAGGCTATTAAAAAAAATTGGTGACAAAATAATAATGGCCACCATCATGAGGTTCAAGGAAATTACCTGGTATAAAGTTTTGCATTTTATCATTATAGGAACAACAACAATTAATACGATACCATAATTACTGGACATGTGACAGCGTTTGAAAATATTCGGGCATTCCGAATTTCCACGAAGCGCAATGATTATTTTTATTTACTATAGTTTGGCCAGGGACTGTTTTACTTCAAGCATAGACAGAGAGAATCATACTGTCTCATTCTTACGCTTGTACTGTCGCTACTAAAAAAGGGATGAGTATAGCTTATTACTTCCACTGCTACTGCACTTTTTGGCCAGCCGGACTATACTTATATCTGTGAATTCCGAGGCTCCAACCACAGACTAATTAAGTTTAACTCATCAGGGAACTAACCTAACTTTAAGTACTGAGTTTTTAACAGTAACTATGATTATTCACATGCGATTATTATTAACGTTATTGAAGTTTTTTTTGGTACCAGTCGTTTAATAGTAAATGATGTTGCAGAATGTACTACGTGTAGCGCTCTTGCACGTGATGGCAGGAAATATTTGCCTCTGGGTTGCAGCAGTTGCCACGGAGACCAGGCTTGTGTACAAAGCGTATGAAATTCTTAAAAAAGAACAAAATAGGAGTAAGTTGCTTGTTGTTTGTGAGATTTGCTTAAATTGAGGCTAGGTGGATCTGTGTAAGGTTGTTCCTAAATTTGTATTAGTTGTAACTTTGTTCTTACATACCACAACACAATTGAAAAAATAAATTTACTTGCACACACACAATCAATTGAAAAAAAAACAATATAAATGCTTAGGTATTTCAATATTTTTCAACACACCTGCTCGTAACGAGGTTCTTATTCCACCGCTTTTATGCTCATAATCCTAGATATTAAACACGCGTGCATTTCACAATAATTATCCAACTAGTGGAATAATTTAATAATCCGATCAAGTGACGTTTGTACTCTAGTGCCAACTTTTACGTACGCAGACGAATCGTTGTAATTTAGTCGGGTATTACCTTTACTTTTTTTTAACTCTTTATGAGTTTACATTCTAAAAAATAAAAATAAAGTAAATATATTAAAAATATACACATTTACGATAGAATATAAATTATACAATCCTGATTGTGAATAAGAATCATTTCAACTTATTATATTACTCGTAATACACAATAATTCGTGTTAAAAACACGAATTGTCTGTTTTAATATTGGCTGTTTGGCATTATACGTCCGCGCCTTTGCCTCAAGCTGCACGCACATCCAAAAAAGAAAATTGCGTGCCATTTATAAGTTAACCTCAAATCATTGTTTATTTGTTAGATTTTTCTCGTCATGTTTTATTAATTTAAACAAATTATATTTTCAATTAATAAGAAGACAACTTTAGCGTTAATTTAACCTCTGGATATATTTCAAAATTGTGATACATACTAGTAAAATATCATAAAAATCTAGTGAGCAATACGTAAGAAAAAAATACTATAATTTATTGCACAATAAAAGTGAAGTCTTTAATTTTATGAAATGATTTGAAAAAGAGTTCCAGATACTCAATAACATCACAAAAAAGGTTAGTTAAATTTAATTATCTTAGGTTCGTAAGTACCTCTATCCTGTAAACATTCTGACAATTAATGTATTTATCAAAAGTTATTAATTATACTATTCTGTTATTTCCTCGCAAGTGTGTTGAAAAACGTCGTATGAAACGCGTGTGCTTGATCATTACATAAGCTCAGCTTCCTTATGCGCACTCACATGCGTTCGTGCGCACAATAACGCTTCGTATGTAATGATCAACTAAGCACACTTGTATCATAATGTACTATAAAGTTACGACTCCAACGTTGATTTTCAGCTTGCCCCTTGTCCGATCACACACATACAATACACATATGGCCCTGTGGCACATGTGTATTGTACGTTAATTAATTCATTAAAGGCAATGAATTAATCAATTATTGTTTTTTTTTTCAGGTAATACTGATACAATTACTCCAGCAGCAATCACATTACGAGACTTCGAATTGGACGATAATTGTAGACCAACCAAATTTTTTGCAAGGATATTTGATCAATACTCGCTATATTTATACCCGTTTACAGTGGAGTTTAATACTTTAGTAGGTAAAGAATACCAAGTAGGACAGTACTTACAGCTAAAATTAAAAAGGACGGAAGTGGATTTAGGTTCTAATTTGACCTTATTCCGTTCCTATTCCGTTCCTGAAGGATTCGAAGGATTGGTGAGATATAAGGTCTGCCCACTATTCCAACCACACCGTGATCATGCCAAGCACGGAAAACAGCTTCTTACGCTGGGTTTTTCCCACTACCGCGTATTAACAGCGATTTTAGCTTGAATTATAGCCGTTTTTTAACCCCCGACGCAAAAAGAGAGGGGTGTTATAAGTTTAACGTGTCTGTCCGTGGTATCGTAGCTCCCAAACGGATGAATCGATTTTCGTTTAGTTTGTTTTGTGTCATAGATAATTTATCCCAAGTGTTCCTAGCCATAATGTTTCATGAAAATCTGTTCAGCAGTTTGAAGATCATCAGCTCTTTTCTAGTTCATGAGGGGATCTGACTAACTTCCTTAGGTCCTATCAATTCGAAATTTGGTACGGTGTTACTTCAATGATATTGAAAGTATACGGTAAGGTAACCATGACCTGATCAGCCGTTTGAAGATCATCAGCTCTTTAATAGTTGATGAGGGGATCTGACTACCTTCCATATGTTCCATCGATTCGAAATTTGGTACCGTGTTACTTCAATGTTATTGAAAGTTAAAAATGTGGTAAGGTCAACTCTGTCTCTCAAGACGTAGGTAATACTTTAAAAAGGACAAAATAAAAGTAAAATTTGAAATTTATAAAACCCCCCGATACAAAAAATCAACTCTAAAAACTAACAAATAATATTTTAAACCTATTAGAATTATTAGCGTCGTATGTAAGTTAAAATATTTTTTTATTTTCCAAGCATCGTCGCGTCGGGGGACCGCTAAGTGAGAAAAATCAGGTAGCTGTTGTTGGAAAAATACTACACATGTTTTTCTCACTTAGCGGTCCCCCGACGCGACGATGCTTGGAAAATAAAAAAATATTCTCACTTACATACGACGATAATAATTCTAATAGGTTTAAAAAAAAATTTTGTTACTTTTTAGAGTAGATTTTTCGTGTCGAGGGGTTTTTTAAATTTTGTTATGCGTATGATGCCCGTTCGCAGCCCGTATTTGCCGTTTTAAAATACGTACTCGTACAAAAGAAAAAATCTCCGCGGCATATACGAGTATAAGGACGCGGTTAGTACCAGTTGCAAACGCGTAGAAAACGGGGATGCACCCCGGTCAGATACCGTTCTAACCGTGCCGTGCCATAGAGAGATCGGCCCGGCACTACCAAAATAATTTCGCTATACAGGTATACATAGTTATACATGGTACAATTTTTTTTTTGGGTTTGGTGATATGGACACGGTTATGATTTGGACGGAATAGTGGGCACAGACCTATAATATCCACAATTTTACACAAGCCAAAAATGCGTAGGTTTTATTTTAAAACATACTCCAGTATCTTTAGCTTTCGGGGACAGACAAGACTTCTTTAATTTCCAGTGTGCATGTTGATTTGTAAGACTAAAAGGCCCGATCCGTTTCAAATTTTATAATTACGAATACCAAACAATAATTTTCTCTTCGTATTCTCAGATAATCGCGAAAAGAACTAAAGCCAACGTTGAAAATAACTAGCCGCCAAATTGGTGAGTAAAACTAATGTCCAACATAACCTTTTAACCAATATTATACCGTTATTGAAAGACAATTTCTTCGCGTTTCCCATGAAATGATGGTAATGTAGACGTGTCTCCAATTATCTGGTGTACCAGGGAATTTGTTGATGTGGTGTTCGTAACCGAGTATTGGTTGTCTTTCGTCATAGAAATCTACAACAACAATCACGACCAGAAGCGATTGCAGTTTTGTTAAATGAAAAAGATCTTCCAACATTATTTTGCGATGCATAGTTGGAGATGATCCACGATGGCAGATACTATACATTTACATATACACCCACAATTTAAGACATTTTTGAGGCTTCAAGTCTGAAGCACCATCTGAACGATACCGACCCAAAGTTTCCGTAGTAATATCGTAAAATTAGTAACACTGTTAATTACTAGATGGCGCTAAGGGGCAGAGAGTACTCTGCCCTACATTATACGGCAGCTTTGGTTGGTCTCGTCCAGATGGCGCTTCAGAGTTGAAGCCTCAAAAAGTTCTTAGACTGTGGCTGTCTATATTATGTATAGTCTCTGACGATGGTAAAGAGGCTATCATCAGCTTCCTTAATCCAATGTCTAAATCCAATCCAATTTCTAAAAAATATGTTTCTTCATAGAACTCATACCAATAATGTCAAATGTGGAATGGAGGGCATACATAAAAACTTACGTCAGGAGTGGGGAAAAAGGAAAAATGATAAATTCACTAATAAATCATATTTTTTAAACAAATTTTCGATCCGTTAAAGCTCGAACATAGCTGTACAAACGCATTGTATTTTAAGTCGATTGGCTAGCGTAAGCGTCGTAATTAAGGTTCTCATATTTTATTTTAGTTGGAATCCTTTTCATGGTCTGGAGAAATATTGGAAAATGCCGACATTCCGCAGCGGAAGTTCAAAATTATCATAACTCATTATACAGACCATCGTGAGTAGCATATTTATCTGTTTGTCTCAACACGATGTTAATGACAATGCGCGATTAAGGTACGCGTCCGATTGTTCCAAACTGTACCCGTACATGTGTGCATTGGGCATTAGCACTGGGACCTTAACCTTACGTAGCACATTCATGACAAGCCTCAAGTTTGGAGAGAAATGCAACTTTCCGGGAGAGCCAGAACAAAATTGACACATGAGCTGCTCAAGCTTTGCTGCCAGACAATTTTCATCTATACATAAATAAAAATACTTAAGCGACTTTTGTTTTGCACAGTCGCCATCAGATATATCTGAGCGGCCAAAGTTGTCACAATTATCTGAACAACACCTCTATTGTCAAGGCGATAAAGTGTAGGTATGTTCAGATATTTTTGGCCGCTCGGCTATATTTGATGGCTACTGTATCTACTTAGTAAAACGAAATTTGCTGTTTCTCTATAAATGTTATCCATACAATTTTAAGCTTATTGATGTCCAAAAAGCAGTCCGTAAAAATATACACCGACATTGTTTTGTAGGAACATAAGCGGGGACGAAAATAGTCCTCATGCTCTGGAAATCCACGTCAGCTGTCGCGGTGCCTTCTGTGGACTGTACTCCAGCCTCTTCGTCATCGTCGTAGTCATCGTTGCTATTATAGTTAGCTTCGTGCTTGGAAATATACATACAGAGTACGTTTTAATTATTTTCTATTGGAGGCCGTCGAATATACTTCAGGCATCACATCACATGCGGTGGTCCAAACGCTCAAATCATCTCAACTACAAGATGATGCATTTATTTAGCACCAACTCGTGGCCACCACGCCTAAGCGCTCCCATAATAATATGGAAGAGGCCTATTATAAAGATATTTGCAAAAGCTGTGTTTTGGGGATGTAGCTGGCACAATCCATACTAATATAAATGGGAAAGTGTATGTGTGTGTTTGTTTGTTTGTCCGTCTTTCACGGCAAAACGGGGCGACGAATTGACGTGATTTTTTAAGTGGAGATAGTTGAAGGGATGGAGAGTGACATAGGCTACTTTTTGTCTCTTTCTGACCCCCCACTTCCCTAAAATGGGGGGTGGAAGTTTGTATGGAGCATTCGGGGGGGCAATCAGGAAAGGGGAACCGTGTTACCCCGAATTTAACGCGAGCGAAGCCGCGGGCAAAAGCTAGTCTGGTATAAATTGGTGTTGCTTTGTTT